>VYZX01001329.1:930519-984492 GCA_013401335.1 Brachypteracias leptosomus
CTCGCGGCGGGGAGGGCGGGGCCGCGCCCTCACCTCCCGGGTGTTCCTGCGCCGGGCGCCCCGCCCCGGACGCCCCATTGGCCGCCCTTGTCTCCGCCCCTGATGTTCCATTGGCTGCCGCTCGCCCCGGCCCCGCCCCGTCACCGGCGCGGGTTGCGGCGCTGCGGGGCGCCCCCTGGGAGGCGGCGGGAGGCACCTCGCCCGCCCCGCCCGACGCACCCGGGAATGGCAGCGGGGGACGGGGAGGGGGGAACGGCGGGAGAGAACCTCCCGCCACAGACCTTGCCCCGCAGGTGTGGTCCCAGCGCCCCACGGGGTTCCCCGTCCGCCTGCCCAGTCGATTTCGGGCATCTCCGCCCGCGCTGCACGGCATGGAAGACCCACTCCCCGCCGGCGCTTCCCCCATGCGAGGGCAGCTGGAGGGCCGTGGTGATGGAGCATCGCACTCACAGCATGGCAGGGGTTGGAAGGGACCTCTGCAGAGCATCTGGTCCAACCCCCGTGCCCCAGCAGGTCACCCAGAGCAGAGTGCCCAGGATCGTGTCCATGTGGGTTTGGAAGCTCTCCAGAGAAGGAGACTCCACAACCTCTCTGGGCAGCCTGGGCCAGGCTCTGACCCCCTCACACCAAACAAATTTCTGCTCCTGTTCAGGGGGAACCTCCTGGGTTCCATTTTGTGCCCATTGCCCCTTGTCCTGTCACTGGGCACCACTGACAAGAGTCTGGCCCCAGCCTCTTGCCCCCCCCCTTTAGCTCTCGATCAGCATTGATCAGATCCCCTCTCAGGCTTCTCTTCTCCAACAGCCCCAGGGCTCTCAGCCTTTCCTCAGCAGAGATGCTCCAGTCCCCTCAGCATCTTCACAGCCTCCGACGGACTCTTTCCAGTAGTTCCCTGTCTCTCTTTAACTGGGGAACCCAGAACTGGGCACAGCTTTACTGGGACATTGGTTCACGTTGGAAGGACCAAACAGTAAAATCTGGAACCACAGAAAAGCAAACCCTCCAGCACCACTGCAGTGCCCAGGCCTCCTCCAGCTCATCCCACCTTTGCCCCTGGCTGGGCTGAACAATGGGGCTCCAGGGGGCTGCCAGGTGGGCCCAGGAGCAGCCAAGGACCACAGCATCCTTTGGCCCAGCATGGATTTGTGCAGAGCTCGTTCTCATGGAGGTGAACCTCAGCCCTGGCTCCTGCACATGGGTCATCTGGTCTGAGAGCAGGGTGGCTCTGGTGAGTACCACACAGCTACACCTGTGTCTGCATCACTCTTAAAAATAATAAAATACAAAACTTCCTGCTTCCAATTAAAGGATAAGAATAAAGATGTTGTTTTTCCACATACTGTTTTCTTTTACCAGTTCCTAGGAGAAAAGAAGAGAAGGGTAAGGAAGGAAATGGAGGAAGGAATGAGAAGAGAGGAAGGGGGAGAGGAAAGGGAAAAGGAAAGAAAAGACAAAAGAAATTTAAAACCTTTCCTATATTAGACAGCTGGAAACGTGCCAGGGACAACATTGCAAATGTAATCCATCAGTGTCCGAAAAATCAGGCTTGGAAGCCAGTACTGATTTCTCATGCTCTGGAAGAGGAGGGTTTTTTTCCTCCACCATCTCCCAGCAAACGCCTCTTTATTACAAAAAGCACAGACACTGAAAGGGTTGCCACAAGTTAAAGGTGTCTTGTTTTCTGTGTGCTGTTAGTGCTGAAGTGAAGGAGATGGAGATTCCCTGGCTCCTGACAACGGAAACACAATCCAGATCCATTTTTCAAATAACCACAGAGGTATTGCCTTTCTTTAAAACACAAAGATTGCGTTGGGGCACTCCACCAGACATCCAAACCTCTTTATATAGGGTGTGTAGAAGGACAATGAAGCTGGTGAAGGGTCTAGAGAACAAGTCTGGTGAGAAGCAGCTGAGGGAACTGGGGTTGTTGAGCCTGGAGAAAAGGAGGCTCAGGGGAGACCTTCTCACTCTCTACAATTCCCTGAAAAGAGGTTGCAGCAATATGGGCATCAGTCCATTCTTTGAAGTAATAAGCAATAGGACCAGAGGTAACAGGGTCAAGTTGTGCCAGGGGAGGTTTAGGTTGGATATTCGAAAAAATTTCTTCCCTAAAAGCATTGTCAAGGGCTGGCCCAGGCTGCCCAGGGCAGTGGTGGAGTCCCCATCCCTGGAAATATTTAAAAGACACATAGGTGTGGTGCTGAGGGACATGGTTTAGTGGTGACATGATAGCACTGGATTAATGGTTGGGCTTAAGTCCCAGAAGGACTGAGAGAAGCCAATGAAGGACAACCAGCCTTTCAGTAAAGCAAGAACATGTCCTCACCATGACGTAGGTGACTGCAAATGTGAGCGAAAGCAGAATCCTTGTTCAAGTCCACATCACTGAGTGCTGCCAGTTACTTCTGACCTGAAGTACTGGCAAATCTGGGCAGGATTTGTTATGCAAAGCAAAAAAGGTTAAAGCAGCAGCAAAGAGCCTTGCTTTGAAGACGTGTCCAACCAGGACTGAAGTTCCCTGGGCTGTGGGTATTGAACTACGTAGCCTCTGGTGTTCTTCATATTAGATCTTTCCACTTCTAAGCCTGTCAGTCTTGTCAAGAGAGGCAGCATTTTGTTCTTAAGGTTGCTAAAGCTTCCTTCAGGAAAGACACACAGAGATTTCTCACGCAGAGGCAACAATATTGTTCTTTCTTGAGGTTTTTCTTAGCCTAAAATAAGCTATTAGCATAACATTGCACATAGAAAAAAAACAGCATAAAAGTCTCATACATCCTTTTTCTGTTTCTAAATCCTGTAAATGAAAAAAACCAGCAGGAAACTAATAGAAGTGTTGCAGCCATAATTCTGTTCTTTTTGCCTGTTTCAATGGAGTTTTGCAGCCCCAGGTCCTTACACTGCACAATGTACATACAGGTACATTACCAACTTTACAGGAGAAGTCCCAGCTTCATAGCTCTTCCTCAGAGTTCTGAAGCAGTTGTTTGTAAAGATCAGAAACTGTCTTCTCAGCTGCATTTCATATATTGTATGAAGTCCTTTCTGTAGAATTGTATTGGCCAGCAGGACTAGGGAAGGGATCATCCCCCTGTACTCAGGACCTTGAATACTGGGGTCAGTTCTGGGCCCCTCACTCCAAGAAGGACATTGAGGGGCTGGAGCATGTCCAGAGAAGAGCAACAAAGATGGTGAAGAGTCTAGAGCACAAAACTTATGAGGAGCAGCTGAGGGACCTGAGGTTGTCAAGCCTGGAGCAAAGGAGGTTCATGGGAGACCTTCTCGCTCTCTCCATCTCCCTGAAAGGAGCTTGGAGACAGGTGGGGTTGGTCTCTTCTCCCATGGAACAAGCAATGGGACAAGAGGAAATGGCCTCACATTGCACCAGGGGAGGTTGAGGATAGATGTTAGGAAAAATTTCTTCCCCAAAAGGGTTGTGAAGGGCTGTCCCAGGCTGCCCAGGGCAGTGGTGGAGTCCCCATCCCTGGAGGCATTTAAAAGCCATGGAGATGTGGTGCTGAAGGACATGGTTTAGTGGTGACCTGGCAGTGCTGGGTTAAAGGTTGAACTCGATGGTCTTAAAGGCTGGACTCTGACAAATCTTAAGTGTCTCTTCCAACCAAAGCGATTCAATAATTCTAAATTTTGAGATTGTAAAAGTCAGAAATCCTTGATTTTTTTTACTTTTTATTTACATTTTACTTCTATTTAGCTTTCTATTTAGTTTTATTATTAAAGTAGCTAGCAAGTTGAAAGTACCAGATATAAAAGGATATATAAAAGGACATGAAAAAGGTATAAAAGATTCAATCAAGGTTACATAATGTGGAAATACTTATCTGTTGGCATAAGTAAAACACAGAAAGTGATGGTCTTCCAGAAACAGCACTTGGCAAGTAAAAGTCCTCAATTTACTTTCTGAATGTGTGAAGGTGTCTTCCCACACGTTGCAGAGGTTGCTGTCTAGAGCCTGCTGAACGCAACAGAAAGATGAAGATCCACTTGATAGAGTACCATGATCCCACACTGATTCTTTCTTACTTCTCTGTACTTAAAATCTGGTCTTTTTCAGACTTTTTAAGCATTTGTCCTGTCAGACTCCACAGCTGCATTTCTCAAACCTCTCACACATCAGTCTGAACAACAATTGAAAGAGCTGAATAATACAGAGCTTCAGCAGAATCCTGAAATGGGGCTCACTGCCTCTCCAAATACCTCTCAAGCTCCAGGAT
This sequence comes from Brachypteracias leptosomus, assembly GCA_013401335.1. Lineage (NCBI taxonomy): Eukaryota > Metazoa > Chordata > Aves > Coraciiformes > Brachypteraciidae > Brachypteracias > Brachypteracias leptosomus. The sequence continues at coordinate 934,749 of VYZX01001329.1, forward strand.
TTTAAGATTAATTACCTAATTTCCTTTTGCATAAATCAGTGTCTTCAAACACGAAGCAGCTGTGAATTTTCATTAACCAGTTGGCTCCTTCTGGGGTACGAAGTTTGTGATCACCATCACTGGGCTGCTTCTACAGCTTTGAGGCTTGAAATGATTTGCATGGAAAGAATAGAGCTTTGGAGAGGGGGAAAAGTGGTGATTCAAACCTGTCTGGTTCTCCCACTCAGCCACACTGACTCATCATCCCCAGCCTTGGTGAGCAGCATGAGAAAGGATGTGTGAGCTGAGTTGCTCAAGTCCTTTTTTATATCTAATGCCAGTTTCTCAGGCTGACAGGAATTTGCTCTTTCAAAGAGCCACACTCTTCATTTTAGTGTCTCTTTGAATGCATCTCCATTGAGGCAGCCCACAAAAGTTCTTGCTCTGGGATCTAAAGGCAGGAACTGCTTTAACATTTGTAATATTAAACGGTCCAAATTGCAACGGGGAGAATTAGAGAAGAGTAGACACCATGTGCTAGCAAAGGGTTCATAACACGTTCAGTTCTCCTTTGACCTGGTCAATGGGAATTCTGCCCATGTTTGGAGTCCCTGAGCCTGTTCAGTACGTTTTCCAAGTTGATTCCTTCCCAGTTTCCAGAGCCTTTCTTTAGAAGATGCACTTGCCAAGTGTGGATGAGCTGTGAGGAAACCAGCGAGGCCTCGAGAAACCACATCACTAACAAGATACTTCTGAAGGCATCGCTGCTCTCTTCACTAAGGCATGGAGGAGCACCTAAATAAGCACAATTTATTTGACAATATGGACATCCTATGAAGGAAGACAAGTGCATGTATTCCCACTTTACACGCAGAGAAACCGAGGCTCAGAGAAAATGAGTGTGATGTTCTCTGTTGGGTCTTTTGGGGTGCTGGAGGGCAACCAGGAACCAAAAATGGGTCACCCAGCTAGCAGACATTTTCAGTTTTGGCTTTCCTAAGCTCCTTTCAATCAAAGTCAATAAGGTGAGAAAGCAAGTGGAGAACCTATTAGCAAAGGTGGGCACGGATCCCTTAATGAAAGGAGGAAATGGGGTGCACAGTTTTGTGGGTGTGACCATGCCCCATGATGGTGTAATATGTGTTTAAAACTCACATCAGTCCTTCCCTCCCAACAGAAACATGGGTGTGTGCACCAGGCAGCACACAGGGGAGCACTGAATCATCAGATGTGCTGCATGCTATGCACCTGCTGATGAAAACCCTGCCATGCCTGAGACATACCTAGAGCACAACACCAGGTATTGGGTCTGCCCAGGAGGCAGGATTCCTGCCCACAAGAAATTAAACTTTCTCTACCCCTGCCTCAGCCATTTGCTGCTCTGCCTGTGCTCCTGCCAGGCATCCAGAGACCCTGGGCAAATGCAGTGGGCTGGGCAAGCAGCTAAAGCTTGCTAAGCCACCTTAGCAAATCCACGGGCATTGAAATATGTAAGCAGACCCATGGAGAAAGGGATTCTCCTTTTGGTACTTTACCAGAGAAAAAAAAGATAACAGGGTGAATGAATCGTATAGAATTCCTTAATTCTGAGAAATGGTTTTGAGCCTAAGAGGTGGTTTGTGTCCTATCACACTTGTTAAGGGCTGTAATATCTGTAATAGTCTGCCAGAGTGGTTATTACTTTAGCTATAAAACATTGCACGTTGCTTGCAGGGCAGCCAAGATGTTACTTTGGGATGGAAATAGCAGAGAATCATCACTTTGTTAGTCATGCAGGAGCTCGTGAAAGCAAACACGTGGGATCTCCAGACTTCTAAGCCTGCCTGCATAGCGTGGGTTTAGAAAGGGTTTGGTTTGTTAGAAACTCCTCTTTTAGAGGGGAATATAGCACAAGACTGCTCCATGATGGAGTCAGTCACCTCCCTCCTCAAGTTTCTTCTCTCTGAAAGCAGCTGGAACTTCAACACAACTTGCAAGAATCATAGAATCACTTAGGTTGGAAAAGACCTCTAGGATCATCAAGTCCAACCTTCATCCAACATCTCCCTGACCCCTACCCTTAATAAAGGCACCTATAGAACAGGTTTTAAAGGAAAAGATATCTATTGCATGAATCATTTTTACATGTCAGATAGGTTAGACACTGCAGATTTGGAGAGCCTTCAGGATATGGCACATCAGTTACATTTCACAACAGAAACCCTGCTGCTGTTTCACAAAGGCTCAGTGATTCAGGCAGGGTAGGCAGGAATTTCTGCCTACCTGTTGCAACAAGCCCCTGCACTGTGTGCACTAAGAATATATCAAATCCCAGGAAGACCCGTTCCCTGGGAATAGAAGAACCCACCTATTGCCTTTGGGGAGTTCTCTCTTCCAATGCAGGCTTGTGTCCTGCTGCTGGTCTTCACACGTTTGGGTTTTTATGATAGTCAGTACAGAAATGTGCATTTTTCCTAGTCTGAAATCAGATTCACTACCTTCCTGGACATGCTGAAATGCCATCCCCCTCTTCCCCCTGCCAGGCTCCTGAAGAGAAAGCTACTGAGGCATTGGGATCTACTGCATTACCTGCTGAGGTCCCTGATCCTGTGGCTCTAGGCAGCCTTCCTCATTTGTTTCCATCTCGATTTTGAATTTATGGCACATGCCTTTGGAGCTCTGGATTGGTACTGTGGTTGTTTTTAACCTGAAAAAGAAATGCAAGTTAGTGAGTCTTCCTTTTTTATGCATTGAGAAGAAAAAACAATGAGAAAAAACCTGAGTTAGGTCCCTGACAGTAGCATAGCACAAGCAGGGTGAGTGCAGTTTGCTCTCAGACACTGGAGTGTCTCTGCACAGCTGTTGCTCCCTTAAAACCATGCTCTTCAAGGCTGTAACACTGTTAAATCTCAGGCTTTAGATTTGCCCACTGTAGTGATGAGATCGTGTTGAAGCCTGGCCTGTGTAACCTGCTCTGTGACCTTGCTTCATTAAATCAATAGTGGTCAATCATGTGTGCTCGAGTTGAGCAAAGGGTAAAGGCAGCCCAGGCCAGTTTCTAGGCTGCTGGCTCTTTGTGAATTCTCCTTTATCTGCAACAGTAAAGTCATTATTTTTGGTTCTTTCTGGAGGTTCTTTCTTTGATCCAGACGGGTATTGAACCTGTATAATGTCTGTAGTGAAAAACACGAGTGTTGTCATCCTCAGGAAGGCAGAACCATCTCCTGACCAGAGCAGGAAGGCCAGTCCACCCCTGGGGTCCCTCAGGTCCCCACCTGCATGGGGTGAGGAGAACACGCTGCCAGGTGGTTCAGGGGATCAGAAATTTGTTTCCTTATAACAAAGAAACAATCAGATGGTTTTTCAATTCTTTCTCTCTCCTATGAGCCAAAGATATTTCTTGGCTTTTTCAAAGCTGGAGACTTCCTTCTTGAAATCAGGCTTAATTGCTTCCCCTTCCTCTTCTGCCTTGCCCCGTGCCTGCTGTCATTCAGAACAGGTCCTCCTCTGGTGTGCCCAAAGGAACACCATCAAACTCAACCACTTCTGGTGTCCAGGCCTGAATTATCACTGTCAAACAGAACAGGGGAGAGCAGCTCGCTGATGAAATCTGCAAACTGAGGCAGGCAACCAGGCATCACTTTTAATGAGGTTACATTTTTGAGATGCTCTTTGAAATCATAACAGCCAGAGACTGACTCCCAACTGAAGATAAACAGGTAATTTCCACACCAGAAATTCCTGTTAATATTTAAGCAAGGCTTAATCTTCCTCTTGAAATGAGAATACAACCTTTCAAAGGAACTTTATTTAAGGGGAGAATGTTTCTTCAGAAGTATTTTAACAGCTCAGATAACTATATATATCATCACCAGGCTTCAGGCGTTAATCATTGGGAATAAAACGGATACTTCACATTTTAGGAACTGGTGCAGCAACTGCAGTTTATTAAATAAGCCCTCATGAAAGGACTTCATGATTTCTCATGACAGTGAGGGCTGCAGCAGGGAGCTTCCAGTTGCCACACATCTCACCTCTGATGCCCAGGAAAGTGTTCCAGCTGCATTTGTGCCTTTCTGAAGCTTAAGGACACGTCACCTTCCAGTGTAGGACAAATGACCAAAACTGGATGAATGAGGATATCTTAGGAATAGCAGAATATTTTTTTAAATATTAATAAGGCTACGCTATAGCACTCAGCACTTCTAATATTGGAAAAGCATAGCAACAAAGAAAGTAGGGCAGCTTTATTAAGGACATTATGGAATCACAAATCTAACACAGACAACATTGGGCTGTGTCCCACATATACTCTATGTGGGACACTGTAAAATGTGTGACTGTGCTTCTATTGTTCTAGCAAGAGGCAAGACAAAGGAGGGTGCTGAATAAAACAATGCAATCACTGGCAGTGTTCAGTTTAATACCTCTGTCAGATGCTTAATTTTTATTATTTCCCATGAAAAGCCAGGCTGGCTTTAACCACGTTTGCAAACCATTTTACAAATCCAGGTTTGCATGTTTACCCTCAGACTTAACCAGATTTAATTCCACAGAGAAATAGTTTTCAATGTAGTAAATGCTGTGATTGGGCAAGGCTCAAAGGCAAGTCAAAAATAAGGATGAAACACTTGCCATGAACTCATGCACATCTTGAATGGAGAGATACTTGCATTTTCTTTTACTCATTTCACACCTGAAAAAATGCAGGTATTTCAGATCCCAGTTGGGGGATTTGAGTGTTGGAAAGTGATGTTCTCACCCGTGCATTGTTTTTATCATTTCACATCTCTGAGCAAAGAATCACTGTACCATTCAACCAGCACAGAAAGTGGCCCAGAATTAAATTGTGACTCATTTTCATGACAATTAAGGAGGAGAAAATGCAAACCTTTTCCTCGCAGCAAATGCCCTAATCCTAGATTCAAAGCAGTCTCATGTGGATGCAAATCCTGCTCTTCTCCGTGTTAAATTCTCCAAATAAGTGCAGTCACAAGGCTTTACAATCCTGCAGTTATGCCTTTCAGTCACGGCAGACAAACCTGCCTTGAGTTGGTTACCCCACATCAGACTTGCAGCAGAGCTACCCAGTAGCTAACAAGTTTTAGCAGCCCCCAGAGTCATCTCCTGATCCTCTCTATCCCCAGGGCAGCACATCACACAGTGGTGTTTGACCTCAATGTTGATGGCTGCACCCAGTATATTTATCTTGCAAAAAATCCCAACCCAAAAGCAATGCTAAATGGTCCTGGAGTAATTCAGAGGCAACAGCTGGGATCAGGGAATTTGGTCACCTGCTTGCACAGCAGCATCCCAGCAGAAGGACTGGGCTGCCCTTGGAAATGCTGCAGAACTTGAGTCCCTCCTATTCCTGACAGAAGGTGTAATTGCAGCGAGGGGGTGGGGGGAAAAGTTTAAAACCTTCCCATAGGCACCCATGGGGGATTATGCTGCATTTGGACAAAATGTGGGCAGGGCATGTAATACTGGAGTGACTCTGAGAGTCAGACAGAAAGGAGGGAAGGAGCAGATGGGTCCCAGGTAACCAGCACTGTAGTGAACAGCATCTCTGTGCTGGGCTGAGCCATCAGGCTGATTGCTTTTCATCCTCCTAGGGTGCCAACCCCCAGCTCTCTGCTTTTCTCCCTCCAGATGCAGTCGGTCCCAGTTCCCTGCATGCCCTAGAAACCTCACGAGTTGTGATTTGCTGCTCCACAGAAATCTCAGGATCTTCCAAGCACTTCTGGTCAGACCTGATGGTTTCAGGGGTATCTCTCTATCACAAGAGACCTGTGAGGAACACAAATGGGATGGGACAAGGGTAGGGAGATCAGTGCTTGGAGAGGTGAAAGGCCAGGCAGAAAACACCAGTGCCTTGCTCTCAGAAAGGCAGCTCAGAGAAACATGAGAGAAAAAGTACATTTTCTGGAAGCCCCTTGCAAGGGAGGGCTGGGAGGAGGCGGAGGTGAAGTGAAACCACAGGCAGCAGTGGCAGGGTGAGCAGTCTCCTTCCTCCTCCTTCCTCTGACCACAGAGCACAACAACTTGCTACCTCCTGTTGTGAAAAATGAGCTGGGTGGAGAGACTCATACGCGTGGGATTCAAGCAATCTATTTTCATTGCCACTTAAAGGAGAAAGCAGGTGACCTTGGTTAAAGTTCTCGGGTTTTATTCCTGGTTTGCATTTGTATTTAATCATTTTTCCAAAGAACAGTTGATGCTTCATAGCTGGCAACCACTGAGATTTCTTCCATAGCCCCTAAAGCCTTTTGTTCTATTTCATACTTTCTTGTCTTGCTCACTTAGAATGTGATATGTGTACATTCAAATACATAACTGAAATTTTTATTAAAATGCTTAGCGTTTACTTTTTATTATATTAGAAAATGGCAAATTATATTTTTTATTTCCTAGGTAATTCAATTTTTTTTTCCTTAGGAGTTATGTTGAATTGCCTTTGGATAGAAATTAGGCTGTAATAACATACAAAAAAGGCAGCGTTGTTTTTCATTATCAAATAAAGTCACATTAAATGATTGGGATGTGAAAGAAGAAGGAGGTGTCGAAATACATTTTGCATTTAAAGTGAATTATTAAATAAAGAAAACTGATGTTCATGAAATAACTGCTAACCAGTGCTTAAACAGCCTGGAATGAGTAGATCTCAGCTTTGGTGCCTCTGTTTTTTCATAGATTGGTGGGTAGGAAAAAGAAATTTCCAGCTCTTTTAACCTGTAATTAATCTTTTATTTCTAATGAAAAATCATTGACCAAGCTAAAATGAAGCCATTAAAATAAAGGAAACATGCTTTCTTCACTTGCACTAAAGGCTCCAAGTGAAAAAAGCTTGTTCATCACTTCAACAAGCAGTTTTTCCAGGAGTTTTCTCACTGCCCCATTTCAGCCTTCCTTTAAAACCTTGTCAGCAAATGTGTTACTAAAACAGCTTTTAATTACAGCAAGGACTGGACCCCATGTCTCCCTTCTCCTCCAAGCAAGTGCCCTCTCTTGTGAGCTGGAGGTCATAGTTGGCTTAGGAAGGATGGAAATGCTCCACAGGGAGTGGGAGGGCTCCACTGGGAGAGTTGAGAGGTCCTGGGAGCCTGAATGAAAGCACAAGCTCCCAAAGGTTGGAGATGAGATTTGACGTTCCCTCAGGGCAGATTTGACTCTTCTACAACCTGAATTAATGCTTTAAGTGCAGAATTCATTCATAAGAGGGAAAATACCAGTCATCTGCAGATTTTCTGGGGGGAGATGAGATGAACTTTGACTCCAGGCGCAGAAGAGGTTGGGAAGCAGCAGTCTGGGCATCAGGTAATACATGCCCAGGTATGTACAAGGTAAATACAAGCTAAAATACAAGGTAAATACAAGACATGCAGCTCAGCCTTGTCAGAGATGTGTATGTTTGGCTTCATGGACAGCAGTAAATAGCCATGTATTGAAAGTGATGTTTCTTAAGCCCAGAGTGACTTAAACAAAACAAAAGTCTTCCATGCAGTCACCACAGTAGCTTTTATTTGCAATCAAACACAATTAGGGATGTTCAGTGCTTGTATTTTCCCCATTCTGCCTGTTGATGCTGTCACTGGTGATAATTTCACTTTGTTTTTAAACTGTGGTGCTTCCACAGATCACCTTTGGATATCTTACAGACAATTAGCAGTTTCCAGGCTGGAGGTTGAAAAGCTTTGACCCTGGGGACTCAACCATTGGAAAGCTAATTGTGCAGAAAGGTCTGGAACACAGAAGAATAAAACTGGTTTTTATGACTGCCAAAAATATTAAAGTCTCCTAAATCTAGCATGGAATATTTTCCCATGTCACAGTCAGCACATCCCAAAACAGAAACCAGATCTGCTGAGTTCCAGCCCGAAACCTCTCCACTGGGCCATGGTTATTGCATCTGCATTAATTTTGCACTCCCACATCTGGTAGAAAAGCACAGTTTTAAAGTCTGAAAATCCCAGTGAAACCTTCATTAACACCAAGAAGCTTCCAAGGCATCCTCACCACTGATGACCGACTCCAAGTTTACTCCCCTTGAATTAGACTTGTCACAAAACCAGCTTATGTTGATCGTTTGCAGGAAAGAGGTTTCTCTGTTGTTTTGTAATGCATTGATTAGAACCACCCTGTTCCCACCAGGGGAAGTAGATGATTCATGCCATGGGGACCTTCTTTTCCACAGACTGCTGGAGGGAACAAAGATTTATTCTGGAGAGATAGTCCAACCTACTGAGAGATCCTGAGGTCAAGGAGACTTCCAGAGGTGCCAGTCAGGCCATGTTCAGTGCTTGATGCTGTGGGATGCTTCTAAATTAGACCTCAGCACTGGATAAAGTGAGATACACAACTGAGGACAATGCAAATCAAGATGGTGAGGTCCAGATTTCCAGAAACTAAGATTTCTGGTCTGTTATCACATGGACATTGAGTCCTGCTGCCCTTGGGAAATATTTTCAGCCTCTGTGCTGTGTTCTCTTGCTTGATTAAATACAGAAGTTGCTTGCATGCTCATAAACCTCCAGGGGAGGAGTACCATTGAGTTTTAAAGAGCTTTAAAAGCATAAGATGGCCTAATTTCCTCTCATGACTCTCAAAACTCTTCCCTAATTTCCCATCAAACAGCTGCCACATTAATCAAACTGCAGCTTGCATGGCAAAGCTGTGAGCTTGCCAGTCCCTGTGCCTGGAACTGTTTAGTGCTCCTCCAACTGGCTTCTGAAAGCCTCTTTCCAATGGGTGAGTTTTTTACATTCAGTTCATCTTCAAGGCTGGGAGAACTTTGCTTTTACCCGATGTGCTGGTACAGAAAATCACATATAGCCACTACCTATTAATCACACAAGCCTACTGCATGGCCTGAGAAAAAACAGAAATTACCAGTACAGGAGTCAACACATGGAGGAAATTTCTGTGCTCTTTACAGCAAGGGAAGAGGAGAGGCAAGAGAGAAGCAGAATTTGCTTCCCTAGAAAAGGAAGATGAAGACGTTCAAAAGAAATGTGGAGTAAGACAGGGAAAGTAGGGAACTTGAAAAAAAAATGTTTACAAGAGGTCCCCAAAAGAGACAGCACAAAACAAGCCCTGAACTGCAGTTACTTGGATGGCTGGGCTGGCATTTGCTCACTTTCTGTTGTCAGGGAGCAGAACTCAGAACAGCTTTTGTCAGGAACAAAGGGTTGGGGCATCTCGTCTCTCTCCAGGAATTCGCTGTTGCTTCAGTTTCACAAGTAGCTCTTCCAGTTACCCAAATAGCAATGGAAAAATGCTAAAAGAGTCCACCCCAACCCCCACTTTTTAATTCCTTACTGGAAACTTTTCACGCTATCCATCACACAAGTTCTGATAAACCTCCCTTCCAAACAAAACTGGAGTCCCTGTAATTCCCTAGGAAAGAGGTGAGTTTAATGCTTGCTGCCAGTGGGCTGGACTGAGGAGCATTCTGGTAACCTCCCCTCCCTGAAGTATCCCTCTTCCTCTGATCTACAACAAGCTCCATGTTCTTATGGGGAAGAGCAAAGAGGGTTTTTACTTTTATCCAGGATTGTCTTATCAGTCCATCTGGCAGACTACTTGGTGCTTCTGCATGGGAGCTATATCTGGAGATGTTGGGCTCTCTGGAGAGTAGAAGCTGACCAGGCATGCACTGGGTGCTCAGTAAGAGCAGCCTTCCCATGCATGGACATAGCAGTGCCATGAGGCCATGCCATAGGTCCAGTACTTGCTGCTGGCACTGCATGTACCCAGCACACAAATACCATCTGTACAACACACACACAACACGCTCATGGCTTTCCAGAAACCTGGGGGCTGCCAAGGAGGCATTTTGTCACACGTCTGAGCATCTTTGTACCCAAAATCTCCTCGGGAGAAACACGACTGCCCTCAGCATGGATCTCCCTTCATCTGCAGGAAGGCTTGGCCATCCCTGTTGAATGGTTCCTCTGCATGTCCCTGTATCCACGATTCATCTGGTGTGTGGGCTGTGTTCCAACAGATTGTGTGATGTCTCAGCCAAGCTGCTGGGAGCTGTGTTGATCTTTACGTACCTCTGGCTGCTTCTTCACCTATTTGTTACATATGTTAGTGCCTTTTCACTCCACAGAAATCATTTGTAATGTGCCACATCACAAAAATGAGGTGTTTTGTGTTCACATAATGCCTACCACTTTTCATCAGCAGGTCCCAAAGCACTGTATAAAGAGACTGGCATCTTTATCTCCAACTCACACATGGGGACATTGAGGTGCAGGAAGGTAAGCAGCCTACACTCAGCTCAGCTCAGCAGCAAGAGCAGGGATAGAAACAATTTCTACTCCATTCAAGAACAATATTGTATAAACAGGGGCTCCTAGGTTTGATTATGGGGGGTTTAAGCCCCTATTTACCACTTACTTTCATATAACTTGTGTATCTTACACCTTTTCTCTCCCCAGTTGCAGAAGCCCCGTGTTGTGCTGCTCACTCTTCCCTCCATGGCCAAGCAGAGGGGAGCCAGCTGAGAGCAACCCACCCCTTCTTCCCAGCACACATGTGATTTCTGATCAAAAGCCAGCAGCTCGGGTGGCAGGAAAAGACTGAAAAATATCATTGCAATTAATGTGAAGAGACTTGAAGCGACAACACCATCAGCAATGCTGCAGGATGAAACAAAAGTGCAAAAAGACTAAGCGACGCTTTGCAAGCCATATGGGTGTTTTTTTTCAGGGAATGCTGGATAATTTTTACTAGACCAGTTAGATGGGCAAATTCCTGTGATTTTAGGGCAGGGTATGGAATGACAAAGTCTGCTGGATGGGCATCTCTGGGGGAGAAAATGAAAAGAAAGGTGTTTCAGAAGGGGTCATCAGAACCACAGAGGGTTTCATACTGCTGGGTTAGGGCAGACAAGAACTCTTTAATGGCATTCTGCCTGGGTCGGGGCTGCAGGACCTCAGTGAAATTCAGAAGCAGAAGAGCGAGATCAATACAGAGCAGAGCACCAATTAACAGCCCTGGTTGCCAAGAGCATCCTTCATTTGTCCTCTAAAATTTCCTTTGTCTCTGTCACATTTCAACAGACAAGCACTGAAATTTCCCTTTTAAGTTCTGAGCAGGTTGCAACCAGCAGAACAGACACCACAGACACTAGAAATCTGTGTTAATCATACATAGAAAAACAGCTTCCAAGTTTAAATATGTATGGTTCCTTGCCTTAGATTGGAGATTTACTTGAGAAACAGACGTGATTTGTTAAGTAAATGCTTTTCCAATTCTCCTCAGAGAGATGTTTCCTTAAAATATAGCATATATCTTTGTATATATTATATAGACACATTAGGGAAAACACAAACAAACTGCATCGAAAAGGCTTCGATCAGTGTCTTCCTCTGAGAGCCAGGCGGCTGCAGCTCCAGCATCTTTCTTCCTTCTCCTTTAAAAACCAAAATTGTGTGACTTTAGTTGGTTGGGTTTAGCTGATTCCTTTCCCAGGGCAGGTCTCCACTGCAGGGCTGAACCTGCCAGCCAGGGGAGGTTTTACCCCTTGTTCCTCTACCTCCCTTCCTTCCATTTTTATGGAATCTTTTGCATTTTTGCTCGCTGTGGAGGATGATGGAGAAACACTTGAAACCAACAAGTGGGGGAGGCAGTGAAGGAAGCCCAGCTGCACCATGAACAAGAGCTGCATGCGTATGGTCGCTGAGGTCCACTTGTCATTGGGGAGAGTCTCCCTTGGAAGCTGTACCCACCAGCCTGGAAGGTGTGAGGCAGCCAGCCTGAGCCTCCAGCAAGCCACCAGCCCCTTCCTCTCTCTACACAACACTTCCCTGCCTCACTAGGCTGCTGGGGGGCTGCAGGAGGGGCATGAAGATGAGTGGTTGAGAGATGTCAAACAGACCCTTCAGTAATGGTTTTCAAAAATCATAAAGAATCAAAGCTGCTCAAACTTTTATCTCTCTGGGAAATTCAGTGGAAGGATGACAGAAAGTTCAAAGCTTTCAGCAGAAAAGGGAATGGCTGGATGGCCATGGCATGACTATATGAACTTCAGTTCTTTGGGAAACCAGATAATAAAAAATACTGACTTTCCAGAAGGGGCTATGAGAATATTCCTCCAAGATGACATTTTTCACAATCTGGTCCAACCCCTGTGCAGGAGCCAGGCTGTACAAGGGGAAAGGAGAGCTCCTCTGACATGATAAAGACCACAGCTAGTGCCTAACAGGTATGAGGGGCTGGAGAAGGTGCAATCAATGCAAAATGGCACATGTGTCATTCTTAGCTGGTCCCCCCAGTCCTGGTAAGCTGTGAGTGACCAACATGCCCTAAAGCATCTCTGCAAAGTCTTTATCTATGTGGGGGGAACAGCCACTCTGCCCCCTCTCCTGGCTCTGCTGTGGGCACAGATGAGTGAAGTTGGGAGCTCCTAAAATTACTGATGACTGATCCTGTCAGTCTTGCTCATAAGCCAAAGCCCTGCAGAGCCTCATTTCCCTTGCAGGGGGAAGTCCAGAGGATCAGGAAACTTTCCTGATGGAGAGAAAAAGGGACATTGATCCTGAGATCTCATGATCCCAGCCTGCTCAGGCTGCACCCTTTCACTCAGCACGGTTGGGTGGAGGGTGCCTCAGACCCCCTTGTCTTCAGGGAGGAGGTCCTGTAAGTGCATTTCCTTTAAAAAACAATTTTGAGTGGATTAGTGAATATTAGTTTACCTAGGCACGGTGATTAAACTAAACCTGATTCAGTATTGCCTCCAGAGGCACCTAAAGGAAAGCTTATTGCTTCAGTTTTCTCCTCTGTCATAAATTTCAGAGCAATCTCAGGAGAAATTAACACAAAAATACCTTCTCCTTATGTTGTCCTCTGTAGGGAAATACTTGGATTTCTGAGTGGGGTTTTTTTTTGCAAAATCTGCAAATAGATTCACTGCTGATCACAGTCAGATCTCTGTGTTGAAAAGCAAAAACCTAAAGATGGAAGGACAGAAACCCAGGTGGGCTGGTTGGTTCAGCACCCTTCAGATCAGCAACATTTACCCCTGCCACACCTCAGGATAATCTTCTTGGAAACCTTCATCCAGGGCAGCATCTTCACAGCACTTCAGATGTTCCACTTCTCCTTTTTAAATTTATTTAATGACCCATCTTTTATTTTTTCCCTTGCTCCCAAGGATGTTGCATAATCCTATTTCCCCTCAGATTCAATGGAAACAGGGGCATACCCCAAATTCACATTTCCTGGATGAAGTGCAGCACCCAGCATGGCAATACAGGATCCACTCTACCTCTGGGCAATGCCACGGCTCAATTTCAATGTTCAGCTGCATACAAAAGACACGTTTGGTGAAGAATGAGAGACTAATGAAGAGAGCACGACCCTGAGCGAGCACAAAACTTGCATGATGCTGCCATCTAGGATTCTAAACCAAGATGTCAATTAAAGAGTTGAATGAGGTCAACTGCAGTGACCCAGCTAAACACGATGCAATTAATAGTAGGTTGACCTCTCTTACCCTTCTTCCCCCAAACCTCCTCTTCTTCTGTGTACACTCACAGCTCCTGGGCAAAGAAAGAAAACAGAGATTAGCACTAATTAGACCTCACTTAACATGGTTGGTTAAATAGCTAACCCTTTTCTTTCCTGCTGGTTTTTAACCTATGCACCACACCCTCTTGATGGTTGATAGGGAAGGGTTTGAAGGCTTTTAACATCCTCTTTTAACAGGTCTTTTGCTCCATCTTTACAGAGAATGCTGTCTAAAGCCAGCTGAGCATCTATGGGTGACACCATAGGGTTAATGCTCACATGCAAGGAATACTCTGGAGGAAAGTCCTGATCCTCAAGGGCATCCCGTGGGATATATTCTATAAATCAAATATGCCTCACAAAATCTATGACTGTTTTCTGCCTCTGTGGAACACACCATTCCCTAGAGAAGCTGGTGCTCTGATGGTTGATAGCTAAGAGGAGCAGGAAAAATGGCAGGCTGCTGCCACCTCTGTCTCACAAAGTCTACAGCTTTTTCCCATGGACTATCAGGAATATTGCCTTGCTTGACAGTATGGGATAGATAGAAATAAACATTATATTCACTGATAAATACCAAAAACATACATAAGCAAATAAAGTGCTTAAAAAATTGTGTAAACAGAACTCCTGTGCATTTGTGGTGCTGTCTGCTGCTGATGTAAATGCTGCAGGGATGCCAAGTGAGGCAGTGCCTGGGAATTGGAGTGTTGCTGGGTATAGGATTAATTCAGTGCAGAGTGGAGTATCTAGCATGCTGCTGGACACCAGGGATGTGGGACCACCCAGAGAACCAGAAAGATCATTTTCACAGCAGCTTTATGGATTAGGGTACATTCAGAGGATTTTAGGGTTGTCACTCTATGCCCATTCTTATCCCCATCACAAAACATTTTCCCTGCCTCCCAGTTTAGGCTTCATTTTTGTTTTGAAGACAGAATTTGGGTAAGTTGACCAACCTCCCTCTGGCCTCAGAATATTTCAGGTCTTTTCACGACCCTACAGACCAGTGGGAATCTCAGTGGGGGGGAATTTCAGTCTAGAATTTAGAAGCTTTTACTTTGCTCCTGCTGCTTTTCATCTACTTTCTCTCCCCCTGGTGTGTATTTTCCTACCCTGCTGCTGTGGTGCTGCATACTAATAGGGCAGCACTTGGCCCATCCCCAGAGGAGTTACAGGCAGGTTTATTGGGGAACAGAGGAGACAGAAGGAATTTCAGCACATCCAATAACTCGCCTCCCAATGGGATGCCTTCAGGTACCAGCAGATAATTTGATTCCAGCCATTTCCTTTTGTTACACTCCTGTTGTAAGAGCACTCCCTCCACAGAAACATAACCAACATCCTGCCCCTGATTATCTATACACTTACAAAACTCAAGTGTTTATGTGTTTTAGAGGAGACCTCTCCTGCTAACCCCCCTCTGCTTCTGATTCAGGCTGACAACCTGCAGATTTTGTTTCTTGCTGCAAACACACATGTGAGAAGAGAAAAGCTGGACTGATCTTCCAACACTGATAAAAGCAACTCCCTTCAGGGCGTGTAGGAAGAGTGGCAAGTTTTTATTTTCATTCTTCATGTCATTATTATCAGCTCCTTTGTGGCTCTGGTTTGTGTGGTGTGCTTGGTGAGAGAAGCCTTTTGCCCCACCACCATTTCTTTTCTTTGCTCAGGCAAAGGTAACAAAGCAAAGGACACTGATGCTCAGCTGAGTGAGCAAAGGAACGTGTTGGGTGGTGCAGGTCAGATAACCACAAGTGGGTAAACTCCAAACTAGAAGCAGGTTGTTTACTTCTCACCCTTGCCTCCAAAAAAAATAAAGGAAAATAAAGAAACAGAGTGTGTGTTCTTTACTGACAGGCTGGTCAAGCACTGGGAGAAGCTCCCAGGGAAGCAGTGACAGCCCTGAACCTGTTCAGTAGGTGTTTGCACAACTCTCTCAGATAGATGGTTTCACTTTCAGGCTGCCCTGTGTGGAGTCCACACTTGGACTCAATGATGCTCAGGGGTCCTTTCCAACTCAGGATATTCTGTGACTCTAAATGTTGGTACTAAAACTCAACTCAACCTACAGTCCTTGCAGGACAGCATCTCAAAAGACTATGCAAGCCCTAATATTTGATGAAATGACAGAAGAGAAACAGCCATTTATCCTACCATAACTGTTCTCACTGGGTACTTTGTAAGAGAGTATTGAATATAAACAAGGACAGGCAGTATTAATTACCAGCAATAAAACAGTATCAGACCCACCAATTCTTGCTTCTGGGGCAGGGAACATGTTACATGTTATGCCATGGCCTGTGTAAGACAGTGAGGCAGAAGACAGGCAGGGAGGGGACACAGAAAACTCTCTCTGCTTCACAGGTTCAGAAGAGAAGCACAAGAAGACTGAAAGGAACACCCAAAGTCACTTGTGTACTGGACTGAGCTGGGGATATGGCACAGAACCATAAGCATTCTGATCTGCCCCAGCATGGCATTTCAAGGAAGGAGGAGAGATGTGTGCACATGTCTCTGTGCCATTATTGACACAACACTTTGCCATTTTCACTTGTAGGGAGTCTGGAGGAACAAAGACTTTCCTTCTGCTGTCGTAACTGCCTGGAGGTTCTCCTGACCTCTTTTTCCCCTTCCATTTTTCCAGGTGATTAAACTCTGAGGTCAGAAAGCACAAACACAATGCCAAGAAGCCAGTGATTTTAACACCACAGAAGGATAATTGTGTGACACTTCAGGCCATAGTAGTTTGAGCATGGACTGACCCTCAGCCAGGGATGACAGAGTGCCAGCAGCTCCCAGCACCATGACTGACAGAACTGGGACGTGGCAAAGTGCACTTTGGAGCCTGCAGGAGAGCTGGAGGATATGCTTTGCATTAAGAACAGCCATGTTCTATATTCTTAGAACAAGGGACAAAGTAGGACAGCACACGACGATTTCCCTTCTAAACCACACACTTGAATCATTTTCCATCCTCCTCTCATTCTCCTTCACTAGCCTGTAAAAGACAGTTGTCTATACTCCTAGCGTAGCATTACTTAAATTCTTACCCTCTACTACAGATTTGTACTAAATTGAAGAGATTTTGCCACCTGAAAATGCCACAGTAATAGAAAGAACAGTGTAGGGTGTGACATCTATCAATGGGTGGGTAAAGAGTCAGCCCTGAAGTGCTGGGACCTGAGCCATAGGCCCTGAACCAAAGTTGACCTATGGATGAACCCCACAACCAAACAATATTTTGTGTAGCAGGAACCAGCAGAGGATTTTCCTCTGTCTGGAGGTTGCTGCAGGGACCCGATGTCCAGACTTGCTGAGAGATATGCGGCCAAGACCAAAATAGATGGAGATGCTCCTTTGGGTTCCTCCCCAGGCCCTGGTCAAGCCTTGGGGCAAATCCAATAGAGAGGATAACACCAGATGTTCCACATTTGAAGTTCTGAAGGTGATTTATTCAACTAAGGTTGTTTATTTGACTGTATAAAAGCTGGACCCTCTTGCAGTGACTTGGGAAGCCTCCCCTACAGGTGGACACACTGTGTAGGACTTCCCAGTTGCTGGGACAGGTTCCCCAAATCCTCACTGCAACCGGGGCTCCCCAGTGACTGCAGACTAGAGTCATTTCACCTGCTTATTCCTGCTGCTGCTTTGATCATTTCATTTCTGTATCATTTTGAAATAGACAGTAAAACAAGTCTGTGCCTTTTGTGGGTGTCTGTGCTCTTTCTGTTGGCCCCATCAATTGGCAAAACAGCTCCTCAACTCAGTGCTGCAAATGAGCCCCAGTGCACCAGTGCTGTAATAGAGGTCTCAGTGTTGTACCTGTGAAGACCAAGGCACAATGGAGGCACTAAGTGGACAAGATTTTGACACAAGTCCCCCAGAGTCTTTCCTCACATCTCCACTGACTGGGGGGTTTGTACCATTCTCAGCCTGTACACGCCTGGTGCTTCCCCAGTGTGAGTTTGGGACAGCACAGGAAAGATCCTGAATGGAAAAGAACCTAGGGTCAGCCAGAAGTGGACATGTAGCACAGGTGGCATTTAGGTTGTCCCTTGGGTTTCCCATCTGGGCAGAGAGGAACCTGGGTTCTGTTTCTCAGCTTCAGGATGTTTCTGGATTTTTGCCAGATTTAAAAGATGACTAAAATAGAGCTGCTCCTGTTCCCACAGGTCCCAGGAACTTTGTGCTCTCTTCTGTGCTGTGGTGTGGCTTCCCCAGGCAATATTCCTGCTGTGGGACACCCCATGGGCCCGAGGCAGAGCCCCTTCCTGGGAAGGGAGCTTGAACCCATACAGAATAGCAGCTGGGGGCAGCCCAACATCTTCTTGCTTCCCAGGACTTTCAGGTGTGCTTACACATCAATCAATACAGGGACATTTCCTACTTTCAAGACATCATTTATCTGCCAAGGTGAGTAGGAAATTCCTTCCTCTGGTCTTGAGTGAGCCCCTTAAGGGGTGAAATGCTTGACAGTTCCTGTGGCCACCCAACTTCCACCAGGCACTGTAGATGTGACAGCAACACGTGGAATAGAGGGCCTGGGTCTTCACTCTGAGAAATGAGGACTTGATGAGCCAAACTCTCATCTTCTGTCATTACTATAATGTATTTGAGTTCTGGAGGGGTGATTAAACTCAATTGTTGAATCCTGGTGCCCCAGTCTGTGTATTGGAACTGCTCCTGTGCCTCGTTACAAAATCTGTACTTGTTTCAGCTCGTGCTGACAGCTGATACTCTAAGTAATGTTAAACTAACATTTTTCTTTTCAGAGTGTGCTTTGAACAGCGTAGCCTTCACTTAAGAATTATTTTAACAGTTCATTTCCTAAAAATAACGAAATCACTCTTTCCAAACATCACATCCATGCACCAGCTGACTCACAGCATGGAGTTTCCCTGAAGCCATGGCGTGGCCACAGCAAATTCAATGCACAAGTAATAATTTACACAGAGACCACCCTCAGTGCAAAAAAACCCACCAAACCCTGTACAATAAAACCAGGAAAGAAAGCATGTAGGTTTATCTAACAATCAGCCTAAAAGCACAGGCTTTGAGGAGAAAGGATATTATTTAATTCTTGAATGGCTCTAGAAAGTTCTATAGTAGGGATGGAGGTTTCTATTCAATTGCACAGGGTGATTTAAAGTACATAAAGGTAATTACAAAACTTCTCTTGGATTTTACTTACAGCATGGTCGAAAGAGGCTATGATTTAACTGGGACTAGAATTTCAGACATGTTTTTGTGTGTTTTCAGTGCTGCTCCCTGCAGGTCCATCCTGTATAGATTGGGCTATTTACAGATTAAGTGCCTGGAAATAAGAGGTTACAATAGGAAATTATTCCAAAGCCTGGAATTAATGTCATTGGCTCAAAAGTGCTAAATGCCATTTTCAGAACAGGAAATACCAGCTTTGGAGTGACCAATACTAACAGCTCACTGCAAAGGCTTCCACTAAGAAAACAAGAAAGGAAAAAAAAAAAAAAATAACCTATGCAAACAGAAGGGATACAAACCCATGCTGAATAAAGGTTTGTAACAAATTTTACTTGTAGAAAAGCAACATTTTAGCATCATTTCACAATAAAAAGGCAAGATCTGATTGGTGTTACACAGACATGGTGTATCAGCTCAGAATGCAACAGGTAACACTCAGTATGAAAGTCAGGAGAGAACATTGTGGTGGTCAGCCAGTTACTCCTGGTGCCTCTTTGTGGATACTTTCTTAATTACAGGTTGTCCTGGTTTTCGCTGGGATAGAGCTATTTTTTTTCCTAGTAGCTGGAATAGTGCCATGTTTTGGATTCCGTGTGGGAACTGGTATGAGAAGAATGCTGATAACACAGTGATGATTTCAGCTGGTGCGAAGGAAACATGAACTTTTCAACCTCCCATGTCTTGTTAGTGTGTAGGTGCACCAGAAGCTGGGGGGGAGCCTGGCCAGAGCAACAGAACCAAATTGGCCAATGGAATATTCCACACCATAGAACATCATGTATATAGATGTGGGTCAGCCAGGAAGCTCAGGCTTTCTCCCTTCAAAGACTGCAGTTTTGGGGTGTTCCCCTCTGGGATTGCTAGCCAGGAACAGGCTGGGCCTTGGTCACTGGGTGATGAGCAACTGCATTGTGCATCACTCGTTTGTATTTTTATATACTGAAAAATCTGTCTGGAAGAACATCAAACCCAGGATCAATTTCTCACTAAACAATAGCTCTACCACATCACTGAAACAAATGGCACCTTGTGTGTCAACATCATTCTACTCCCCCTTACATAAAAAAAAAAGAAAAAGAAAAAGAAAAAGAAAAAGTTGTCTTGATATAGAAAATTGTTCCATCTTCTTACTTCTGCATTTATGCAACTTCATTATCAGGTTTCCTTATCCAGATATTAAGGTGCAAAATGAACAGCTACTTATCATGGGGTTTTTCCATCATCTTCAGTGCTAATCTTCCAACCATTAGCAAGCTGTACAAGGGGGGGAGAAAAACACAGAATTAAACAATAATAATAACTTGTCAGTTCATTTGCAAATACTTCCCATGTAACTGGTGCATGGAAGTGAAAAAGATGCACAAAACATGACTCACTCTATCTTGCTTTAATTAAGCAAATAAGAAATCGTACATAGGAGGGTAAAAACCCAAAGTATATTGTGTTGTACCTGACACCAGCAATTAGCCCTGCAGGCATGAGTTTTCCAGAGTTGTAGAATCTTGTTCCCATGACAGCAGTCAGTGTTCCAGATGTAACTTAAATGAGAGATTATACAGCCCAGTCAGTAGAGATGCATGTGTCTGAGAGATGCTACAGCTCAAAACTAACAGAACAGAGAAAAGTAGCAGCATCAAGTAAGGGTTCTCTCACATAATGCACAAAAAGAGTCAATAAATTGTGTAAACTTTGGTATGCCTCAATATGTGAAGCATAAATACTCTAAATGAAGTTCTAACAGACAGTTAGCACCTTCACCTCCACTAAGATCTGAGAGTTAAAGCTGTCAACCCTGACCACCTGACAGGAGCCAGGTAGTTATTGAGCCAGTAAAATAGACAAGGCAATCCCTGGAACACTCTATCTCAAAGAAAAATGGAATACCAAGAAAGCTATATGGAAAATATATTGAATAAATTGTGAATTACTTCCCGAAATGCTCCAGCCTCCTGCAGGATGCTGGAAGTAGGGTCCAGCCAAAAAGAGGACCTGCAGAGGTCAGACATCAATTCACCAGCACTTCCCTTGCACTATGACCCTTCAAACATGCCAGTACGAGACAGATGTGTGGTGGCAGCACCCAATTCAGTGAAGCCTGGGGACTGAAATGTAGCTAGTGCTAGAGAACTGCCAGGCACTGGTGTCTTCTACAGGTCAGGAATGGAGAGGAGGGGATGCTACAAACACAACTAGTGGCCAAAGGATGAAAACATGCTCAGAAGTATCTAGTGATAGAGCAGCCTAGCAAGACTCAGGCATCAGCTGAGCAACAGGAATAATCTACACATATTTTCTCAGCCCACTTCACTTGCAAGTTACCCTAACACTAGAGAATAACTCAAGTTTGAGTCATGTTGTTTGGCAACTGGCAGAAGCTTTAGACACTCCCAGTTTAGAGTGATGGGTGATAACTGTCCTAATTTGAGTGTGACCCTGAGCTCTACATGGTAAGTGTCAGAAACACACAAATTGCATTTTGGAGATTCACACCCTACTACATACATGTTTTTAAACACAAAATGCTTATTTGAACTTTGTTTTGCTGAAGGGTGTGAAATAATGGTGTTTGGTTTGATTATTTTTTTTAAACCATGTAAGTTTCACTCTATCCCAGCACACATTTTCCTTCACAACCTGTAGGCTTTTTGATGCTCAGAAGGCAAACTCCAATGATAAATAACACATATTTTCCCTCTTCTGTTGTAGAAAAAGAACAAACAACTAAGTTTGAACTATCACTTGAAGCACTTTATACTTCTTGCAGAAGGGATGCAGGAATGTAGTGAGAAATCAATGAGCAAGTCACACTGACACAAGCAGTTTTTAACATGTGTTCTCAATACATTTTTTAAAAAGATAAGTAATTCTAAACAGATCACATTCCAGGGAAACCAGTGGACTTTGGCCACTAATGGAGGTTTTTCCACTAAACCATAAGTTTAAAGATTGGATTGAAACTGGATTTATAATACCATCAGTTTAACTCTTTGTTACAAAGACTTTCAGGTACTGATTTTAAGCATTGGGTTATTTTAAGCTAAATATAATAACTTCTAATTAAAATTTTAAGTGACTTACTCAGAGAAATCCAGACATTATTTGGATTCTGTGAGAGCTGATAGGCACCCAGCCCAGCCAAGCTCCCAAAGAAAAGGCCAGCAGCTAGTGATGGGACACTACCTGAGTAAGGAAAAGAGAAAGCATTTATTAGCTCAGAAATAAACTTGCTCACCAGCTTATCTGTTGTGTGAAACACCACCACCACCACCACCAAAAAAGATGGGCATTCATTATTACAAAGCAGATTAGAGAAGGTTTTTTTCCTTTTAAGATATTAAGACCAAGCTATCTCCACCAAGACATATGTTCAAATACTCTTGCATAAGATACAAACAGCATTAGTATTTAATTCTTCAACAGTAAAGCCATTAATAGATGCATGATGGAAAGAACAGTGAGAAAATTAAAAGAATTGGTGTTTTCTTTGTGCAAACAGTGATATCATTCCTTGAGAGGCAGTAGATGGATTAAATAGTGAAGGTTTAAGATCAGAAAAAGGACATATGGACTGAACTGGGCAGGAAGAATTGCCAGAGAGAGGAGTTGAATAGGAGAGGTCAGATCTCTTAAGAACACCTGAGATCTGATCCAAAGACTTTGCAGACTTTGGAAGGAGGCTCTCTGGGCTTGCCCAAACTTCAAATCAAGTCCTCAGTATAAATGATAACCCCAAGATACCAGCAGATAAAAGATACCACATCCAAATTGGTGATTTATAGATCACATCAAGTAATGAAGCAGCATGACCACTGCAAGTGATGAATTGTCCCCACCAGGACCTCATGCTACTGAGGGTGGTTCTTTATATGTCCCATTTTCCAGGTCACCTTTAAAAGACTTGAGATTGCAAAGCTGAGATGCTAAACATCTCCTCTCAAAGAGGATCATATATTGCTACTAGAAAGGAATAATTTTTCAGTCATCAACAGGGCAGCTGTAACATGGCTTCAGATCCTGCTTTTGGCATAAAAAACAAGCGATAAAGATGATAGAAAGCACCATATATTCTTGGATACATGCAAGGAGAAGATGCACACTCTAAAAGTGGGTTCTCTGCATAGAATACAGTTTAGCAACCAAGATGTGGCAGCTACAATTCTTTCCACAAGCCTGGGAGCCAATAAATGGCCATCATACCACTGAATTTTACCTCAAGGCATTGCTTAAGCAGCTGTGACACACTTACTAGGACAACCACAGCACCTCTGGCTCAGGATGTTCCTGAGTCTCAAAACACTGAGACCCATAGAACTTAGTAAATGAAGACAGAAAATAAAATCCCTCACTCACTCTTTGCTTGCCCTGCGTGGGTGAATAGACCTGGTTGTAAAAAACCAAATCACCATCTTATGTCTGTGGGTGAAAGTTCCATTTTCTTTTGGTTTCTCCAAGTTATTAGTAGGGCTATAATAGCTTTTTTTTTCTTCCCCTACAAGTCACCATACAAATTCTTGTTCCTCCTTCAGAAATCCTGTGACCTGGATTCCCTTGACTGAGCATGACTACCTGGGACCGGAGGATAAGAAAGACATAGAAAGACTCCTACCATTTCACAATGGACTCAGAGATAAAAATGCAACTAGTTTCTTAAGTTCTAAGAATTGTCTCTCCTGCTCTAAACGCCAGTCACAGCCCAAAGAATAAATCCAGCCCATAGAAATCAGACTGGAATAGGTGTTAGCATCTATATGTAGTCAAAAGCACTGCTAAGATTCTTATTGACTTTAGCAATGCACTTTCCTATCACAAACACTAAGCTGGTTTTAGGGATTTTGGAGGCTGAAAGCAACAGTGCTGTAGCAGGGATGGATCCAGCTCTGTCCACAGGAGGGCAAACTCAGGAAGAAGTCAGGAAATGAAAGCAGTAGGTCAGAGGGCAAGCTTATGATGCAGAGCTCAGAAAAGGAACAAGTTTAAGGGCTGATTTGCACTGCTAAGCAACACTTGGAGAAAGGATCCATCAGAAAACTCTGCAGCTTGCAGAATTGTGTTACCATCAAACATTAAAGTGAGAATAAATCTAAGGGGAAAAAAAAGGGGGGGGGTTATTGACAGCATTTGAAGATACAGAACATTCATAGAATGTTTATAAGGCACTTTGAGACATGGTCTAGGGGTTAGGGAGACTTGGACAAAGGTTGGACTTGATGATCCTAGAGGTCTTTTCCAACCTAAATGATTCTATATTTAAAATAGCAGGGGAAAAGCCTTTCTGAAGCAAACCTGTGTCAGCTCATGCAAGCAGCACAATGCAGAGGCAGGACACCAGCATCCCCCCAAAAGTAGATTCTGGGCTTATCAACCCAAAGCACCAGCTCAACCCAAAAAGCACCACACCCCAACGGCAGCAAGTTATCAGCACATGGCACAAACCGATAAACTTTACATCTGCATGAACCTGGAGATAAGAGGCGGTCACAGAGAGCCGCCCAGCTCGCACAAAATTACTGAGAGGTGGGAGTGGGGGGAAAGGGAGGGAGAAAGAAGCATCTTCCCGCAGCGTACCTGCTTTTGCATAGCCAATGAGCCCTCCTGATGCCACCAGGGCGGCGTAGCCAAAGCCGAGCCAGTCCACTGCCATGCTGAAAGAACAAGAGAAATCGGGGTGAGGGTTGGTATCGCTTCGGGGGTTTTAGGGGGAAAAAAAAGAAGATAACATTTTGCCATGAAGGGGGGGAGGGCTCTTTCACGAGCAAGCCCTGCCTAAAGCCAAAGCCCTAAACCGAGCCCAAGCGATGAAACCCGCTTTGTTGGGAGTGTTGAGTCCCACCGCGGAGGTTCCGCGGGGGTTCCGCGGTCGGTGCTCACCTGCCCCGCGGTCCCGCTCCCCGGCTGCCCGGGGCGGAGCAGGCTGCGGAAGGGGAGGTGAGGGAACAACGCACCGCCCAAAGCCTCCCTTTTCCGGCTGCTCTCAGAGAAAGGGGGAGGGAAAGGAGGCAACAACCCCTGGTACAGATGAGGATGTGGGGTTGGGTTTTGGAGTGATCGGTAATTTGAGTATAGCCCTTTTTTTGTTAGAGGGTTTCTAAAATCCTCCAATTTCAAGCACAGCTACTGCAACGGAAAAAGGAGTCTGCTGCTGTAGAAGTGATGCAATAGATGGAAAATCTCTCCCATCTGGTAAAGAAAAAGGTTTGCATTTGTTTTAATCTGGAAAAAAATGTAGAGAGATGGAATCATAGAATTGTCAGGGTTGGAAGGGACCTTAAAGATCATCCAGTTCCAAGCCCCCTGCCATGGGCAGGGACTCCTCCCACTAGAGCAGGTTGCTCAGAGCCATATCCAGCCTGGCCTTGAAACCTTCCAGGGATGGGGCTTCCACCACCAGATGTTTGTCTACAAGGATAAACTCTTTTTTTCAAGTGGTGAAACTGGCTTTCTTCACATGAGCAGTGCTGCAGGATTTATCCCAGTGGCCTGTGCACTTACCTCCCATGGACATTTAAGAAATAAAAGGCACTTCTCCAACCAGGTCCCTGAGCTGAGAGGCTTCAGTTCCTCCTTGTTACAGAAGGCACAAAATAGAGGCCTGTGCTTTCTGAAAAGATGTAGCTTTTTCTAGCTGCATTTCCAATTTTCCCATCTTTATGAATTAGCCTAATGGTCAGGAAGTGGAGAGCAGCTTAATTGCCTTGTGGACCTAAGTGGTTTAATTTAATCTCCCATCTCCCTGAAAAGCACCACAACCAACATCAATCTAAGCTATGCTGGAGGGGCTCCCTTTCTGTTCAGGCTGTGAGATGGCTGCGAGGTTCAACTTTCGCTGGGCTCTGCTTTGGAATCCAGCACTGGGCTTCCCCAAGAGAGGAGGAGGGAAAACTGGAAGAAATCCACAGCTGCTTGGAGCTGCTGAACTCACCTGGGGCTCGGCTGAGAAGCTGCTCAGTAGGCTGTTCCTCTACTCTAGTGTCACCCCTTTTCTGACACAGAAGAGCTTTCTCAGTGCTGACACATCCTCTCTGCACTGCTGCCTCCTCTCTACCTTTCTAAGTGGTTCCCTGGAAACTAGAATGGAAAATGTGCTGTAAAGGAAGGTGTGCATAAGGAAACAACACCAAAAAAAGACACATACTGGTTAGTAGCTGAGCATTTGCTCAACATATAGAAAATATGAGTTGTTCCCTCAGGACTGTTTCTGTACTTCACCCCAGAAGCTGTTAGGACTTGTCTTGTCTCTCTCCAGTTCACAAATTGTTCCAAGTCTCATGAGATGTATAATTCTTTTCTTACTACACAGGGAGTTTGGTTTTCCACCAGTCTCTAATATTTACTTGTAAGTCTAAACCTTAAAAACAAAATTCTGTGGACTTTTTGCTTTTTAATTCTTAAAATACTGTGCAGACTGGATTTTTCCTGGTGCTCAGGAGAGCTTGCTTCTGCAATTGTGATGTCCATGGCCATGAACTCATGTAAAATTCAAATAATAAGAGCTGGTTCAGTAGTGACACATGTTGTCAAGACTAAACATAAGATAAAGCACTATGAAAAAGATCTAACACTTAATACAAGTGAAAACACTTCACACAGTGCTCTTATTTAAGCTTATACTTTGTAAGTCCTCTATTTACTACAGGAGCCTTATAATCAATTAAAAATCTGATTTGGTACCTTTGCTGTCAAGTCTACAAACCAGTTTCAATCCTATATTATGTGTCTGTGTTTGTGTACACACACATTCAGGGTATTATTAAAGTTAAAAGCTGGGTAAAGTCAAACTGAAGTACAACTGCAATCCCTTTAATGTTGAATTTAACTGAGCTCATAGAAAACATAAAATCATTTAACTGAGCTCATATAAATACTGAAGATTCAGGGGGGTTGTGACCATTTATCTAAGTTTAAGTGCAAAATTGGTGACATCAGCACAACAAACATTTCAAGTGTTAAATAATTTTTGTTTTTAACAATACACCTCAGATGGAGGATTTGAGAAAATACTACAGAAAGGGGGAAGAGAAGGTAAAACCTTATTGATATAGACTCTTCCACCTCAAATTCTGAAAAAAAGATTTCAACCATGCAAAACATGGGTGTAAAGACTTCAAAAAAAATTAAAGGCATCAAGTATGGATGAAGTAAAAACCCCAAACATTTTGCTTATAAACTCTAGGTGTAAGTCCATGTCAAGAACTAGAAAGTAAGATTTTCTGTGAATGTCTGAATGGAATATGATCATCATATTTTAAGTAATTTTAACATACTCCTTCTTACACTAGGAAAGGTAATGCATGACAAATGCAGATGATATTTTGAGCCAATTGAACAGTAACTTTTATAACACTAAAATGAAAAAGTGCATGGATTTTTAATAAGCATTTAAGTTGAGACAAAAATATAACCGAGACAAATGCAGCTGTTTTTACCATTTTAGCTGCCTTTTTCTGAGTGTATGCTACTGTTAATAGAAAAATATAAACATTACATATTAGGAATTTATTTTTGCCCCATTCACTTAGGAAAAGTTGCCATCTGCTTTCCTGCTTCTCAGGATGATCAGTCAGTTTATAAGGGTAAAAACATTCATCACTTTTAAACAACAGATCAGTTCAGAGGTATATGTCCTGTCAGAAATTTACATCCTTATAGAAACTACAGCAACACCAGCATTTACTTTTTATTCAGGGGAGAAAGGAGCTGCCTTCATGCTGAGCTATTCTGCTTCTTTATCTTCTTTTGCAGTGGAGCTTGCAATTTTTTCTTCTCTGGAATAATTTTTCTTTTTCTTTTTGCTGTTTTATCACTTTTATCAGCCCAACAAACTTTGGCTTTCCTGACTGTTAATGGGTTTTCATCTTCATTTGCTGAAAAAAAAAGCAAGAAATTATTAATACTGATATTTATGTCCAGTATTTGTGGTTTAAAATTGCACACTTATTTGTATCTCATTTTAAAAAAGGGGTTATAAGTGATTTTTTATTTACAGTGGAATGTGCCTTTTATGCCAGTTTTGCCTGTGATAGGAAAATATCTAATGATCAAGTATGAAAATAGATTAAGATACAGGAAAACAAACAAGAAATACAGGGGAAAAAAAGCCAAACCAAAACTAAGCCAGACTTTCTAAGTTTGCTCAACTACAATGGCCTTAGACCCAAATTTGTTTAGAGGAAAACAAGACATGCAGCTCTATCAAACTGCTTCTTATCTGTCTCAAAAGCTTCACAGTGGCTTCCTCAGTATGTTATTGCAGTAAATTCATGTAATAGAAGTGAAAAGAGGCTGATGTCCTCCAACTTACATGCAGGCTCAAGACACCATCAGCTTGGTAAGGATATCTCAACACTTGCCAGCATCATGTCCCCCCAATTCTTCAAGACACCAGAACTTTTCCTGATGCACACAGTAAAAATCTCCCACTTGGTCTATTCCGTTTCACAGGCACGTTAACAACCAAAACCACCCAAAGTTGTTACCTTGAGAGGACGCTGCAGCTTCATCAGAATTTTCTTTCATTTCTGAAGCTGGGTCAAGCCACACTGCAAGACAGGTCAGGCGAGCTTTGGTGTTGACTTCACACAGTAAAGAGAGCCCAGCTTCAATCTGGAGATAATACAGATTAATTAAACATTATCTTTTTGCTGTTTAAATTGACTGAAGTATTTGAAGTGAGGAAGCAGCTTACCACCCACCTTCCACTTAATTCCTGATGCTTAATGTTTAAAACTAGAGGCTTTATAGGTGTTAATGGTCACATTGTTAAAATCCTGTTCCTGATACCATTCCTCAGTGAGGGTTTCACCAAAAAATCCCACTGGCTTTAAAAACATATCTTGATAAGCAAGATAAGTGAGTTTCAGGTCTATGGGGGTAAGTTTAACATAAGGAATAACCAGATGAGTCACAGAGCCACCAAAAAAAAAAAAAAAAGATATTGGTCTCAGAAATTTCTCCAGAGTAACAGGTATTTTTGGTACAGCTAAAATAATTTTAATTAGGTGATTGCATCAGATTCTCAGATTCCTTTTCTCCCTCACAAAGACAAGGCTGCTGATTAGAAGTAAGCTCTTCAGAGTGTGTTTCCAAATTCTTAACTGTAATTGTATCAGTCAGCTCTAGGAATACTTGAGCAAATATCCTATTATAGATACCAGGGGATAAAGTGTCACCACACATGTGCAGCATAACAGCACCAACCCATCAGAAGCTGTATGAGGACATGAGCTGGACAGAGCAGCCCACACAGTTACCCAAAGTTCTACAAAATTTTGCCTGCACAGGAAGAAAATCACACATTTGGTCAAAGTAAAGACCATGTGACAGAGGAAGGTAAAGAGTTCTCTCATCACTATGTCAAATACAAGGAGAACAGAAATTTGAGGTGAAGGGAAAAATTAAAATTAAAAAAAATGAATTCTGATTTTAGAAGAAGAACTCCAGAGCAAACAATAAACATGGGAAACTTTAAAGGTAAGACATGATTCCTTGCTGAACTGGATTTTATACAGGAAATAAAAGTATGCAGTATATTAATGTGTTGAATTTTTCAGAAGTAGAACCTTTTTCCCCTACGTGAACAACCACACACACCTCCCCCACAAACTACAGAGTTTGTGGTTTTTAAAAGTACCAACAGTCATCAACATTACAAAAATTCACAGCAGTCCTTGGAAGGTATATAACTGATTAGAGAGTCCAAAGTCTGGCCAGGTAGGTCTGAAGGGAAATATGACTTAACATAAAGAGGGGATGAGATCTCCATTATATCATCAGATTTTATAGTTTGTTTAAAAAAAAAAGGACAAAGTCACAAAAATCTACAAGTGCATAAAAATACAACTCTACTGAACATAACATGGAGGAAGATATCAAGACATTCAGATTTCAATTAAAATTTCCTCAGTGATTTAAAATTAATCTTTATAACAGAACTGTCTGCAATTTTGGTTGCCTGGTATTTTTCTAGAAATATAACAAGTGGTTTAATAGACCAACCTTATGAAGATCCAGATTCCACATTTTAATGTAACCATCACTGGATGCAGTAACAACAACATGTTGTCCTTCTCTTTCAAAACTATAGATATCTTTTATTCTGTGAAGAAAATGTAATAATTTGTTACTTTATAGCATGGCAGTTCACAACAGTGAGCTGACAGAAATTAAAGGTGATTAGGCCACAGTCTACAAATCAATTTGGACAGAAAAGTCACAAATGTCAGGCAGGAACTTTTGAACAATAATCTGAGTGCTGTCAGTTGGGGTTGAACACTTGTCAGGATTAAATTCACAACACTTTAGTACTTCTAAGCACACACCATTAATCACAGCAATGATGTTTTAACTAATGCTTTGGTGTTTTAATTAATTAATAACAGCATTTTGACAAATATTTACTCCTGGACAACAACAGAAAGTGTGTGATTACCATCCTATTGTATGCCCTGAGCACAACTGGTTTGTTCTATTTGAGCATTCTAAAGAGTCAGGTTCTGTAAAGAGTGGTTAAAACATTCTTTAGATGATTTTCAAGGAAAATGCTGGGACTCAAATTCAGAAATACATAGACCACAGAGAAGTGTGTACCTCTGTGTGTGTGTCTGCATTTTTACTTATTTACTTTCTTTTTCTCTTTCTCTCTCTCTTAAATTTAGAACTGTAGTATTTCTAATTCCATATCCTGTTTTTCTAACATGCATGCACAGCACTGTACTTGTGCTCCTACTAAAAGTAAACAACTCTGTCCCAAATTTGGAATTTAGCACATAAATAAATTCACTTTCTCTACCAAAACAAAACCAATAGTAAAATATGCTGAACATTAGGAGTCACTGAACTTTACTGAGCACTCAGCATTGCCATAAATATTTAAAAAGTAAACAAATATAGAATACCTGTTTTCATGAGCTTTAAATTCACACAGGCATTTTTGAGAGTCACAGCTGTAGAACCTTATAAATTCATCATCTCCAGCTATGGCAAGGACAGAATCCTTGGAATGGGAAGAAAGAAATGCAAATGGGATTAATTCCATGTGTTCCAAACCAGTTAACTTCCCAGCACCTCTCTTTTTTGTACTTACTGTAATAAATCTAAGTGAAGAAATTCTCTTCTCCATTGTGATAGTGCCAGTGATTGAAGCTGTGTCAAGTTTGTAGATATCCACTTTATTTGTTATCACAGTCACATACCTCTCTCCATCAGGGGACCATTTAATGATGTGGGCATCTGTACACATTGATACATTGGTATATGCTGGTACACAGGCTTTTTGAACTCTATATTGCATTAAAGTCTAAGAGTAAGAATCTTTAGAAGCTGCTAGATGCTATTTTCTACCTAAACCTGAGAAAAATTAATTAAAAAACCACAAATAGCCTACAATAAATAGGTAAAACTATGCTCTTAAATATTTATTTCTGCTTATCAGAAGTGCATAAAGAAAAACCAAAGAAACTACATTTATTTAAATGTCCTGCCATCAAGTTTCAAAGAAAAAACTTACTTTAGCATCACTATGTTTACCTTTTGGTACATAATTATTATTAAGGACATTGGCTTATATATGCTGCCTGCATGTTTAAAAAACACATTGTAAAAGCTGCTTGCAATTAACTGACTTGTTGATTAATTCAGTCTGGTTTTCCCTACACAAAAAATAAATCTAATTCCACTTTTTTAGTGGATTTAGCCTGATAAACTCACTTTGCTTCAGGTTTTTGATAAAGGCTGATCGTCCTTCTACAAGATTCCAAGTTCTGAAAGACAATAGGTAAAGTGCATTCCAGTTAAAAACAGCCCAGTGGAACTGAAGTCCTATCTGCTGACAGGAGGCATCCAAAGGAAGCTTTTAAGCATCTCTCTGCATTTTCCTGCCTT
This sequence comes from Brachypteracias leptosomus, assembly GCA_013401335.1. Classification (NCBI taxonomy): domain Eukaryota; kingdom Metazoa; phylum Chordata; class Aves; order Coraciiformes; family Brachypteraciidae; genus Brachypteracias; species Brachypteracias leptosomus. Next base: position 966,324 of record VYZX01001329.1, read on the forward strand.
CTTAATGCAAGAGAAACTGATGACTTCATGTATCGCTTGCACACTATGAGGCTGAATTAGTGATATTTATTTCATAAAATGTTTGCAATGCAGAGCCCCAAAGGAGCCCAACACCAATTTGTGCCGTTAAAATAGCATTTTATGTATTTATATACATTAAATACATTTATGTATTTATGTACAGCAACACACTACTTTTCGTACAAAACCAGAGAGCTTTCAGAAGCTGTTATTACTATTATGTTCCAAAATATAAACATATTTATACATCTACAAGTGACTATAAAGAGATAGAGGACAACAAAAAGCTAGGAACAGTAAGAATTATTTTTAAAAGACTTTAAAATATTGCTGGTACCTAGAATTAAAGACAAACCAATGGATCTTTGAACCACCTGATGTCTGAGTATGTTTTATTGGTGTTGCATGGTCTACTCCCAAGAGGAATTTATGGCTTATAACAATTTTCTGAGCTGCTCAATGATGATTCTCAGCATTCCTTCATCAGTTTTGACTCACCTTAATGTTTTATCTGTTCCTACTGACAAAGCTAATTTCCCAGAAGGATGAATAGAAAGAGACGTCACGTGCCCCCTGATAAAAACAAACCAACATACATTATTTACAAGGAATTTAACATGAAAACATATGTGAGAATGCAGATTTAAGAAACTCACTTATGTGCTTTAATGGATTTCAGGCATTCCCATCTCTTTGTGTTCCAGATACAAATGAGTCCATCTTCAGCCCCGCTCAGTAGATGTGCAGTGCCATAGAACTCCAAACAAGTTACTGTGCCTAGAAATACAAACCAGGGCTATTAACAATGTTGTACATACTGAACAGTTATCACACAAAGAAGGTTAGAACTAACAGAGAAGCTTCCAGCATCACAACATGCCAGCTACGACCCTACCCTTGGGAAAATCTGAATTATTTCCTAAGAATTTCTTCACAAACACCCTGAACTTTCTTGTTATATTCAGTCAAGGATGTGACTGGTACCACATTCAATCTACCTCCATGTACTTCTTGGTTATCAGGAGAAAAAGGGCAACTAGCATTGAGCTACAAATGATCCAAACAGGTTTATCTGGACTGCCATTACATGGCTGTAATTCAGTAGGCACATAAAGTGGGAAATGTACCTGATTAACCCTTCTGGCAGCAGCAGCCTGCTCTCACACACAAACTCTCTTTTGTGTAGGTCACATATGTCTGTGACAGGACAAGGATGCTGGGAAAAGTGGTGGCTGGGAGTAAGCATGGTCTAGATAAACTGTCCTGGTAAACAAAAAATGGCTCATGAGCCTTTTGTGGGTCATAACTTCTCAACAACAGTTACAACTAAATATAATTGGAAGAAGCAGCTATATTTGTGGGCTAATACCCAACATGATTTGGGGATTTTTATGCTCAAAAGCTCACCTTGTTTGTATTGTCAGACCATCATGGCTACACCACTATCACTATTAAAGACTAACTTAAAAAAAAAAAATAATTCTTCTGACAAGGGCCAGTTTTTCAGCTCCAAGTTTCTATGATTAAGGTTTTTAGGAAGAAAAGCTCCCTTACCATTGTGCTGCAGCAGTGCCCCATGCTCTGTCTTCTTTTTCATGTCATGGATTTGGATTGTCTCATCTCTGCTCCCGGTCACCACGTATCTGTTATTCACTGCTACCGCTGACAAGGAGGCAGAGTGGGCATGATGGGTAAAATCAGGGTCAATCACCCAGGACTGTAAATAAAATAGGAAACAAACAGGTTTTTCTGAAGCTTACCATAGTGAGATTCAACTCCATCATCACATAACTTTATTATTTTAAAAAGAAAAACCTGAAATGTTTATGTGTGTACTGATACATTGGTAACCTGGAATGTGTATGTACTGATACATTGGTATACACATTTACACAGGTTTTTTGAACTCTACTCATACTCACGTATGTGTAAAATGTAAAGGAATTATGCTTAGTTATAATGGGATCTTACTGAGTTAATGTGCTGTTAGGAGATTAATCTGAGTGATTTAAGTGTGCAAACCACCTCATGTGATCAGTGTTGGGCTGAGATGAAACTGGATGTGAAGAAGGCCCACCTCATAGCCACAAGAGAGAAATCTCACCGACAAGGAGGGGACAAAGAGGGGACCTTATTGTGGCCTTCCAGTGTCTTAAGGGGGCTACAAGAAAGCTGGGGAGGGACTTTTTAGGATGTCGGGTAGTGGTAGGACTGGGGGGAATGGGTCAAAACTAGAGGTGGGGAGATTCAGATTAGATGCTAGGAAGAAGTTCTTCACCATGAGGGTGGTGAGACACTGGCACAGGTTGCCCAGAGAGGTGGTGGAAGCCCCATCCTGGGAATTTTGAAGGCAAGGCTGGATGGGGCTGTGAGCAACTGATCTAATGGGAGATGTACCGGCCATGGCAGGGCGACTGGAACTAGATGATCTTTAAGGTCCCTTCCAACCCTGACAATTCCATGATTCTATGATCCTCCCGTTTCCCACCACCGCAGGCCACAGACACGCCTCCCACCCGGCCCTAACCCCCCGGGACAAGCCGCCATCCGCCCCCCGCGCAGTTGTTTACTCTCAGCTCCCCGCCGAGCGCACAGAAGTGCGTGCAGGGGCCGCTGCCGCGCAGGCGGGGCGGGGCCGAGCCTGAGGCTGCCGAGCCTGCCCCGCCCCCGCGCCGCTTTAAAAGCCCGCCCGGCGCACGGGCCCGCGGCCGCGAAGAGACGCGTCGGTAAGTGGCGGGGCGGTTACCCTCAGGACGGGTGGCGGCGACCGTTGTGTGCGCTCCCGCTCCCCCCTCAGCCGTTACCTGGGCGGGCCGCACCGCGAACCCGAACAGCACCTGCTCGTAGCACCCCGCGACCAGCTCCATCCGCCACGCGTGGCGCCGGAACGGGGCCTTGCCGTCTTCCGTCTTCCGCGCTGCCTGCGTCCGCGCTCGGAGCACGCCGCACCGGGTGGGTCTGCGCTTGGCGGCTGGTAGCGCGTCTTCCGGGGAGAGCCTGCGGCCTCTACCGGGGAGGGGGAAGCGGCGAGGGGGCGGTGAGGGCGTGGGCTTCGCGGGGCAGGCACGGCGAGGGGCAGCCCTCCCGCGGGGTCCTCACGGGGCGGAAGCGGCGCGCTCGCCGCTGCTTATGGCGACGCGGAGGAGGAGAGACGTTNCCGGGGACCGGGAGCACGAACCGAGCTACTCCGCAACGGTGTGGGGAGGGGCGGCGCCATCCCTTCCCCCGGGGCCTCAGAGCCGCCGCCTCACGGGCGGCTGGGCCGCGGGCCTGCGGGGCGGGGTGGCCCGGCGGCTCTTGGGTCGAGCCCCGTCGGGTGAACCGGCCCCCGGGCGCTGCCGGAGGAGCGCCGCGGCCTTCGCCAGCGCCCTGCGGGGTTTATTTTTCTTTTCTGCTTTCGTCGCGGTTTGGGTTTCAGCACAACAAGGGGAAGCGCGGCCTCGGCAGCGGTGTGGCCGCTGCGGAGGCCCGCGGCCGGGCGGGGCGCACTTGGTGCCGGCCGCCGTGGCTCTTCCCGGCGTGCCGAGTGGCTTTATGAAAATGCGTCACGGCGCGGTGCGGGCCTGGGCGCCTTTGGTGGCGTCGCTCGGCCGGGCCGCGGGCATCCCGGGAGCTCGGCGAGGTGCCCCCAGCCCGCCCCCCTCACCCGGCTCGTGTGAGCGAAATTATTGGAGCGAGAGGCGGCTTGTGCCTGTTTCTCTTGGGTAGAAGAGTGCTCCCGCAGGCGGTTTTATTCGTAAATAGCTTAATCCGCCTTTTTGCCAGTATAAACATGAAAACGTGGAGTAAACGGGTTGGTTAAGTGCGTGTTTAATCCCATTAAGGAAGTGTTTGAGTTCTGGAGGTTAAAGGTGCTCCAGTGTTTAAATGTAAGCTAGGTGTGACTAGCTACAGGTAAAAGCAAAGGTAAAAAATATTAAAAGTATACATGTTGGTTTTAACTGCCTTTAAATATTGTTGTTTTCTAGTGAGAAGAGGTGGCAGTCAGGATTGGACGAGGAGAGTACAAAACCAAAGTTTTGCATCAAAGATCAAGAAGCAATTGCATCACTTGCCTTCTGATAGTCTATTGCAATAAAACCACTTGGTAGTGTGTGCCATCTTCTGTTAAATTTGCAGGAATAAAGAGTGGTAAGTTTAAAAAAACTGTATTGTGCAGCTGTGAATTAAAGAACGAGCTTTTAAATTTCTAGAGCACAGAGGAGTTTATGCTTCCTTGTATTAAGAAGCAATGATTTTATTAGAACAACATAATTACATGGATATTTATATTAATGACTTTCTTTAACAGGAAGAAGTTGTTGCTGATAATTCTTTATAATGAACACAATTTTAGTAACAGTGGACATGCTAATCTTATTAATATGTGCTTGTATTTAAGAGTGTTTGTACTTGGCTATTTTCTCGGCTTCAGAAGGGGTATGGGGATGAATTGCACAGATATTCTGAACAACACCATGTATGGGTGCTTTAACTGTGGTATATGGCTGTCCTGTGTCAGGTTAGCCTAATCCATTCTTTGTAGTGCTCTGAACTGTTCCCTTGTGTGGGCAAACCTTCAAGGAGTTATGAACACTGTGTATTTGTGGTATTATGTGAATGTGGATTTCACCAGCCAGTATGGTCATGTAAAACCTTATATAAATTCTTGCATGGAAATGGAAATTAAAACTTCAGCAATCAAGTGTCTGTGTAGAAGGAACAACACTGGGTGTAAAGAAAAATCAGTGGTGAATAAACAGCTGCATGTGGAAGTAGATGCAAAATACTCTTCAAATGAAACTTTTCTGCACTGATTTCTGTTGGTTGGTGACTAGGGGAAAAAAGCTTAAGGAAAGGATGTCAGAATCAGCAAAGGGGTTCACCCCTCTTCAGGAAAGTTGCTAGCAGAAAGTGTCTGCTGGTTTAGTGATAGCAGTAAAAAGTCATTTGTTATTGTCAACTCACTGGGAGGGAGTGAAATGTGGATGTAGAAGAAGCAAGAGAGAAGACACCTAAGAAAAGGTGCAGAGAAAGGTCATATTTACCTGTACTGTCCCCTCAGCCTTCTTTTATTTCTCTTGTTCTCTAGCACATAGGAAGTACCACTGTCTATTTTCAGCTATATAATTCATGATACAAGTAAATCATCTTGTAATTTGACTAAAATGGAGGAAAAAAAAACCCTGAGGGGTTGTACAGAACATGTTTGTTGCCTTGTTTTTAATTTGAGCACATGTATCTTCTGAGTTAGTACATTATATGTAGGTATTTCAGAAATAAGGATAATTTGTAGGTGACTTAAAAGCTTTATGTAATTTTCTGGTGATTTCGACAGTGGGAAAATCTTGTGAACTATAACAGTTTAAGAAAGTGAAGATGGCATCTAATCATAATCCCCACTGGCCATAGATCCTTTTTATCCACCAATGGCCATAGATCCTTTTTATCCCCCCCTTGCTTTAGCAATGACAAGTCAGAACTTAGATATTTAAGCTCTGAATAAAAAACGTGAAAAGATGTAAGAAGGGGTGAAGGTCCTGTAATTAATATCAAAGCTAAGATTATCTTCTTGTTCCTCCCCCACATCATCTGCAGCTGAAGGAGTGTGATAAACTGAGCCTGTGCAGCCCTATTCCTCAGGAGAGGCAGAAGACAGTTTGAACCATGGCAAGCCAGGTAAGATTATTTGGTCATAAGTTCAGGTTTGTGACGCCTGAATGGATTCCAGAACCACACTTGGAATCCCTGAGAGGTGTGAAGCTGATATAGCTAGCTTGCTATGAGTTGGGTGGCTGTAGTCTTCCGGTGCTGTGGTAATTGGTGGCTGTCCTCTGGACACTTCATCTTACCAACTGAAGCAGGTTGGGGCTTTGCAGTTTGGATTCTTTGAGCGTGAGTTCTTCTGAAGGAACTCGCACGTAACACTCTCTAAACCGTGTAGAGGTGTGCTAGAGGAAGGACACGAGAGCCTGCGTAAGTAACACGTGCTGCGAAACACCACTCTGCTTTTTGGAAGTCCTTTTTCTTCAGAGTCTTCAGTGAGGGAGGCAACCTGTGTTCATACAGTTGTTGCTTCCCTCTCCTTTTATGTATTTTCCACACCTTTTTTAAACTGGGTTTTTTGGGTTTTGGGCTTATTTTTTTTGTTGTTTGTTCCTTTTTGAAGAGGCGCTTTTTAATGCCTCTTTCTTCCTGGCCTTGCATCTGGGTTTGAGATTTCCCTCAGCCAAGCTAGTGCCTGTTTGTGGTCTGCTTTCTCCTTACATTCCATTAATTGGCCTCCCGTTGTTCCTGGCCTGGGAGAGTGACTCACAGCTGGGTAGTGAGGAGAGACATCTCACAAGAGAAGAAGAATTCCTAGATGAGGGGAGATAGGGACAGCTGAGATTCCCTTCTAGCGGTGACTTCCCTGCCTCTTCATCACTCACACCGTGCTGCTGCAGGGTTGTTGGAGTCCTGGAGCTCAAGTGGAACGCAGTCCAGTCCTGAAGCTAATTAACATTTAGGGATTGGCTGACATCGAAGGGCTACCTGCTTTTTCCCCTAATTCCAGGAGGAAGCTGTCAATCCTTTAGCCAGCTTGACAGGTCAGGGGAATATGGCTGTTCATACAATCCTTTGGCTCTGTTATTTTTGCCAGGCGTTTTCCCCAGAGGCTGCTTTCCCTCATGGGAGGCGGAGGGAGAAATGGGACCCCAGGCTTCTTTCAAGGGCAAGGTGAATATGGGGAAATCACCTGTGGTGATGGGGAGTGGGAGGGAGGAATGTAAATAAGGCTAAATATTATAAAGGTGATTTTTTTTTTCTCCCAACAGGACTTGATGGCTAAAAAAAGAGAATGTCTCCAGGCCTACAGCTGGTGGAGGACACCACAGAAGAAACGGAAGAAAAAGAACAAAATAAAACCAGGAAGAATAGTAGAATTTGTCCCTAGTAGTACTAACCCTTCAGTCAGGTAAAGACTTTTTGAAAGGAGAAGCTCTGATCCCTTATCTGTTTAAACTGATAGTGAGCAGTGGATGCCATCACTTGTTTTTAAAGTCCTGAAAATGGCACATGTGGTGCCTATACACTAAGTATTGCTTATGGAGATATATTGATGATGGAATAATGGAAGTTGTTCTGTAGTTCACCTCTCCCATAATCACTGAGAAGTGATGGCAAAATAGTCATAGCTCGTTTGAATCAACAGCTGTAACTTCATAGCTTTTCTTAGCTTTTAAAGTCAATTTCTAAAAGTGTTTTTTGTACAATGTGTCTTTGAAATGCTTTTTTTATCAAAGTGGTAGATTGGACCAGGAGGAAGTGAGAATTTTATGCTGGAGTGATGGCCTTGCAGTTCTCTACTCAGCAGAGTTCTGCAGTTAACTCCTCAGATTTTGTCTCCTTATTTGTCCAGTGATAACTTCCTGCTTGTATGTTAGGTACTTAATAATGCAATCAGCTGCCTTAGTCTCAAACTTGACAACTATTCTCTTATGTTTTTTAAAGACCGGATTACTCGATATTTGTTGGGGAGCTCACTCCAGAAGTGGATGATTTCCAGCTCTATGATTATTTCCTGAAGAGGTACCCCTCATGTATTGACTGCAAAATAGCAACAGACCTGCTGGGATATTCCAGGTAATGCCTGTGAAAATTTGTAATGCTGTCAATATGTTTGCTTCTATAACATGTAAGAACTTGTCAGAACTGTTTCTACATTTTCTTCAGAGGCGGGAAGAGAGGTTCAGTCTCTAGCATTACTTTTTAAATAAGCATTGATCTTTGTTTCTAGAACTTTCTGGTTAAAGCAGTTAATATGATAAGCTTCAATGTAGCCACGTGCATATCTGCATGAAAGAAATTAGCTGAGAGGAGAAGGGAGAGCAGTGCACTGAAATCTGTGCTGCTGTGCTAACACACTGCAGCCTGTCCTCTTAGTCATCTGCAGTACTGAAGACAAAACAATTCCCTTTTTACTTGTGGGAGAAAGATGTAAACTTTAGCAAATCTTAGGTGGTTGGGACACTGAACCTATTAATATGAGTAAATAAAGCCTAGCAGAACTTAAACTGGGTAGGTAGTGAGTCAAGCAGGGATAAGGGATTTTGCTGTTCAGATAATGCTGCCTGTAATATGCTAATTAAAAAAAAAATAAAAAATGTGCTGAACAGTGGTAGGACTGGGTTAATACTGATAAATTAACTGCTGTGAATGCAGAATCTGGTTACTTGCAATGATAGCAGTTAAAATGTATTGTTTTGTTGGCAAGTTGCATCTTAATATTGTCAAAGAACAAGCTTTTTGCTTCTGGCCCAAGCTTTTAATTTGTTGAAAGTATCTTCTGTGCATGTGCACATGCCAGAGAGGCTGCTTAGGTAGTAGAAGCTACAGTAGCTACTGCCTTCTGGTTTTGTGGGAGATGGAAAAATTGAATTTGTTAGCTTTGTGACTGTTATGCACACTAGAATTTATTTTCTCCCTTTTCAAAATTGTAGAGGTTATGCCTTTGTCAGATTTGGTGAGCAAGGTGATCAGATGAGGGCACTGCAAGACTGCCAGAATGCACCAGGTCTGGGGGGAAAACGGATCCGGCTGAGCATAGGAATTTCTAAAAGGTAAGAAACAGGTTGTGCATTAACACAATAATCCTCAATAATCAGGTTCTTGTAGCTCTGCCTCTGTAAAGTCTGTGGCCCTTGCTATAACAGCTGTACATGTGGTGCAGTCTACTAAACTAAAAATACAGAAGCATTATGTTTGTCTTCCTAGATTCATCAACATCTTTCAGCATTGCTGGAGGAATCCAACTTTTCAGTTTAGATCACGTAACTTGGGCTTAGCTGCTGCTGTAACCAGCCTTAATTCTTAAAGTAGCAAAGCTGAATGCATTCATAAATATTTTCCAGGTTCAGGCCTGGAGAAGGTAGAAGGGACAACAAGTGGGGTTTGTGTGTCAGGCAATTTTTCTTCTAGACCTTTCCCTCTAGTTTAGGCAAGGTAGCTGCTGGGTTTACTGTAGGCTGGCAGAGGAAGGAACTCTTAAGTGGAAAAAATACAGAATATATGGGGGAAGAAGCCAAAGGAGATGTTGCTTTGGAACACTCTTTGCTTTTCAAGTGATTGGGGCAAATTAATGTTGATTGCTTTTGAGAGGGTTTTTTACTCTGCTAGCTCAGTTCTGTCAGTTATTTAAGGTAGTTCAGGTCTCTGAACAGTTAGAGAACTGATAGCAAATTTGATAAACTTTGATCCAGGATACAGATAAAAATAGAACTTTAGATAAAATCAGTATATTCATCAGGTTAGCTTGTATGTTCTGTAAAGTAGTAAAAGTAACAGCTTTTGTTTCTCTCTATCCTGGATAATTCTGCAAATGTTGCCTCTCCTCTGTAGAATGGAAGTGCTCTTGCCCAAGAGAGCACTGTCCAGAGTTGCTCTAAATTGTTTTGAAAACAAGAGTTCACAAAGAAGCAGGTTTCCTCAATTGTGCTGTCCAGAAGCACATCAGCAGTATTTTCAGAATGTTCTTTTGAACAGAGATGTATGTGGGAGAGAAGTTGGAAGCAGAGGACTTTGAGACATTCTGTAGACATTTTTTACTATGGTAGCAAGACAATAGAATACATACTTATTAGAATGTATGTGTAACTTTAAGGGAATGAAACAAATGCAATGTAGGTATTAAAATACACATCATTAACTTGTGTCTGAATGGCTGAGTACTGTGCTCTCATTAGGAGATGAAAATATCCAGGCATCAGAATAAGTTCTCACTAAGTCCCTTCTATTGGAAACTCTGTTTCTGAGCTCCTTCAGTTGGTGTTGCTGACAAAAAGCCTAGATCTGAGTTTCCTGCAATGAAGTGGAGTTGCAGAGAAGGTGAGCTCTGCAGACACAGGAGCTCTGCCTGTACATAATTGGGTAGAGAAGAGTTTTTGGAATGTGCAGCTGGGTTATCTGATTGTATTGCATGTAGTGTAACCTCTGTTGTAGTACAGACACCACTTGTGCATTGATTCTTGGCATCAATGTGAAGTTCTCCCTGAGAACATCTGCTCAGGAAAGGGAAAGTAGTGAAAACTGTAATCAGCTGGCTCTTTGGGCTTAAGAACTGATGAGTTCTGTTTTCCTGCTGCTTTGGCCTCATACAGGATGATGGTGCTGACTGCACCTGACAGCTACACTTTGCCAAATGCTTGTGGACTGAAAACTGAGCAGGTGGAGGCAGACATGGCAAAGTGGCTCCTCTGAAACTTAATCTGACTTCACCCCCTTGCTTCTGGGAATAATAAGATTTGGTATTAACCAAACAAAAGATAGAAGGGCTGATTAAGGCTGAGTGCATCTTTAAAGCTGCTGTGCTTAGTAAATGTCTGGTCTCAATAAATCAGTTTTATCAGCAGCTTGCTTATGTAGATACTAGAAATACTCAAGATAATATAATACATTTAAGTGTCATGGTTTGAGTTAATCCATGAAAATTTCTTTTGATGTCATGGTTTGAGTTAATCCATGAAAATAACTTCTTTTGGTGTTGGTGAAGGTGAGAGGATTTGCTTCTGTATAAACATCAGATCTCATGTGGTGACTTAAACTGTTGCTTTGGCAACTATTTGGAAAAGCTTTTTAAACTTTAAGCTGGCAAATTGTTAACTTCAGAGGGTTTAGAGTTTATTGTTCTCTAACTGCATATAACTTCTCATGTTTCAGACTGAAAGCAGAATTCCAGCGGTACCAGTCATACAACTATAATGATTATTACCAGGATTATCAGAACTACTACTCCTCACAGTGGAATTATGATCCTTATGCTGACTACAACTACAGCTCCTATGCTCCCTATGATAGCATGCAAGCTGTTGGAGACTGCTCTTTAGGAGATGCTGTTATGGCTCCAGCTGTTTTTGAGGTAAAGATACTACACACACTGGCTTTAAGGGAAAAAAAAAATACAAAGAGAAAGTTGTATGAATTCTTCAAAAAAGAGGAAAAAGTCCTAAAACCGAAATCATGCTTAGTATGGAGGTTAGAATAGCAGCTTCATTCACAAGTATCTTTTAAGTGCTTTAGTAAATCTATAGATTTAGATCTCTGCACCATTATTTGTTCTCATATGCCAGATAATGGTTCTGCCAACATAATTGTTTAGGCTTTCTCTCTTGCTGTTTTCCTGATGTACTTTGCTTAAAGCAAATTAAAGAATTATTGTAAGAAGGTCTTATCTTAGATCAACCAATTTATCAATTACAGCTTCCAGAAGTCCTTTGCAAACTGAACCATACTGTAGTTTTCTGCAAAAAAACCAAACCCACAACAAAAACACAAACCACAAAAAATATGAAGTGACCCCAATCAAAAACCCCACCCACCCCCAAAAAACCAGCCAAAACCCCCTCCAAAAAAAACCCCACCCAACCTTCCCAACAAACGCAACCACCCCTCCTGCCTATTCTTGTAGCTGTGGGAGGCAGGAAGAGTTTAGGAGTACAAAACTATTTTGGATTTGTTATAGTTTCTGAAATGGATTATGATTAAACTTCTGAAATTTTCTTTTCTTAGGAAACTTCAGTTATGACTGAGATCAACGATGACCTAATAACTGAAGGTAATGATGATTCTATCCCTGCAGCTTTGATTTAACTGTGCTTGTGTCCTTTAACAACAACACAAGCTGGTGACTATTGGATGAAGAATATCTTAGAAGTTCAGCTGATCTAGTGGGATCCTGTGTGGGTTATAGCTGAGCTGAGGTAGGATTTTAAAGCTCATAGTGTACCCCATATCAAGTAGAATGGGACACTGTCAACAATGCTTCACAGTAGGTTTCTTGTAGCTTTGCCTTATTTCTCCTTCCAAAATGGTCTAATACAGATTTTGTCATATCTTTGTATTGATTGTGCTAAGCATATTCTATGTTAAACTAATTAACAGTCAAAAGCTTTGTTTTCCAAACCCAAAGGTCCAAATTTGTTGTGGGTCCTAAGAGGAGAATTGCATTTAAAGATTAAAAAATAATTAATACAAAACTTAATATTGGGAGGTTTGCAGACAGTTCCTTGTGTAGGGACATCTTGTGTTAGTGTTCAGAGTATCCTGCCTAACACATGGTGTAGTAGAAATGAATTAAATGGATTTGGGGAGAGAGTTTCATGGTTAATTATCTTTAAATCTGCTCTATCTTGAGATGCCAGCATGGTCCTAGCATTGTAATACACAAGTTGCAAAAGAAGCTGGACTTGCCAGATTTATAAATTCTAGATGAATAAACACCTTTTCCCTTGATTATTAAATCTTATTAATAGATTTAGCTAAAATTAGGCACTTGCTTCTGGGGGGTGTGTGTGTGTGTGTGTGTGCTACCCAAGGTGTGACTCTTGGACTTACCAAGCTTTTCTTTTCAGACCCACAGCTTTACTTCGATGTTGACGAGATGAACAGACAATTTATGGAGACAAGTGAAGAGCTCTATGATTCCCTCATGAATTGTCACTGGCAACCTCTGGATACGGTCACTTCTGAAATCCCCCCTGCTATTTAAGTGTCTTATATAGCATGACCGTTATGACCAAGGTGCTAAAATTACATTTCTTCTACATTAGATCATAAGTTTTAAAGCACAATGATAGGTTGGGTTTTTTTTGCTATGCTTTTGACAGTTTCTGTAATCTCTTTATTTTTTTTTCTTGTTCACCACTCAGAGCATCTTGAAATCATGTAAATATTCTAGAAATGTAAAGAGTTCAATGGGGTCTAAAGATAGACTTGCCTGTGTAAATAAAATTTTGTTTCTGCAAACCTGCCAGCAAGGGATTTTACTTACCTATGTGGAGCACATTCTCTTCTGGCTTGTGGAATTTAGCTGGAGGCAGTGAGGGTGTTTCACCTGTCCTTGGTGTGGCCATCAGGACACATTTCCAAGATGCCTAGAGGATCTTTTACAAGCTCTTAACTGTGGATTAGGTGTGTATTTGGGAGACACTCCCAGGATTTGCCATGGGAATAGTTGGGCCCACACATTCTCCTGCAGTCTGCTGGCACTACCTGTTGATCTGCCAGGTCAGGTAGAATTTATTTTATCGATACAGTGTTTTAATGTACAAAAGGGCAAACATTCCAAAGACTAAGTGGTTTATCCTTCCTGAAAATTTTATCCCTACCCTTCTTAGTGCTAGTCTTCTCAGCTGACACTTTACAGCAGAAACTGGTGTAAGATATTTGTTCTTAAACCTAAAAATCCTTAGAGAAAATAACTTCCTGGTTTAAAGGAGGAAAAATAACCCAGTGGGAATAAACTATACTAGTAACCACCCTTGGACTATCCTACATATCTGTAGTGTCAGTCTTCATGCCTAGTTTTATAGTGATGAGGGGTTATGAAATTTTAGTAGGAAGACAGTTCTCAGTATTGAAGTCAAAGGAGATTAGGGGGAGGCAGCAATGAGGAAAGTTCTGCTTTGAGCAAATTCTGAGTGGCTTCCTCTACACTGTTCTCATCTTGAAGGGTGTGAAGTATTTTCTAGTCACAGACTACTAAAGACCATGTGTATGCAGAAATATTTACTACTTAATGTATAGAATAAGGTTGGAACTCGAAGAATACTCTTCCAAGAAAAAAGGTAGCAGAAATTATTAGAGCTCATAGCTCTGCAAGCTACTAAAGGAAGTCAAGCCTCATCCCTGGAAACATGCCAGGTCAGGTGGGATGGACATCTTGAGCAACCTGATGTAGTTAATGTCCCTGCTCACTGCAGAGGGGTTGGACTTGATGACCTCTAAAGGTGCCTTCCAACCCAAACTGTTTGTGATTCTAAGGCATTTTGGTACTGCCATGTATGTTTTGGGGGCAGTCTAACCTGTAATTGCTGTGAGGGCAGACAGGGATAAAGTTCTCTGGCTTTTTTATGACTTAATGTAGTTAAAGTGATGGTCATAACCTATATGCTGTTTAAGGAAATGCTGTATTGCAGAGTGATGACTCAGTACTAGCAGGTCGTTCCTCTCCTGCTTTTTCTCTTCACAGTTTAATTTCAGCTAGGATTATTTTCAGTCCCCCTCCATGAATTACAGATCCTCTAAGACAGAAGAGGCTTTTGGATATGATAGGAAGTTCATTCTTCCTGGATTTTGTGCAGATGTTAATGTAGAAGGAAAGTAGAAAAACCTTGAGGCAGGAGGAGTAGCACGACAGTTTGAGTAACTGCTGCCCTGCTTTGAGGAGAGCTAGTAGGAAGGAGGCTGGGATCTTGGATTTCCTGGGTGAATGCTGCCCTTATGTGAATTGAGTCATTGGAGGGTCATGGTAGGGACTATATTGATGAGAACATGACTGGAAGTGGAATAAATGAAGCAAGGAAAATCCAGGTGGGAAAGGGGGATACTGGTGTGCATGTATGGAATTGTTTCAGGGGACTGCAGTAGTGAGGGAACTCCAGACAGTAGATAAAGGCCTCTTGAATGTGGCTGGGAGTGTTAAAGCTTCAAACCTGTAGAGGATTGGAGGCCATTTCAGTTGTGGTGTGCAGCTGTGATGCTTGAACTCAGTACCACTGGTCTAAGCAGAGGATTTTGGCTGCAAGCACCATCACCATGAGCAGCAGGACAACTTTCAGGTCTCTGCTGGGGTTATCCCTGCTTTGAAGCATCACCTGCCACTGTGCTGCATCTGCAGCAAGTCATTTGTGGGAACATTTTTATGTTACCAGTTAAAAGTGTGATGCTGAGGGTGTGCATTGGCTCAGCAGGATTATTATGGAGTATCTAGACTGGTTTTTGGCATTGGAGAGGTGGTTCTATGTGTGATCAATGTAATGAGGGGTCCACTTAGCTGTGTTATCTTACTCTGCTGTGTCACCCTTGTATGTAAACCTCAAGTCACAGTCCGGAGACACTCCGTTTATGCAGATTTTATCTGTTAACACGGTCTCTGTGCTCTGCATTAGAGACTTTTTTCAGAGAGGCCCAGGCCTTCTGGCCTGTGAAGTACTGAAATAATGAAAATTCTGTTTGTGGAGCTGAGTGGAAGAGGTTCTTTGGGCCATTAGTTCCCCAAACATGAGAAATTCACTGAGAAATGTTGGGGGTGTATTTTCTTCCAGTCAACACACACAGAAACAGAGGTGAGGAAGAGTCTGTTGGTTGCAGCCCGTGTGACATGTTCTAAAATAGCTCTGACCTCTTTTTTTGTCTCCTGAGCCTTATTCCTCTTGCCAGTCAGGAGTGTGTACATGGGATCAAGCTGTTGTGTGCAGTGCAGTGTTTGAAGGCACACAGTGCGGAATTTCCTCCTGTATCAGTGTGTTACCCCCACACCCCAAATACAGGAAAGAGAGATCATCAGAACTGCTAGAAATGAATTGATGAGACCTTACTGAGTAAACTTAGAGCTGTTATACAACTGCCTGGAGCTTGGGCAAAGCCCTGAACTCATCATGCAGGTGCTGGCCATCGGTTCTACAAAGATCTGATGGCAGTGGGAACAGTGAAAAAAAAGTTCCAGAAGCAACTTTTCAACACTTCTTCCAGTTATTTTGTTTTTTTTACCCAGCTGAAATGATTTTATTTTTTTTAAGCTTGATGAAGGTTGGGTTTTATTTTTTTTTATAGGACTTAACTAGTATTAGTTTATAAACTCTTCATTGCACCTGGCTGCAAGAGATAGTGCCTTCACTCAAAACCCACTAATTTCTTCACAAAGGGTAGTGGTTTTTTCTCTGAACAGAAAGGCTTTAACATGATAGATGGTTTGAGGGGCTAATCCTGCAGTCAGTGACCAAGGAAACAGACCCAGAAGGGTAGAGTGCTTTAAAAGGGTACAAAACGGTTAAATGGTACTTAAGCCATGAATGTTTCTTTTTGCAGGGATGCTCTTGGACCAACAGCTTCTTTCTAGTGCTACCTCAAAGTAACTTGCAGATAAAACTCACAGGGAAGATTGGTCAAATGGTGATTGATCCCTATCATTCTGCTGGAGAGAGAGATATTTGCCTTTTGTTTTGTCTCATTTTTAATAACATTTATTTAACTTCAGTGACTCATGTCAGTAGACATTGTTTTGACTACATTGACAAGTATTTCTGAGTCATGAGTGTCACTTAATGGCATGTCACCATATGGAAATTGTTCTAAAGAAGTAAAATGGAAGTGAAATAAGTAAATAAATAAAGCAGCACTTGAATTTACAGAGCGAACATAGTGTTAGCTGCCTTTGACACAGGTGTTGAAGAGAAAATTGGGTTTACAGGTTGTCATAACACACTTGGTATGGGTCAGAAAGAGGGAACTTGTTTTAAATTTGCCCAGATCTTGCATGGCCTGTGCAGGGGTGATTTTAGTGAGTTCCTCAGGCAGGTGCCACATTAGAAATCAGCATTGTTACTGACATGTGTCTGTTAGCAAAGGGTACATCATATCCCTTTGTAAATCTTGCTCTTTCCATGATGGAAACACATCATGATACCCTCCTCTCCCCCCACCTCAGTTGGAGTTAGCCCAAGTGTTCCCTGGTCAAAAAGAGTTATGACTCCAGGCTAAAATCCTGGTTTTCTTCTATTTCAGTGGTTATAGAAACACAGAATGAGTTGGGTTGGAAGGGACCTCAAAGATCATCTAGTTCCAACCCCCCTGCCATGGCAGGGACACCTCCCACATACTGATGTAGATCTTTATTGTAGAAATAGAACCTCATCCTAAAGTTGTTCTGCGGGTCAAACAGCAGCAGTTGACAGATGAGGTGGTCCTTGCAGGTGACTTCTAAACCAACATGTTCCATGACCTGGAATGGATTACCTGTCACTGCAAGTCATCCTACTGCACCTAAAATTGTGTTTATGGCAGTAGGATAGGAGAGGAAGGGATGTGGAGTTCTGAAGGTGTCATTCATGAGGAGAAATACCTGGAAACTAATTCCACTCTGCTGGGGTTTTGGAAATGGTTCTCTCCTTCAGGTAACCATGAAAGCAGGACTAAGAAATCCAGGAGGAGCAAGTCATGTAGGAGAGGTTAAAAAAGCAAGTATAGTAAGGACTGAGCAGTGCAAACATCCCCAGTGATGTTCTAAAAGCAGCTCCTTCTCTTGCTTCAAGTTCATATTTCTTGAGGCCTTCAGAATCACCCTTCCTGGCTTGAGATTCCCTGAACTCTTCAGTTTGACACCTTTTTTTCAGGTGTGTGCTGTGACAAAGGCTGTTATTTCTGGTGGTGTGCACTACAGCACAGCTCTGGTACCTTAACAGTGCCTTTATCTCACTCCATGCCAGTGTTTAGCACATTCTGCTATTTTTAGGGTGAATATTTTTATTGACTTGTTAATAGGGAAGGTGGTTGTGATTCTCTGCTCTGCTCCATCATTCCCTGGGCAGATCAATGCTCTAAATAAGATGTAGAACCAAAGATTTTTTTCCCTCTACTTTCAGTAGAATCAAAAGATTTCTACATTTTAAAATCAGTAATAGAAGAGACTTCTCCCTCTCGTCCTAAGGAAGGAAAAAAAAAAAAGCTGTTGAAGCTTTTCCCCCGTTCGTTTCCCATCTGCCTCAAATGAGCGGTGATAAATAAACCCCCAGATTCTCATTTCTATGGTTTACACAAACCTCGTCGGTGGTGGCCCCCCGAGGGAGCCCCGCCTGCCTCCCGCTGCCACCCCGGGCCGCTTTTCAAGCTTTCCCGCCGCCTTCTCCACACCGCCCTTCGCCGGCTCCCTGCAGGGATGCGGGAACCCGCCATCTCCCGGGGCAGCCTCGCTCCGCCCGGCGCAGGGCCGGCAAGCCGCGTTCCGGGGCGGTAATACCGGCGGGAAGAGAGGGGAAGGCGGAGGAGCCGCCGACAGCGCGGCCGCCCGCGGGGCTCACCCCGGCGTGACCCTCCGGCGCGGCCTAACACCGCCACAACGCCCCGCTCCAGCCTCCTGCGCAGCCCGGGGGTTGGGTGGGGTTTCCCCGCTTCCCTTTGCAGGTCCGGGTGGCGCAGTGAGGCCTCTTCCCGCTCAGCCGACCCCATCCCGGCCCTGCCCGCGGCGGCACCGGGGCCCGGCCCCTCCCACTGCCCTCCGAGCGGGCGGTGCCCATGCGCGCGGGGGCTGCCGGGCGGTCGCGCTCTCCGTGACGCAAGCGGCGCGGGACAGTGACGCAAGAGCGGCCCGGGCGGGCGCCGTTTGGTTGGTTGGCTGGCCGGCCGGAGGAGGGGG
>VYZX01001329.1:984813-1281600 GCA_013401335.1 Brachypteracias leptosomus
GGGGGGGGGAGCGGGAAGGGTTTCCCGCCGGGGCCGCGGGGATTGTGGGATTTCCGGGCTCTCGCCCCGCTCCCGGACCGCGGGGGGATCCTCGCCTCCCTTTTGTCTCCCGCCGGGCTTGGGGAGAGTCCCCTCTCGGCGGGAGGAGGCGGCTGGGGAGAGGTGGATGCTCCCACCCCCCCCGGCTGGGCTGGGCTGGCTCCCCCTCCCCGGGGTGCTCGTTTTGTCTTGGGCTGACCCATTCCTTAAGAAAGGAACCCAGAGAGAAGGAGCTGTGCTTGCTGTCCCCATGTACCCAGCTTGGAGTGACCCCCCCGCTTAGATCTACGCCGGGTTACCCAGTGTAAACTCTTTAGGTTTAAGCGCATCGTTTCTAATATTTTCCTTTTGTGACAAGTTTCAAATTTCAAACGAGTTTGTGAAGGTTCTCTGTAGGCACCTTAGATTGGTATTTTTTTTTTGTAGGATGCTACTCGCAGATCCCTCAGCTCTGCATCTGGTAGTTTCTTCAGTCTCCTGCCTAAATGTGCTGATGCAGGGCGAGCAAAATGTAACTCATAAGGCATTTGTTCTCCTTTGTATTGTGGGACAGAGGAGATGGGTAGCAAAAAAACAGTTTGTAAATTGTGACACAAAAAATCCCCCCCATGCCGTTTAGAGTGGCTGAAGGGGGGAGATGCAGAGATCCTTCGCAGTTGCTGTTTGCCAAGAAATTTCAGGATGCCCAGAGACAGTGCTCTGGAAATGCCTTCTCTGTGTTTCTGAACCTGAAGTTGACTGTCCAGCCAAAACCTTTATAGTATTAAATCGGCAACATAAGCCAGGGGGGTTGAATATTGGAAGCCAAAGTTGAGTGAGCGTTACACATGAGTTGTTGCTCAATTATTTTGTGTTATTTGTGAAGTACTTGGTGTTTTGTGGTGTGCCTCTCAGCAGTGTTGTCCTTGTGAAGGTAGCATGGTGACGCTTCATACAAAGGATTTCTGCACTTGAAAGCTCTTAGGTGAATGAGAGGGTAGTGCTGAAACTGCTGTGTCTTGCATGTGTTGATACTACGTAGATAACTGATAAACCTCACATGTGAATTTAAAATAATTGGCGTAGATGGTTTTCTGGCTCTTCTATTGTCTGTTATCTCTGTGCGTTTTCTAGTAGGTTTATTTAAACAATGTGCCAAAGCAAACACGTGCTTGGGGATATCTAGGGGATTCTGCCCAGGGAATGGGTGTTGCACATCAAATGCATAGATCAAGTTAAGGGGAATATATTGGGGGGGGGGAATGGTAATGATTAAATAAATAGGCAAAGTGATAGCTGTCAGATGTGTGCATTTGTTATAATGGATAGCTTTTTAACCCTATGTAGCTCGTGAACTTGCCTTGCATAAAAAGATGAGCTCTGGGTAGATAGCCAACATAAATGGGAATTAATTGACAAGCACTCCTATTTTCAATATAACATCCACTCTGCAGGAGTATTCTGTGGTTTAGCGCTAATTGTTTCCCGGTAATGAGTTTGGGAAGACATGAAAGTGCTCAGTGCAATCTTGACATGAGGTTATACCTCTTATTCCAATCCCCCTCTCCTGTAACTATTATCAATATGTGGATTCATAGAAATACTTTAATAGAAGTGCTCTAGATGCTTGTGGTCAAAACTGTGGCCCTAAAAACCCTCAGTCTGTTATCAAGTTCCAAAGGTGCCTAAGCACTGTATGTGGTATAGCTAATAGTTTAAAAGTTCCTAGGATATCTGGGTTTTTTTCCCCACTTGTATGAGGGATGATTAGCAATGATGCCTGACTCAAGATTTTTTAGATGTTGTTATTTTGCCATAGTCCTGGGAAGTTCAATCAGGTGAGAATTCTCCCCTCGCGACCGACATGTGCTGCAGAGCCATAAGTACAGTGACAGCTTTAGAAGACAGTTGGAAGAGGAGGTGGTGCTGCTGCTGCTGCTTTTTAATGACTATTAGCTAAAAGCGTTTGTTCAGAATGTGATAGACCCTGCTTCAGATTCCTTTTTTGCCTGGAGGGATCAACCTACATCTTCCACTTTCTGGGAGAATATCCCAGTTACCAATCTGTGTGTTGTCTTCAGTTCTGCTGGCTGAAGCTGTGTTACTACCCAGAAAAAGAATGCATGATTCACTGAGCCAGAAAGAGGATGTATAAGAAGATGTTGCCCTCCAAGACTGGAGACATGCAGGCTCTGGTCCTTGATTTCAGAAGTTATTCTGAAAGATGTTCCTTGGAGCAGACATGCACAGCCTAGCATTTCCTGACCTTTTCTCTGCAAGTGCCTGATCATTAAACTTTAGACCCATGCTTCATGATGCTTGTGTGTGTTTTTTTAAAAATCTGGAGCCTTTTTTTAAACCAGCCTCAAATAGGGAAGGTGAACAGACACTGCCTGGAAGAGAAGACTCTGGCTTGTGTGTTCTCTTGGAAGATCAGAGAGATATGGGTACGAACTCCCCTAGTAGTAAAGCAACTAAACTGTGGTATTTTCCCTTCTGAGCTACCATCCTGCCTTATAAGACGTGCTCTGTCAGCAGCTATATTATTAAACAAACCAGCCAAAAAAAGGAGCAGCACTGCTAAGTAAAGATGATACAGACTCACCCACCATGAAGGTTTGTGGGGTGGGAATCACGTCTCTAAAAGAAAAAGAGCTACACCCAGCATGTATCTTTATGTTGGGTGTTCTAGGAGTAGAACTGAGGAGTCCCTCCCCTTTGGCTGGGCTTTGTAGTGACTAAACGTTGAGACGCTGAATGCGTTGACTTGAGATTACACTGTGCTTATCATGCTACCTGTTTGCTCAGCCAGCTCACAATATCCAGCCTCCTCCTCTACCTGTGAGCAGCTGAGGCACTTGGGTTAAAATCACGGCTTCTTTGAGAGCCAAGCATACAAGTGAGGGAGCTGTTGTGCCCAACATCTGGGCTTCATCTTCCAGATGTGGCCCCAGTGCTTCTCAACGCTGGTTTGTCCTAGTCATTTAGGTAGACATGTGGTGATTGGGATGACTAAGGAGGACGTGTTAATGGGATGAGTGTTTACATTGTTGACTTATTAAACAGCTTCTAGTATAGTATCTGTACATTGCCATTGTTAATTTTATGTCTGTGCGTGCATTGGTTTAACCTGGAATGGTGCCATTCTCATCCAGGTAACACAGATTTCAAAGATTCTAAACGTGACTTAACTTTTTGCGTGATTTTTTTTATTTGATAATTAACCATTCAAGTGAAAACATCAGAGAACTTTGACTCTGGGACTTTTAAACTCGTAGAAGCAGATTTAAGAATGAGAAGAAACAATCATTTGAAAACTCTTTATAACCCTCCCATAAACCTATATGTTTATGTTAAGCTTCAGCTTAGAGCTGTTTGGTGCTGGAGATAATATTTGTACAAGAAAACAGACCGAAGGTGTTTTCCTTGGTGAAACCAGCATAGGTTTCTTCATGTTTGTAGGTGGTCTTGTGCTGATGTAGTCAGGAGAAAGAGAGGAGCAGAAGGCCACTGAAAGGCACGTTCACTGGTTGTGGTCGTGAAAGCCCCTGTGAATTGGAGAGTTTCACAAAGTCACTTGTGACATTGTGTAAGATCCTTCCCAGATGGAATAGCTACAGGATTGGGAACTTAGACTATATCCAGCAATGCCGACATCATTATGTTGTCACCTGCTACTGTCTTGAAGGTAGACCTGCTGTAAACTCTTGTTTGATGTATGCATGGGATTTTCTTGGTGGGCACTGCAGGCAGAAGGAATCTTATAAACCACCAAGTTTATTTTGTGGGGAACATTTTGAAGTTCTCACACTAAGGAATTCCTAGAGTATCATATTGAGTAGTATAAGCTAGGCAATGTTTCATAAACCTGAAGCAGGAAAATATTAATGAAAATCTTTATTAAGATCATCCATAGGGACCTGCACAAGTCTAATGGTATTGGTTTAAATCCTGTCTATAGGATTGCACCTTGATATGGTGGGGTGGTTGTATTTAGACTTGGATGTGTTCCTTGCTTGTTTTGTTTTTTTTAGTAGGCCACCACATTTACCTGAAATGATGTGAAGAAATTTTTAATATGTATTTAAAGATTTGTTTTAGAAGAATGGGCTAATAGTTGACATTGGAGGTGTCTCTGTCTCCGTGATATCAAATTGTAATAGCAAAAGAGGTGTTTAAATGTGGTACTTTGTTTTCTACTGCTGTGGTAAACAAAAACGTATCCTGGTTGGGAAGAGCTTTTCAAACAGCAATATTGACAGTTTTCTCCCATTTAGGCTCACAGTGCTGTCAGTGGTACAACAAATTGTAGATGATGATTGCTGTAGCATTTTATTAATATTTTGGGTTTTGTCTTTCCAAGGGTTGTCATGACAGCCTTGGAGGCTGTGAAGTACTGGAGAAAAACAATATTAGTGAGTGGTATCTTAGGAGAAGAAAAAAGCAGATGAAATAATTGACTGTGTTAGCTGGGACACTGCAAATTGCCTTTGGTTGCTGGCAGCACATCACTTCCTCTGAGTTATTTATTCCTCCAGTCAGTAATTAGAACCGGTTCTTGCTCCCCTGCCGTGGAGGAACTGAGCTGCTGATGATTCTGAGGACTGCGAGAGGACAGAGTTCAAAATCTCTTGCATGCCTAGAAAAGTCTGAGCGGAGCTATTTCAGATGGGTGCAGACATGGGGCTACCACAGCATGGTGTAACTAAATCATAACACAGTGGGATGACTGGCTCAGTCGATGTGAGCCAGCAGTGCATGTTGTTTACCTGGACTTTAGCAAGGCCCTCAACGTGGTCTCCTCTGTTACCCCTGTAGTCCTATTGGAGAGATATGGACTTGTCAGGTGGACTGTAATGTGGTTGGAAAATTAGTGGGACCACTGGCCTCAAAGGGTTGTGATCTGCAGCACAAAGTTCCAGTGGTAACTGACTGCTAATTGAGCCTTTTAGGGGTGGATGTTGGTGCTGATGCTGTTTTATGTCTTTATTAACAACCTGGGATGAAGGAATGACATGTGTCCTCAACAGTTTCCCAGATGCTACCAAACCTGGGGGAACATCAGCTCCATCATATGCTGAAGGGTAGAGCTGCCATTGAGGGTCTTGGCAGAAATGGGCTACCAGGAACCTTGTGGGGTTTGATAAAGGCAAAGGCTAAGTCCTTCATCTGGGACAAAACAACCCCACCTACCTGCTGGACAGCACGTTGATCCTGAGTCACCAGCCTGCCCCTGGCCAACTGCATACTGGAAGGTATTAGTAAGAAAGTTGGAAGGATGTTGAAGTAGGTGGTTTTTCCCCACTCTGTTCAGCACTTCCAGGACTACATCTGGAGTGTTGTGTCCAATTTTGGCCTCGCCAGTACAAAAAAAGCTGTTGACATACTGGAGTGTGTCTACTTGAGAGCCACCAAAATCATCAGGGAGCTGAGGCACATGGCTGAGAGAGCTGAGTGTGTTCAGCTTAAGAAGAGCAAATACCTAATGAGAATATAGAGTAGGTGGAGCAAGGCTCTTCTAGGAGGTTCACAGGAATAGGAAAAGAGACAATGGGCTCAAGTTGCAAAAATGGAAATTCTGATTTCCTATTTGGAAAAATCATTTAACTGTGAGGAATGCCAGCGTGTTGGAAAACTGCCCAGAATGGCCTCTATCCCTGGAGGAGCTCAAAACCCAGGTGGACACAGCCACGGGCCCCTCTCTGAGCAGGAGGTTGGGTTAGGTGACCTCTGGGGTGCCATCCAGCCTCTGTGTGTGCACAGTTCTGTCAGTGCTGCTGTTGGACATCGGAGCATTCACAGACGTGTGGTTTCAGCATAAATGTCAATGCCAGTCTAGGTTGGTGATCCTTTTGTTGGTCCATCTTCTGATTCTGTCTCCAGGGCTGGGCTGCTTTTTGAGGGAAGAAGAATGCCCCCATCTCACAGTTGTATTTGATCTAGAGTAAATGGCAAGGTTGCCCTCAAGAAGAGAATTGCTAAAGAGCCTTGTCTCTAGGGCTGCTGTTTTCCAGACCATTTAAAAAAAAATAAAGTTTTTTAGGGGTAAATTACATGATAGACTTTTCCATTTTTCTGCTGTTAAACTGCAGAAACTCTGGGTTTCTTGCTTTTCAGTGTTCTGTGTAATCAATCCAGTATTTAATGTGCAGCTATTGTACATCTACAATGTATTGAAGAGCAATCTTTATACAGTCATGAGAGAAGGAGGAGGAGGAGGAGGAGATGTTTCTCAGTATACGTTTCTTGGTGTGTAGTGCTATGACTATACTAAGAGCTCTCATCTGTGCTTTTTGGAACACAAGGTGTAAGTCCTCAACGCTGAAGCATTAATAAGTGCCCACAATATTTTTCTAATGAAGTCTAGCCATTAGATGGAATTTTTTATTACTTGTTAGGATATTAAATTTCTTATCTATGCAGTTTCGTGAACAGCTGCCCTAAATTTGGACGTATTTCCCTGACCCCTGTTGGTGGGACAGGGTTTAATCTCTAAAGCCCTTTAAGCTAAGTCAGTTGGACCATCTTAAAATGGAGTGAGGGCAAGTATGAACCGGCTTGTTTGACTTTGCCTGGAGCATGAGGAGTTTTGCAACTTACTGATACAGTGTTTGTCATTATGGTATTCTAGGTTATTGTACCAAAATACACATTAATTAAAAGATCTAACTGCAAGATTTGATTTTCTTTGTCTTGTTGGAGAGTTTACAAATATGCTCCCCTGAAAAAGGCAAGAGAAGGATTTAAATGTTTTTTCTCCCCTTTGTCTAGGAAATGCAGCAGCACTAAAGCTTTCTTATTGGAAAGAGGGGGAGTTTCCTTTGAGTTTCTAGAACTCATCTCATAATTGCATGTTGCATTTAATTACAGTGTTTGCTTGGTTTTGTGGTTGTTTGGCTTGATTGTGATCACTCTGGTTTTTAAAGTAACCTTAAATTCTATACATTCACCTTTGCTGGGGAAAAATGTGTGTACTACACATGGACACCAACAAGCTGAAATCGTACAGCTGCAGTTTTAGCGCACACACACACACACTAGCTCTGCAAATACCTGTGCCAGTAGGAAGTTTTCTTTCTTCTTGCTGAGGTTCTTTATTATTTTCTCTGTAGCTCTACTCTTGGAAAGAGTTGTGTGAGAGTGTCCTGGAGAGCTGGCTGACTCTGCTTTTAGTTATGACTATATTTTGAATCAAGCTTTTTTGTAGCTGCTGAGTCTCACGGCTCCTTCCCCTATTAGAGCTTGAGATCTGGTGACCCCCAAGACTAAAGAAAACCAAGTAAAGAGTTAAATTGTTCATCTGGCATTTTCTTTGAGACCGGGTTACAGGTCTAGTGAGGCACTGAAATATTTATAACAACAAAATATTCAATTGGCAAGGAAAAAATCTCTACGAGTATGTGCCAGCCTGTAATATAGGTGCATTTGTAGTTTAAGTTGTCCTGAGCTAAGCAGATGTAAGCAAGGTTTAAACTGGTTTAAATGTAGCTGTATTAGGGAATTATTGTGGTGCAACTAGATAGATGGTAAATTTAGCTATAGTGGTGCACTTCTTCTCATGCCAGCCCTTAGGATTTGTTACTAAACTTACTTTACAGAGTTGTAGAATATATACAGATTTGTAGATGTCATTACTAAAAATCACTAAAAAAATATCTTTATGTGCAATGGCAATTTTTCATGTTACTGGTAAGAGAACAGTGTTGGGAGATACTGGTTATGTGTCGGCGAGATGCTCTTGGTTGTGTCAGTTGAGCTGTGATGAAAAATTCTGACCAGAAAGACTCTGCTGTCCCTTACAAGTGAAGATTATTGCCCTGCAGCAAGGCAGGGAGCCTGCCTTGGCTTTGCAGTTTCAGAATATTCCCTTAAAACATCAAAGAATATAACAATAGCCACCACTGCTGCAGCTAAAGCAGCTGTGCCCAAGGGTCAGTCTTTTAGTTTCTCCTGGGCACTGATTTTTACATTTCTGTATCTGGTCAGGGAGTGTGTGCAGCAGGGTTAAAAGTGTCCTGTATAAAGTATTTGCAGGTTCTACTGGTTTAGATGAATTGTGAAGTTCAACTTTTATGTGTTGGCCAATATCTACGTATGATACTTAAAACATAGGAAGGCTTTGAGTTCTGCTAAAATACCAGGTTCTCACAGAGGATAACTAAAGCTGGTTCTTTGAGTGCTTCATTTGAACTTAAGTATTGAAGATTGGGAGTAAGATACATTGAATGTGGAACAGGATTGATGTATTACCTTTTACAAAACCACTGGCACCTTGTATCATCAGCTCAGTTTGTAGATCAGCATGGGTAGAAGAGGTATTGCGTGAGAATACTTTGCTATCTTTAGCTAACACCACATTGAATTTTAAAATTTAATGCCAGTCTTCTTGTTTGAAGATTGTGATTTCCACTCCAAAGTGACAGGAATGAAATTTTGTAGCAGGAAGTACTTAAGTTTGTGAAATACACTTGAAGTTATCTATAAAGCCTTGTCAGCACCAGAAGTGCTGGACACTCACACCACCAGGCTGTGAGTTGCCCTTAGATGGCATTTAACCATTTCAGGAGTTCTTGTGGAATTTGTCCTGCTACATGCCACAGGTTGGCCTGTAATACCGTGTTCATTTTTAGGCAAAGTGGCACTGAAAATGTTTAATTCTTTACTTGGGAGTCTGGTATAGTATAGGAGGTAGCAAATGTCTAGTATGGGGTATGATGTGTTGAAAGCCTTTTTATGCATAAAATTCTTATTTGCCATAAATGCAGGAAAGAGGAAGAGTTTGGCATTTCTTATCAGTTAAATTTGGTGATGAATTGGATCTTGCCGTATAGAGAATACCTATAAATAAGATTGATAATTTTATGCCTAAACTGTGTATTTAAATCCTAAAATATGAAACGTATGTTATCATACTTTGCTAATAAGTTATCATACTTTGCTAACTCTGATAACTTATACTAATAGCCTTGTAAAGACCATCTGGTGCTATGGGAGATATTTCTTAATCAGTCTAATTTTGAAAACTTTAACTTCTTCTTTGTGTGGTTTTGTCTGATTTTATTATCCTCGTGCCATGGATTTTTTGCTATTGTTGTACTTGTTAAGTAAAAATAATCGGTTTAGACTATATGGTTCCCTTGTAGGAAAAGAAAAATAGCCTGAGCAGCATTTCGATTAATGTAATCGTACATAGTGCCCATGAAATTTAGCTGCAGGCACACCACAGGAGTGTGGCAGTCTTTCAGTAAATTAACTGTATGTAGAGTCCCTTCTTAGGTTAAGAAAGAAGCCCTTTAAAAGTGCTTGTTAAGAAAGTAGTCTCCTTAATCTTACTTATTTTTGTTTTGATGCCGATGGATTTCTGTCTCAAAGCATAACACTGAAGGTTTGCTCAGTAATTTAGCAGCTGATTGCTGCTGAGGATTAACTAGAGCCTAATGCAGCACTTCCAGCAAGGAAGGAAGAGAAGGTGCCTTGTGCTTCGTGCTCTCCTTTATAATGTGTCACTGTGTCAACTAAAGGTGTTTTATCTTGAGTTTTGTGCACCGTTCAGCCTCCCCAGGATTTAACCCAGTGGGGTAGACACCAGTTTATCAATTGGAGCATTCGCTGGTGTTCTGCACTCAGGTGGAAGTGATAAAAATGGGTACAGATGTGCAGGCAGGGCCAAAGTGTAAAACAGCACCTGAATTTCCCTGGGATGTTTATTCGAAAGCTAACTGGACTAAGGAAAATAAGGCTGGCTTCAAGCAATAAGGAGGAAATACAGGGGTATCTGGTGTCATAATCCCTTCTTTGTGATTTATAGAAATAAATCTGAACTGGTCCACTCGCCTTAAAGAAAATTGCTGTTGTTCAAATGTTACATAATTAATGGCATTCCGTAACATATTGTTCATATTAAGTCATAAGTTTTATTGTCTTTTTTTTTCGAAATGAAATATCAAACTGCTGCTGTCCTGCATCCAAATTGAAACCACTTCCTGAATAGCAAAAGCAGAGTTAGTCTCAGCCAGTCTAAGTTTGCCTCTGCAAGAGGCGACCGGGTCGTGTTTCCACGTCCATTCCTGCTTTACATCAGCACATGGTGAGCTGGACCAGCGTCCTGATGCCCCCGCGGGGTAGTCCTCACCATCACAGTCCAGAGATGAATTTCTGGCTGGATCTATGTGATAGAGCCCTGATAAGGTTTGTCCCTTGGCTGTGTACGTGTGGTAGCGGCAGCACAAGGGAAAGGGGAGTTGAGGAGAAAGGGACAATCTCTTCAATGGCAGCACAGACACTGGATGGTTAAAAGAAGGGAGAAGTTTCACTTCTTCTCCCTCTCATCCTGGCTGCCTGATCTTGCTCGCTCTCTCTCGGGCCAGTTCTGGAGTGCTGAGCCAGTTGAACTCATTAGTCCAGCAGAGAAACATGGACTTTTTGCCAGATTACTGAATTCCACTGGTAGGGAGAGCAGCCGCTGCGGCCAGAGCTGGCACGAGGTGACGGGGGGGGTGGAGGGAGCACAAAAATGCCTTTTTGATGGCTGGAAGCGATTAGATCGATCTGTTCTATCTCACTGAACTTCACCATGAGGTGCAGGTTTTCTTTTTGAGGACTTGCTGATTCATATGTTTAATAACTTGGAACTTTGGAATGAGAAGCAAAGAAATCTCTTGAGAGGCCTGGAGGTAAAAACTTGATGCTTTTCAGAGGTGTGCATACAGTGAAGTGGAAATTAACTCTTTTAGCCAGTTGTATATTTTGAGTCTCTGACAGATTCATGTTGGTGTATGACCTTTATATAATTTCTATATGATTTTTTTAGTATGTCCTGTGTTGTATAGTGGGATTTACTTAAGCCTCTCAGACGGAAATAAACTCAATTACAAAAATAGATGTTTTCCAGGAATGCATCATTGCAGAGTACTCCTGCCAGCACTTTCCCCCTCCCCATGCTATGTGAAGGACCCTTACAAGCTGGGAAAACTGCCTTATTCCATAAATACTTTTGTCCAAAAAATACCCTGCTTTTAAGTTTGGAAGGTGAACTGTGATCATAACCTATTGATTTTTCTTTCTTATATAAATGAAGAAAGTGTCTTTTAAAGTAGTAAATCACAACATCTGCTTGTTTACTGGTTGGTATTTCTGTCCAGGTATCTTTTGCTTAGGGTGCATCTCAAGGCACTGTGCCTT
This sequence comes from Brachypteracias leptosomus, assembly GCA_013401335.1. Classification (NCBI taxonomy): domain Eukaryota; kingdom Metazoa; phylum Chordata; class Aves; order Coraciiformes; family Brachypteraciidae; genus Brachypteracias; species Brachypteracias leptosomus. The sequence continues at coordinate 996,013 of VYZX01001329.1, forward strand.
GAGTGACTGTAACTTTAGTGACTGTTGCTGTGGTGTTTGTGTACATAGACTTAGACCTGGCAGAGCTGCAGACACTCAGGATGATGCACAGAATTTGAAGAACTGTTGAAAATATCTATTCCTAAGCTACTGGATCTTTTCAGTGGATTTTTGTTGTTGTTGTTCCGTTCTGCTTTTCTGCTGATATTTTAGGATGAGACTAGAGTGCATTTGAGATGAGCAGATGACTGTTGGTACTGATAGCAGCTCTCAAACTGCTGAAACCAGTCAGTTAAGGACCAAAACATGTTCACTGACATAAAACGCTGCTCTGTGCAGTCAGGATTGCCCTGTGACATCTTCAGCTCTTTCACGGTATTAAGTTTGATGCATCTGTGAGTTCTGAGCATTAAAGCTGCGTCCCAGCAGCACTTCTCAGCTCCCAACCTGGGCTTGGGAAGTAGAAGAGGTTTTATGCATTTGGTGTAGCTGTAGTGAAGCAAGGTGTTGAGGAAGAGAAGGTTTAGCAGGAAGGGATTGTCAGTTGTCGTGGCATGAGGAGACTGGGGTCATGGGATGGACAAAGGATGGAGCTGGTGGCACAGGAGCAGTGGAGGGAGAGTGCTCTGCTGATAGGGTAGGCTTGTACAGGGAGAGGGAAAGGGTGTTCAAACACATGCTCAAGTCCAAGAATTATCAAACTACAAGTTAGGGTACTGCAGGGCATGGTGCTTGGTGGAGTGTCCTGGCAAGAAGACGGAGTGTGCCTGTTTAGAAGTGTAGTTGGTCAGTGGTACCTTAACTGCCTGACTCAGGCAGGAATCCAACCATGGTGCTTTACTGATCTTTCAGCTGTGATAGGCAGGTAGGATTGATTCTTGATTTCGTGTATGTGTGACTGGACATACCTGAGATGTGCAACTTACTTTTAGAGGGGAGCTGGGTTTTTTTTTTTGCAAGAACTATGTTTGCTGATGGCTCGTTCCTAATGCCTGCCTAGTTCTTTCACAGTGCCTTTAACCAGTATTTTCATTTTGCAGACAGAAAACAGAGGTACATTTCCATGTATTTTGCTTTTCCTTGCTTTGTCACTAAGCCAGCAGTCCTCTGGAGCATAAAACCACACTTCTTGTCTTCCACTTGTGCTTCCACTGTCAGATGGAGCAGGCTGGTAGGACTTGCTGGAGTGGAGCTGTGCTGAGCCACTTCAGCTCCCAGATTGGTTTGGGAAGTCCCCCTGTGTTACCCAGCTCAGTCCTAACATGCTGGTGATGTGGGGAGTGCTAACAAGGCTGCCATATACAAGAAAGGGTCAAACCAGTCTGGTTTTAGATATGGTTGGTAAAATGTCATCTTGGTTAATTATTAGTCTAGCTAGATTCTCCAGTTACTCATTTGGATTACTAATGATGGGGTGTTTATTCTTCTGGATGCCTGCGACTTCTTCCACCTTGGGTCTCAGGTAGCTTTCAGTCCTGGGAGGATTTCTTCAGCAAGAGAATCATACAGGCCTATTTTATGGCCAGTAGTCTCTATTCTCCATGGAGAAACTCTCTAGCACCACTGAGTATTTATTCTGTTGTGCAAGTACAAGATTAAATTACAGATCATTACAAAAAATGTCAAATTGTAAAACAAGACGACCTTCTTTTGGTGAAAAGGCTTTTTGTTTTCTACCTTCTCCTTCTTCTCTTTCCCTGCCTACCCCTTAGCTTCAGATTCAGGGGTGTCTAATTTGTTTATAACTCCTGTGAGTTGGTGTTTGTGTTATTGTGTATGAAAGACTTGGATAAATGATAGGAGCTTCTTTTTTTTTTTTTTTAATTGCGCACTCAGCTTTTTAAGAAAGTTGAATACGGCAGAGTTCTTATTCCAGAATTATTTACTAGACTTTAACTACTACACATTCAAAGAATATTCTCAATTTTCCGAGACTAGAATAAAATTTTGACTAGAAAATTTTGTTGCCTAAACCTGCAAAAATATCCAACTACCTTGCCCCAGAGCCTTTGGTATGTGTGGTTAGCAACTGACAACGGAGGTCAACAAAAATCTGTTTAGCTGGTATTACTTTGCAGCTTCCCAAGTGTTGAAATTGCAGAGTTAGTGTTCACATTTGCTTGCAGAGTTTAGCAGCTGGTTCTGTGGCTGCAGTCAGTGTGAGAGGGAGCTGCAAACAGTCTGCTGTGCAGGGTTGAGATTTGACAGGAAGGTGTGTTGAAATTTTGAGGGTTTGATGGGAAATGAGTGACTGCCTAAACCAAAATGGTAAATAAATCTTAAACATAGAGTGTAAGCATTGGAAATAATCAGTAAATGTCAAAATGGAAATGGCTTTTATGCATTCAGTAGTTGCAGAATACTAAGGTTAGGAGATCCAGAACTTTTAACATACTATGTAATGAAATTTAATCAAAATGGATCTGTTTAACAGTTCTGTAGTGAGGCATCTGTTATTCAGCTGTAGCTGTTTCTTCCAGCACTTCTCTCAGGATACCCTGAATGTTCAGAGCATAACAGTGGGGTTTTGATACACATTATTACTGCAGTTCAGCATTAGAAAAATTAGAGACGTTTAAGGTCACTGATTTTAGCAGCTGTTGTGGTCATCACGAGCACTGTAGATAATTGCTGAGCTTCTGATTTTGATGCTTTTCCAAGTGAAGGCTTTAAGAGGAGGAGTCCTTAAAAAAGTATGCACATCAGGAATTATGTAGAAACAGAATTTCCTGATGACCTTGTGACTTGACAAGCCTCTGGTGAACTTTGGCTGAAATTTCAGAATTTTGCACATTGCCAAGGTCACTGGGAAGTGCAGAAACTGATAGGTTAGTAGCAAATGAATGTTAGGTGAATTTTCTGTCACGCGTGTTGCAGAAATACAGAGATCCTATGTCAAGCATCAGGCCCCTCTATCTTATTCTTGTCCTGAATATTTGCTATCTGTCTGTCTTCAGGGTCTGTGCAAGGCTGTATCCCAGCCTATGTTTTTAACTGTTTATGTGATTAATGAGTATTTTTTTTTTTTCTTTCAAGCAGGGAATCATTAGCAGAGTGACAGAATCAGTGAAAAACATTGTACCAGGCTGGTTACAGAAGTATTTCAATAAAAGTGAAGATGAATGTGTAGATACAAATGAATCTACAAGCCAGGAAGAGAATCCAGTGAACTATCACCATGATTATGCAAATGAAGACACCATAGTGATTGATGGGAGAGTCACGCCTGAATCAGCAAGAATTAATTTAGAAGGTATGTGAAAAATCATTTAGTATTCTGGCCATCTGTATTTATTCACAGATTTCTAGTTTTGAATCTACATTTCTAAGGGAAGCTGGAAGAAGCATTTTGACAGAATTAAAAAAAAATACAGCCCAACAAACAAAAGAATCCACATACAAAACAAAACACCCCCCGAAAACCAAACAAAAAAACCCCAACAACTGTTTGTGAAGCTGCCTTAGCTTTAAACTGTAAACATCATTGTGAAACATCATGGAGGTTGTCTTACAGCTTTTGGAAGTCATCAGTTAACTTCAGGTAGTCAATTAGCCAGGTGCAAAATATTGATAATATTCATTTGCTAGTGAGCTGGGTTACATTTTCTTTTTAGAAGGTCTGGAATGAAAGTCCTTCTAATTGCCTAAGGTAATAAAAACATTAATTTGTTTTCAAAACAAAAGACCAGATGCTAGGATGCCAGAGGAAAATTACTTCTCATGTCCTGATTTTTTTTTTTTTCCTTTGAGCTTCTTCAATCAATTCAGTAAAGTTCTTTGTTAGTTAGAACTGGAGAACTTGGTTTATGACATTATTCTTTTTGAAATATTTGGTAACATTAAGATGTGTGTATGGCTGGTGTGGAGTCTTTGAAAACCTATTTGGAACCTTGGCAGAGAAGTTTGCAACTCCTTTACCATACAAAATATTAATCTGTGTTTTATATCTATGCCTCTCACTGTGGTTCTCTGTAAATTTGCATATGCTCTCATTTGAGTTTCTCTTAAATTAGCAGTTTTGTGGAACTTTAATAGAGAAGTTTTGTCTGAGCACACATACGTAACTCTGTGTGGAAAGTCAGTTGCTTCTGGTGTTGGCAGAATGAAAAATAAGGAACACCTTTGTCACCAATGTCATCTAATTGTAAATAAGGAGATTTATTGCCTTCTCTGTAGCTGTAGCTTGAGAATAAGTTTGGATGAAGGAATAGAGAAGGTCTTCATGAATGAGGAACAAGTGTTGGCTTTCCTGAAGAACTGTCTGAAAGGAGCTTTCAGTAAGAACAGCTGCACAGCAAACTTTCTAGCTCCAAGAAATCAGGAGCAGATGGACACCCTAGAACCTTTAGTAGCTTGTGTTGCAGGCTGTGGATGTTGTAGACCAGTCCTTCTTGGTATAGATTTTTTACTATTATCACTACTAAAAATTTAGAAAGCCTGTTTCTTCAGCTCTGAGGTACCACTGTGCTAGATCCTCTGTTCCTCTACTTGGCCAGCCTTCAACCTGAAAACACTTTCTCTATCTCAAACAAGACAGTCTTAAAAATCTACCTGTGCTTTGGAGAACTAATTATTAATACTGTGGTGGTTTATGAAGATGGAACTTGCTAATTTAAGCTTCAGTGCTAATATCAAGAGGATAATGAATCTGTGGACTTACATGGATATCAGGCAAGATAATCATTAAGAGCTGTTCCACTCATGTGGAAAGTTGAAGCTGTGAGAGCACCTCTTGCAGGACACTGGCAGGGTTTACAGACCCTTTGGTTCATGAGGAAAAAATGCTCATCTTGCAGCTGAGGCCATGATGTTTACTTGTTCCTTTGCACCAAAATCTCACAAATTAATGGATAGGGGATAAAGTTTTGCCTGTAGCATAACTTGATATGGTAGAATTTGGGAGAGGGGACAACACCAAACCAAACAAAACCCTAAACAAATCTACGTGTCAAGGTTTAGATGCTGGGCCAGCCACTAGATGAATGACAGATGCTCTCTATTAACTCCTCTGCCTTCCCAAGGAGGAAGAGAAAGAGAATATTAGAGACTTAGAGATTGGAAAAGGAAACTAAAACAGCTTTAATGAAAGTAATAACAATAAAATGAAATATGTACAAATATATACAAAGCCAATGTTGAACTCAACCCTGCTGATGGCAATTCCATCACCGTCACCACTGATGCTGTGGAGCAGGCACTGGGGAAGTCCCAGACTGGACTCAGGCAGATGGGAACCAGATTCAGGAGCTGGGTTCTGGAGCTGGATTCAGGAACACACGCATTGGGATCAAAGGCAGAATGGACAGAGTCCTCCTCAGACAATGGCCATTGAAGAAGAGGAATTGACCCTCGTGATCCCTCAGCTTTATACCAAATATGCCATACATGGGATGGATCCCTCGCTGGTCAGTTCAGGGTCACTCGTTGTGTCTGCTCCTCCCTGCAGGTGCCATACAAAAATCTCTGCAAACACATTTTCATGTTATGTTCTCAGATCAACCTCATCTTTGTTCAAGATGATATAAACTGCAGAGTTGTCTGTAACTTGCCACGTAATCTCAAATTGTGGAGAGCTTATTGCAAGCTTTATCTGCAGAAGAAGAAATTCATGCCTGCTTGATAAACCAAGCAACGTTGGAGCTTGGGGTCAGAACTTGGTGTTGTAAAACCTCATCGTTAACCACTTCTTAATGTGACGTTAGTCCTTGGTACCAGAGGCAGCGTTGCTGCTTGGTGTCACAGACAGTTTGGTGAAACCCTATCTGGGTGAGGAAGAAGTTAAATTCAGCTTCTCTATTTTTGTGCTTAGAGCTTGGCAATAGCAGGACTGTTGATAGAAAAGAGGTTTTGGCTTCCGTGAGCTCGCTGATAGGAAAGCTAATTGTCTCCCTGTTCTGGTTTAGAACCATCCACGAGTAGATCTGCATTGAACTTCTCAGATGTGTTAACAAGGCCCTCTCTTCATCGGAGCCATTTGAACTGTACCATGTTGGATTCCACAGTACCACATTGTCAGCCCTCTACATCAGCTTCACTTGGCATTGGCAGTCCTGGACTGTCTCTTGTGAAAGAAATAAAAGATTCTACCTCTCAGCATGACGATGATAACATCTCAACAACCAGTGGCTTCTCCTCTAGAGCATCTGATAAAGGTAACTTTCATGTTCCCAAATTGATTTTTTTGGTAGTGTGAAGCACTTTGCATCTTTACTATTCCACATCATCTTAGGAAATACAGTAGGGGAATGTCAGCTTTGGATGTCAGAGTTAAATTTGATTTTTAATATTTTAGAAGTATATAATCCTCTTGCCTTTTTAATATGACCATTCTTTGGCATACATTTATGAGACCCTGATGTTACCAAGAGTCGGTGCTGATAAGCACACTTTTAGTGGTTATCTGTGAAGTTTGAAATGGGATAGTAGGAGCTGAAGATGACTTGCTGTAGCTTGACAGCTGGGTTGATTGCCTAGAAGGAAGAGTGTCAGAATATCTAACTGACAGCTGGTTAAATGTGAATAAATACAGATGACAAATAGAAACACAAGATGCCTGTGATTTTACCAGGAGTCAATAAAGGAGCTATTCTGATTGAACAAGTTTCAGGCTGCTTTTTTGGCCTTCATTGGTTGAAGACATCTGTTGTCAATACTGCCATATCTTTTGCTGAATTCAATAAGGAATGTACACCATTTTAAAGTAGAAAAAAAAAGTAAACATTGTATTGATGTAGATGGTGACCTGGGTGTTCTCTCTGAGAAAGGGCAAACAGCAGGTTTGGAGCTTTTTCTAGTTCCCCATATAAAAGGGGTTTGAGATCTGCTCAGCGAATTCTCTGAAGAACATATTTTTACAAACGAGGAGATGTTGCCCGGGTTGAGCCATATAACCTGGGTTTACTGGAGCTTTCTGCTGTCTCCATAAAACATGGAAAACAGGTCATTAACTCTGTTAAATCAGCCTTTAGGGAATTTTTCTGGTTTAAAACCAATGCAATTCTGACCAATGCTGGCCTCCAACCCTTTAAAACATGGGGAAAAACTTTGTAGCGTTATAGATGCACCAGGGTCTATGCAATTCCCTTTTATTTTACCATGAAAGAAGAAGAAAAAAAAAAAGCATTGGAAGCATACTATTAACGTGTTGTGTATGCTTTTGAAAAATTACTGAAAGGGAAAGTATTTGCAGTTCTGTAAACAGATCTCAAGCTCAGAGCTGATACTTGGTTTTCATACCATATGTGAAATTGATCTGTTTAAAGAACTCTGAAGGTTAGTATTGGAGAAATGAGTGTTAGGGGACTTCTTAAAGACTTCATTTTTCTGTACTAAAGAGCTCTGGAGTTTGTGTGATCTGTAATATTAAAGTTCCCTGTGTACACAAGACATTTACAAGTTGAATGTGTCGTTTTGACAGATATCACAGTTTCAAAAAATACTTCAGCACCACTGCTCTGGTCCACGGAGGCTGAAAGATCTCATTCCCTCTCACAGCATCCTGCAGCGAGCTCAAAAAAACCTGCATTCAATTTATCTGCCTTTGGCTCTCCCTCTTCTGTAAGTACTGCACAGTATTCATCTTCATCAATTTGCATTCGTAGCCACTTTACTAACCACTTCTCCTAATGCTTTCCTTTAGTCACTTGGAAACATTTCTGTCTTTAAGACAAGCCAGCTTGGGGATTCTCCATTTTACCCTGGAAAGACCACTTATGGTGGTGCAGCTGCAGCAGCAAGGGAGACAAAAGCACGGATTGCTCCTTATCAGGTATGAGAGTAGCAGTGTGGTGGGAGGGGAGGATGTAGGGGAGATAGAGCAGTGGAATTGCAAAATTGCCCTGAGGCAACAGTCCCTAATTTGCCTTCTCAGCCTGTACTGGTAGAAAAGAACAATTTCTGTTTGAATTCTTTGCTAACAGTTTACCAGAAATAAGTGTTATAACACACATCTTAGGTTCTGGTGAGCTGGTTGTAGTTGGGATTTCCTCTGTGGTCGTCTGTCAGAAAATTCCATTTTCTGCCATTCTCTGCCTTTGACTGTATTACATTAAAATAACAGGGAAGTAAGTCTGGTGTAACTTAACCTTGTGTTTATAGCAGCAAAAGCTACCTGCTTGGTACTTGTCTGCAGATCTCACCCAAGTATGTCTGTACTCATGCTGTGAATATGTTGTATAAAACAGTGCATGCTTCACTATGTAAGTAGTATTTAAAAGGGCAGCTTTGCTGATCCTTTGCTGTTACCTCGAGGGAGGCACGCAGTCCTAAATGCAATCTCAAGATAGACTATAAAATCCTGTCTGTTTTAATATCATTCAGATAGCTCAAGAAAGGAGTTACTTGTCCATAAGAGTCCTTTGTTTTCTCCAATGAACCAGCAGATTAAAACTGCTGATGACTCTCCATAGCTGGAGTTCAATCTAGAAAGAAGTCAATAAAAATCAGGTTCGGTTGGAATGTGTTTAAATCAAAATGACTTTTATTTAAAAAAAAGAAAAGAAATCAAAAGTAAAAATGAACTTGCTTTAAGGAACTGGCCCTTTTCTGGCAGTCTGTTTCTAGCACAGAACAAGGGGAACCTACAAGAGGACCTGACTTAGGGGAAACCTTGAGAACTTGCGGTTTGTTCTGACTCGGTGTTAAATCAAGCATCAGAACACTCAAAACTTCCTGTAAGCTGGAAGCTCTCTTTGGTCAGCTGTTTTTAACAAAATAAGCGTGGATTGTGCTGCAAAGAGGAACCCAAATACCAGGCTTTTAAGGGAGAGACAACCTTGCTTGTTGCTGTGTGCTGAGGGTTGCAGTGAGTCTGTGTTTTTGACGTGCTGTGTGCTCTGTTTCCTGTCTTCTCACAGCAGCCTGGTAAGCATGATGTGGTTACATGAAAGGTTTAACAGAATGTTCTTTTCTTTTTTTTTTTTAAAGTCACACTGAAAGAAGATTTTTAAATTATACTCAAAGTTATGTGGTTCAAATGAAAGAGTTTTCTTATTCAGCATGATGTATTTCGAGCCGTTACGGTTCAAATCAGATCTGTATCATTTTAGACTGAGTAAAAAGATCTGCAGTCAACTGTAATCTTGGGGGAAGGGAGGAAATGAGAGAAGTAAAACTAGAAATTCATGATGATGATGATGATGATGGTGATATACCTTGGCTTTAAGATGGTACACTCACACCATCCTGAAACTCTGAGATCTGGTTGGTTACTGAAAGTACTTTCTGCAGCACAGGCCTTTGCTTCAGTTCTGTTTTCTAGATTCCTGCCTCAGAGACCTTACATCTTCCCTTTTATGGTCTTCTACATTTCAGTATTTCTTTTGTTGCTTTATCCCTTGTGCAGGTGGGGCCCCACTTTTCTATAAAGGCAGTGGAGTATGTTTCCTTCATGGCTTGAATGCCCAGTGAGCACGTTTTTCTGTCATCACAAAGAGTATTGGTTATATCATCAGAGCAGCCATAGGGCATAAACCACACTGATGTTGAATTCAAAATCAAGCATCATAACATTTGCACTGCTAATTTTTCAGCCACCAGTGAGAAGACAGGTGAAAGCTAAACAAGCAAGTGTGCAGTCCTATGGTGTGACAAGTTCCACAGCACGGCGCATCTTGCAGTCATTGGAGAAGATGTCAAGTCCTTTGGCGGTAAATGTCGTGCTCCTTTTAATCTGGTTCATTTCATGTGCTTGGAAACACAGTAAATGTGCCAGTACAAGATGAAGATTTTCCTTATGTAGTGCCCAGATTAATTTATTGCACTATTTCTTCAACAGGACGCTAAAAGGATTCCATCTTCTGTGCCTAGTCCACTGTCTTCTGTAAGTTGAGCATGAAACCCTCACATTTTTTGTTGGGTGTAATTCTTAGAAAAAATATAATCCTCTAATATTTTGGATTTTTTTCCCCCCTTTAGCCTGTAGACAGGAGCGTGCTGAATATCACTAACTTCCAATCCAAACAAAAACAGGTAAGAACCAGTAACATCTTCAGCTAAGCTAGATAACTTTTTATGCTTCATAGCTATTAGCAATGTCCCAAACCTCAGTGACAGCAGACACATGAATTCAAGTTAATATTAGCATTATGTGAACTACAGCTGTCTTGGCTGTGTAGAAATTGCTAAAAATGTCTTTTCTACCCACATTAGATGGACTGTGAAGATTACTCAGGTTAAGAATTTTATATTCTCTTTATCTGGTGGTGTCTTGATAGGGCAATCAAGAACAACTTCTCTAGAACACACAAAATAGTTTTACTTTGTCCTGCAACTTGAGGTTAAGTTGCACATTAATCTTTCTGTTCAGGAAAGCTTTCTCTTGCAGAGATGATCAGAAATAGAAGAATATTGACTGAGTGATCATATAGACCTTGTGCAGATTTCCACGTTCATTTTGAACAGAGAAATAATAGTTATGTTTTTTGTTATTGTTCAAAGTAAGGAGAGAGAAAATTATTAAATGTTATCAGTTCTGTAACCTTATGTTCCTAAATTCCTGTGTGGCTGTGGCACTGAATTGTGATAATGCTATGATAAACCATTATTTCCTTTGGTTTTGTTTAAAAAATGAAAGCTACCAGTGTTTTTTAATCACTTTAATTTTATCTGTTGTTGAGTGTATTAGATTGTAAAGCCCACAAAAGGCCACTTTAAGATCAGGCAACCAAAGGAACAGAAGTTTGTGTGGTTCCACACAAACTTTTCATCTGCTGTTTTAATGAAGAAATAGACACAATGTTTCAAAATTTCTATGCTAATCCTATTATTAGAAGTATAATTAACTTTACAGTCACTTCAGAGTTTACAAACATCTTGGATTTCCTGTAATGTCTTTCATCACATGCTAAATTACAAGCATGTTGAAAAGTAGAGCATAGAATTTCTTTACTATAACTCTTATCCCAGTAATGGAAACAAAGCTGGTGTGGATTCTTGGTTAAATGGTGGAACTACACCTGTGATGAGGCATTAAGAAGGATCCACCACATTTGGAGCTTAGAGCCTGACGTCAGTCAGAAGGCGAATGTTGCACGCAGCTGTCACTGGGGAAAAGTAGAGAAATTGTCTGATCATAATACCAGAATTCATAAAGTTTGGCAGGGGCAGGGTAGCCCTTGGTAAGAAGGGGAGGAGAGGGTTGTGTGTGCCAAGGAGGGGGTTGTGTTTTCCTGCTGAAGCAAACATACAGTTGACAGAACTCTTGAGCACTCAGGCAAAAGTTCTGCAGGTATTTTTCACGTTATTTTTCTTATTTCAAGGCTCTGCACCAGACAGAGTAGCTTTTATTGTATTAAGCCTCTGAGCGACTCATTGTTTTCATGGTACATTCCTGTCTAATTTGATGTCCTTCTACAATAAGGTCGCACAAATAGTGGATGAAGGGAAGGTGGTGGATGTAATTTTTGCTGGATTTTAGTAAGGATTTTGATACTGTCCCTCAGAGCATCCTTCTGGACAAGTTGTCCAGCTGTGGGATGAGCAGGTGGATGGTGTGCTGGACTGAAGAACTGGCTGAACAGCAGAGATTAAAGGGTTGCAGTGAACAGGACTACATCTATCTGACAGCTGGTCACCAATGGTGTTCCTCAGGGCTCAATTCTAGGGCCAGTTCTCTTCAATATATTTATCAATGATCTGGATGCAGGACTTGAATGCATCATTAACAAGGTGGCTGGTTATCTGGGAGCTCCTGTTGTCTCTCAAAGGGACAAGAGGCCTTGCAGAGGGATCCTAGATAGATCGGAGCATTGGGCAATCATCAATGGTATGAAATGGAACAGGAACAAATGCCAGATGCTACACCGGGGACAGAGTAATGGTAGACACAAGGAGAGGAGCCCTGCAGGGAGGGATCTGGGAGTGCTGGTTGACAAGCAGCTCAACATGAGTCAGCAGCATGTGCCCTGGTAGCCAGGAGGGCAAACCACATCCTGGGTGCACCAAGCACAGCGTAACCAGCCGGTCAAGAGAGGTGATTATCCTGCTGTGTTTAGTGCGGGTGTGGCCTCACCTTGAGGGCTGTTCTGGGCCTCACCATTTAAGAAGGATGGGAAAGGTCCTAGAATGTGTCCAGAGGAAGGCACCAAAGCTGGTGAAGGGGCTGGAAGGAACGTCCTGTGAGGAGTGGCTGGGGACACTGGGTTTGTCTGGCTGGAGAGGAGGAGGCTGAGGGGTGACCTCATTACTCTCTACAGCTGCCTGAGAAAGGGAAGTGGAGAGGGAGGTGCTGAGCTCATCTCCTGGGGATCCAGTGACAGGATGTGTGGCTCAAAGCTGCAACAATCAGTTGGACAAGATGGTGGTTGTAGGTCCCTTCCAACTCAACTATTCTATTCTGTTTACATTTAAAAAGAGTAGTGGACCATCCTTCACTCAAACGGGTTTGTGAACTTAAATAAACCACGTTGTACTCAAAAGTTTTCAGAAGGAGTATAATATTTTTTTTTAGTTAGAAGCACTTTTATTCACTGTATGGGTGGTACAGCATGAATTTACTGAGAGTTGGGAGATACTGTGAAATTACAGCTGCATGGTAAACACGGTTTTCTGTTGATACTAATGTAAATAATAACATGCATCCTAAGTCTGATTCTTCTGATCCTTAAGGCTGCAGATGGAGCCTGTGGTAAATCTTGTAGCCTTTTGGGGCCTTTCTTGTTTCACAATCCACTGAGGTCAGTTTTTCAGAATGTGGAGTGCTTTCTGTTAAAAATGAACTCATCTGTGAAAATGCTTTGGCAAGGAAAGTCAGGCCAGTACTTTTAAGTGCATCTAATGCAAATCTAAAACATTGGAACATATTTTAATGAAAGAGACTATTTTAAAATTATTTTACTTTTTTTTTGCCCTCTTTTTTCCAAAGTGTAACTTCAAAGGAGGGAAATGTAGGAAAAATGAAACCCAGAAGCCTGTGTAATTAACTGCTTAACACTTTGAATGTTAAATTAATGGATTAAGCCAGTAAAAAAATATCACAATGTGGGCAGAGGAGAGGAAAAGATGGGAGCGTATTATAGTAACATGAGTTATTTTGATTATAGTAACATGAATTATTTTGTCTGTGAAGTTAGCTGCCAGATTTTGAAATAGGATTCAGTCAGACTTTGGCTACTTTTGTAGCTTTTTGGATTTCATAACTAGTTTTCTGGTGATTTCCCTCTGCAAGCTGAATGCTTTCAGCACTTTCAAGTGATTTTCACTGGGTGCTGAGACTGATGGAAGGTTTATAGTGCTGTAGCTTTTTTCATCAGTAAATGCTGTGGTTATTTGCAAGGTTAAATTGTTTGCTGCTTCTCTTTCAAAGATGGAATTGCAGCATCCACCTGTGCAGAAACTCGTGACACCAAAGGCAATCTCTCTGTCTGGGAGTCGGACCCAGTATTTTAAACCATCTCTGACTCCAGCTGCTGATTCCAGCAAAACCCACCAGAGGGTAGATACAAAGCACAAAGTAAGTAAATTTTCTGGTTCTTATCTGCCTGCTTCTTCCAAGCTTGGAATGTCTCTAACCAGTTATCCTACTAAGGTGCTCTTGGCAAGGAGCAACGATAGTATGTTTGAGGTAAGCATGAAGACAGTGGGAACCATTGTGAAAGAGATACTTTGAATTTTTTATGGATTTAAAAGTATTTTTGGAACAGTAAGTGATGGTTATTTTCACAAAGTGATGAGAAGCTATTGGGTTAGGCTGTTCTCAGTGAAAGAATGTTAAAAACCAGAAACATGTTCCTTTCCTATACACAAAGCTGTTGCTGGTGGAACATGCTGATGTTGTGTATAAACTCTCAGGTGAGCTACCAAGTGAGATTTCTGACAATTACCCACCCTGATCGCTTTTTTAATGGCTCATTCTGCTCACTTTGGTGTAGATGGAGTCTCTGATACCTTAAAACAAGATTGGCATCTCTTTCAAAAAAAAAAAACCACCACCCATGGTTCCAGTATGAATCTGAATGGAAAAATGACCAGGTGTTAAATCAATGGGCTCTTTAGGCTGGAGATCAAAGCAGGTAGTCATAGTGGTTAGGGAACAAGCTTCAGTAGGTGAGGTATATTTAGTAGTATAAATAAAAAAACCCAACAGAAATTATGTGTGGTTGTTTGTCTTTGCTTTGTGTATAGTTTATAAATACATTCACATCAATCTTGAAATCAAACTTAACTTGCAGGGCATGAGAGAGAAGAATTTTCCTGCAGAACAGCGAGTGAAAACATCTGAAAGGTATGACAAATGTAGTAATTTAAAACATTTGAGAGAAGAAAGCTCTCTCCTTTGTCACTACAGTCTGCGTGCTTGTCTTCTTTTGGAAGAGCTGTAACAGTTCTCAGTAAAGGAATGGAAAATACAGTGAAAAAATTGCATTATGAGAGAGTTTAACCATTTGTGCATCTTGATATTCATTGGGGGGCAGCTGTTAGTTTCAGCTAATTATTTAATTGCTTGGAGTCTGAAAGCTTTGTCCTAGAGGAATTATTCTTTCAGAAAGATTTCTTTATAAGGTGAAGTGGCTTACAGTTCAGGCATATATTTAATTTGTAGTTTATTTTTTAAAAAGAAAAAATTGGAGGAAGATCTTTTTAAATACTCCTTTCATGGCAAAGTCACTTGTCTGCTCTGTGAGTCTGCATGAAAAACAGGAGCTCTTTAGGATCATCTGAAGCCAAATGCCAACTTATCTCTAAACCATGATGTTCTAGGGGAGTTAATAATTGTATTTCTTCTTGGGGAGGTTGTCTTGTGTTAGCACTGCTTGCTTGCTTTAGGTAGAATGACTTCACCTCCAGATGATATTAATGGCTCTCCCTTCTGGGCAACTAGTCTTTTGGGTAATGCTTGAATTAAGACACTTTGCATTCAAAGGATGGGGTTTTTTTAACAGTTCACCCCTTACAATTCCCTGCTGCTGTTCTTTGAATTTTCTTGTTTCTGTGTTCATCTTCCAAGCAATTCTTGTGTTGCCTTGGGCATCTTTTGGCTTGCAAAAAACCCCAAACTAACCCTTTGTTTTGGCATCTAATAGTTAGACTTCACAGCAACCACCTTTTCAGGGCTGTAAGAGATTGGCTTGGAGGTTTTGGCATAGGTGCAAAGAGATGCTAGGTTTTAATTGTAGGGTTTCAAATTGTTCTAAATTATCTTTGGTAGAACCTCTTCATTCTTCTCCATGTAGAAGAGAGATCCAGAAAACTGATACAGCTTTTTATTTAGTTCACAAGTTTTACTGTTATGTTCTACTTTTGTCTGTAGAGTAGATGGTTCTTCTTAAAAGTTCTTTTATAAAGCCAGTCTCTGTTGAGTGTCATGTTCTGGAGCAGGAACACAACACTCAGAAGGTGCAGCTGGCCAGAGGGTTTTTTGTGCAGCTTACCTGCAGTACTTTGGTACATCTCTGTTGAGCCTACTAGAGGCTGTTTAGTTTTTAAATCTGAGTCAGAATTGTGGGTTGGTCTTAGTTGCTTGAAGACAGAAAACTGTCTTTGCCCCTTAAAATTAAAAAAGCTGACAGGTGTTAACAGAACGGAGGAACATGGGCTATTGCAGACAGGCTGTAATTGTCTGAATAAAGCTCTATTTTGACATAAGATTTGTTTCAGAATTGGAATTGATTGTCAGTTTGGATTAGAGAAAAGTTTGAGCATATGGCCTTAAGGATCTGGCTTCCTCTCAGTGGTTACAGTGCTAAGCAGCCTGTTTGCAAGTATCTGACAAGTTTAGACCAATCCTCTTCCTCAGTCTTCTGGAAACTTGACCTGGTGTCTTCCAGTGTGATCAAATGTACTTCTGTAATGACTGACTGCTTGGCTGCAGGAGAAGCTTTGATATGGTAATTTTTTCCAGGGATGCTTCATTTTGATGCCATACTGCTTTTTATTGTTACTCCCTAGTTCACTTCTGTTTTGGGGTTTGGAGTGGGGTTTTGGGGTGGGTTTTTATGTGTTTCTTTTGAGGTTTTTTGGTTTTCTTTCTTTTCTTTTCCTTCCCACTTGGGTTAGGAAATCTTTCTGGTTTGGATCTAAGCTTTTGTAATGAACAGAGCAATGTCTTTGTATGCCTTACAAAAGGGATCTGTATTCATGTCTGAAAAGACTTCTGGAATGTTGGCACACCCAAACACCTCTGCTGCTTCTGCTGATGGCCCCAGGAGAGCCAGAGCTGCTTCTGTAGCTTTTGCTGCATTATCTTGCCACACAAGTTTAAGCCTCTCTATTCCTTAAGAGCGGCTGGCAGCATTTCCTGTGCACACACCTTCTCTCTTCCCCCCTTGCTGTATATTTTTAGTTGTTCTTTTATGTCCCTGCAAAGATAACGTGCTCATCACAGAATCAGAGAACTGGCAGTCAAAATTTCCACTGTCTGCTCTACTAAAAGGAAACATTAGAAAATAACAATCTAAATCAGTTCTCCTATTTCAGGTCTTCAGGCTTAGTCATCATTCCTTTATGGATGTTGTGACGGTTTCTTATGCGTGTCCTCATTGCTGCTCTTATTAATGCAGCTTTTGCTGGTTAGAACATCAGATATTTACTGACAATTAGCAACTTGTGAAACAGGTTTTTCAAATTCTGATTAGAAAGTGTCAGTTCTAGGACTAATAAGGCTATAATAACTCAAAACTATTAGTTGATAAGCTGACTTTTAAATGATTTTTTGGTTTCTTTCTTATTTTCTTTCTTTTTAAATTTTTTTTTTCCTTCCTCAACCTGTGTATTGTTGCTCTGTGCCAGCAGTTTGACCTACCCCAAATTTGGTACTCCTGCATCCAATGGTCTGTCTTCAGGACTGAGTGGTGGTGGCAAGATGAGAAGGGAAAGAGGAGTCCACTATATATCAAAACCTGGACAAGAACAACAGGTAAGGGACTCTGAGGTTAATTGGTCTCACTGAGATTACTGAAATACTAGCAAAGTATGTCAGGTTATAAATTATTGTAATAATTTACAATCCACTTCAGTTTTGTGGGGGTTTTGCTGGGGGTTTCAGGGCAGGTTCCAATTTATTTATCTCTTTTAAGTGCCTCAACTTTGGTTTTATATTTTTGAAATCTTTAGCCATATTCTCTTGGAGATGCTTCATACTATAAAGTTTCTGATTTGCAGTTGAATGAATGAGTTTTGGTAGAGGTTTGTAGAGTTTTTATAAAGGAATGATGTTTGAAGGCAAGTGCCAAGTAAGTAAACAAAGTTTATTGGATTTTTTATTTTGTATTTAAGTCATGTAGAAAGATACGGGCCAAGAATCTGAAGCAGAAGACAATATTCAGCATGTCTGCTAATGATTATTCACAATTTTTGGCACTTAATCAAACTCATTGTGAGAGGCTTTTTTTTTTCTTGTTTTAATGGGAGAAGTTCATTTAATAAAACTATGCTCATGCCTATCCTGAAGATTATTTTCTTGATGGGATGTTATGTAAGTTGCCTGCTACTGGGTCTTAAGTATAAAAAAATTAAATCAGTCTTCTGGCTGATGCAAAATGAAGAAATAGTAAGTACTGGAGAATGTTTCTATAATAAAATGATCTGAACATCAAGGTTCAATAGACTCTTCCTATCAAAGTGAAATATATAAGCTGTAGGATATATTAAATTTCTGTAGTAGCAACTTCTATCTATGCTTAGTCACTTCAGGGCAAATCTTGGTACTACTGTGCAGACTATGATTAGATTGGCTATTCCCATTTAAACCCTAACCAATTAATCTTGATAATCAAATAGTTTAAAAGGCATGGATAAGTAGTTTTTAAGGTACACTGAGTTTTAAATTTACATCCTGACACACAATGTAGATTAGGCTTACCCTATGCTGCTAGCCAGGCTTTCTTTTTTGGTGTTTTGTGCTTTGGTTTGGGGTTTTCAGTGCTCTTAAGGACCCCACATACTTCTTTAAACGTATTTTCCCAGATTCTCTGCAGTTGTGACTTCAGGAGCTTTGACAGCCATCCTACCTAATTTTGCAAGAGGAACACTTTCTCATTTCTCTTGGGGGTGTACTCTTAATTGAAGAGATGAAGGGATAATTAGAAAGGATCATGTTTCTCTAGATCTTTCATAGAATCGTAGGATGATTTGGGTTGGAAGGGACCTCAAAGCTCATCTAGTTCCAGCTCCCCTGCCATGGCAGGGACAACTCCCACTAGACCAGGTTGCTCAGGGCCCCATCCAACCTGGCCCTGAACACTTCCAGTGATGGAGCATCCACATCTTCTCTAGGCAACCTGTTGCAGTGTCTCACCATCCTTTAATTACTAAAGTACAGAAAACAAAAATAAATCTGATCCATGCCCCTCAGTGCTCTGCACAGGAAACAATTTTGAGCTAATTTTCAGTGTTCTGACTGGGCAGATGTTGAGTGTAGCACCCCATGGAAGCAGGCCTGCCCTCAGTTACAGTGACAGGGCCAACTGAGGTGGAGGGTTAGGATTCCTTCTGGAAACTTGTCTCAATCTATAGATCCTCCTGTTACATTTAACTTTGTTAAGAGATTAAAGAGTTGGACAGGGTAGGAAGGTCACATGTCTTGTGAAAGAGAAAACATAGAATTGACAACTCTTCAACTTTACACCTAGGAAGTGGAGGAGCCCGTGCTACCAAAAGTACCCCTGCCCATCAGCACTGCGACGCTGCCTTCCTTCAACTTCACTTTCCTTGCCAGTAGTCCTGTCTCATCATCACCAAGCACTGCTTCAACAGCAGTCATGAACAAGGTAAATCTTTCTTGTGTATCAAGCCTTTTTTAGGATGAATATGCATCAGTTTGGCTGCATGATAACTTTCTTCCGTGGTACTCACGAAATGAACTGATGTTAAGTTGTATCCTGTTGAATCAATCAGGATATAACTATATAATTCCACTTTTGAGGTGTGGGGAGGTGTAAGGTTTTTGATTCACCCTCTGTCTTACACTTTGCAAACTTCTAGTTAACATGATTGTATAACTGCTTCAAACGCTATGGAGATTTTGTGGGGATTTTCTGGCAAGTTCAGTTATTAAATTAGAGGTGGAATTAGTGGTCATATAAGCCTGGTGTAGAATATGAGCCTAGGGTGCAATAGTTGGAATATTATTGCAGTAAAATAACCATTCATCAAGTAAAATAACCATACTTGAAATATTTTTTATGTTCTGAAGCAGATCTCTGCTTTAACATGTTGAGGTATTTGCTGGAGCTTTGACTACAGTTAAGCTGAGTTAATTTAAGGTTCTTAAGCTGCCTGGTCTGCTTTTCCATATATTTAACATATTTACATCCAAGTAGCATCTCTTTTTTTTCCCTTGGTTTATGGCTTTTGGGTTTGGTAATACTATACTTTATGCTCACTTGCAACCCTAATTTTCTGTTCTGATCCACAGATAAGTGTTCTAATAAATAAATACCAAACATCAGAGTTCCCAGTTTCACTGTTAGATAGTGAATTCATGTAGCTGCTGCTATTTTGCCAGGGTGTTTTTCTTTTACATACAAACCTTAATTCTTCTCAAAATACAGGTACAACCAGCAAGTAACGTTGGCAGTCCTGTGTTCAGATTTTCATCTCCAATTGTGAAATCTACTGAGGCAGAAGTGCTACCTCCATTGTCTGTAAGTAACATATAAATAAAGCTCAAGCCTTTAATAGAATATTGCAGAACAATAAAGGAGAATTGGCCTTGATGGTGGGGAAAACAAATATATAGGTTTCTGGCTTACATTTGTCATCCAGTATGTATGCCAAAAGTTTGAAGACTGGATTTCAAGTGATTGCTTGTGTGTGAAGCTTAATTAAGGTTTCTTTAATTTCAGAATCTGAAAAAATCTCTCTTTTTTGTAGCAGATTGGGTTTACATTTAGTGTTCCTGTTGTCAAGTCAGCAGAGCTTTCTGGATCCAGTGATACACCAGTGACGTCCTTACTTACTCTAGGTAACAGAAATTTCAGCATTTTGGATTTGGAGTGCTGATTTTCTTTGTGTTTTGTATATTAAAGAGTAAATCTGCCCTTTCTGAGCTTAACAATTCCAGGCAAAGTGTGGTTTTGGTGGCAGATCTGCTTTTAACCAAATTATGAACTGTTGTAAACAACATAAAATTTTGAAGGCTCTTATGTAAGAAGCACGAAACGTAGAAATAATTCTTTCTATCAAATGTGAATATATTTTTAAGTGGATTTCTTTGTGAAAGGTGGTTTTTGTTTTTAAAGATACCGCCACTGTAAACAGCACCAGCAATAAGAAGGAAAAAGAAGAAGAATATGATGGCTTCTCCAAACCTGCAAAGTTCTTAAAGGAAGGAAGTGTGTTAGACATTCTAAAAAGTCCTGGTAAGATAATGAACTTTTAAGATGATTTGCAAAAAAATGCACTAGCCTATAAATGCATTAATTTAAAAAAAAAAACCATCACAATTAGTGCTTTATTAGCTATAAATATGTGCATGGGAGAGCATTAGGTCAAATGCCACATGTGTTGGGGTTGATCTCCCCTTCTAAGTGGCTTTTATTGTTAAAAGAAAAGCTGCATCTTCAGACCTGCTGCAGGATGTAACTGTGAATTGAGCATAGAGAGAATTAGTCAAATAAACAGTGTTTCATTTTAAATAAATAAAATCGATGGAATTGGAGAGGAAATGTTTGCTAAATGCTTTATAAACATTCCTCTCCCACCTTCACCATCTTTGGAAATTAAGAATAGTAAAGAGAATTTCATTCCTAAAGGTGTTTCAAAAGCTGCAAATCTTTTGGCCTTAAGGGATAACGGTTAATATGGATTCAAATGGAAATTTTAAGTGGAAGTGAGCTGGTTCAGTTTAAAAACATTTTTCTAATTTTTAATTAGTTGCAGTTGTTTTCAGCTGTTTAATGTAGCGTGTGCAGGTGATGGATTTTTGTTTTTTAAAAAAAAGACCTCATTGAATTTGGTATTTTCGCATAAGCCTTCAGTTGCATCAGGACTTTTTTTTACAAAGTGACAAATCTATATACTACTTCAGAAGACAGCACCTTTTTATGTAGGAAAGACCTAAGTAAAAGCAAATAACACTGTGTGTTTTGTTTAAGGAAAGACTTGTGAGTGAGGTGACATTAATTTCCTTTATCAGTTTAAGAGAAGCAGGTTCTAAATCCACACTGTTCAAAGACTCCACTTCTAATATAAAAAAACCCAACCCCAAAACAACAACAACATAATAAAAACCTCTTTATTTTAGCTTTGCAAGGGGTTTGTGCTGCTATTTAAGATGCACTGCCATAGCGTTTTCTTTAGTGTTCCCATATTGGTGGTTCTTGTTTTCTGTTAAAATTGGCACCTTTGAATCAGGAGTTGACCCGTGTCCCGTGCATTTGGAACAAAGATTGTAGATTACAACTGTTGTCTTCATTGTTATTACTCAATACTTAGTATCTGTGGGGAAATACCATGTGGATTGCTGCTCCAACTACCAACTGCTGTCCAGCTACTAAAGTAAATGGCAGAAACAGCCTTAGAAATCTGATTCGATTGGGCATGGTGTCTTAAAATGAAACTGGATTATTTCTAGTCCATGATGGACAGTCAGCTTTCAGTACTGCTTCTTCACACTTGTATCTACCAGTGAAGATTTGCATTTAAAACTTTCTTGGGAATGAAGAGTTAAATCAAGCTTTAAATAACTGCTCTGTTGTGTTGCAGTGCAGCATATGAAATTTCATCCCTTAAGATAAGATTTCCAGGGACTTCCTCTTGTGGTTAGTCAGAATGTATAGTTGTAACCAGTGGCACTTGGTTTAAATTTATGCCACCTAGTATTATAAGTAACTTACGTGTAGTGAAGGTGCTGCTTTATCACTTTATCAGTAAGACCTCTTCCTGTTTGTTTATTTCTAGGCTTTACGTCTGTGAAGACACACTCCTCTGCATCTGCACAGCCTGTTACAAGCACAGAGGTCTATACAAGACCTGCAATAAGTAGTTTTTCTGCAGGTAAAGACACCTCTAAACAAACATCCTCCTTCTGGCAGCCTGACACGTACGACCCGGGTCTGCAAAACAAACCCACGGATGGCAAATGTGGGACATGTGAGGCTGCTAAAGTGTCAACGGTTGAGAGTACCAAGCAGATGATGAGCTCAAGTCAATGTGTCACCTCTAAGGCAGCAGCTCCTACAGCGGGGACATTGGGCTTTGAAGACAAATTTAAAGCACCACCCAACACGTGGGATTGTGATACCTGCCTGGTCCAGAACAAACCTGAAGCTACCAAATGTGTAGCTTGTGAGACACCAAAGCCTGGCACAGGAGTGATGCCTGCTCTGACGTTGCCAGTGGTGACAGACAGCTCGGTGACAGTGACATCATCCTCCGGCAGCACTGACACAACGGTCACTCTGGGGTTTGGAGACAAATTTAAGAAGCCAAAAGGCTCTTGGGACTGTGTGGTGTGC
Organism: Brachypteracias leptosomus; assembly: GCA_013401335.1. Classification (NCBI taxonomy): domain Eukaryota; kingdom Metazoa; phylum Chordata; class Aves; order Coraciiformes; family Brachypteraciidae; genus Brachypteracias; species Brachypteracias leptosomus. The sequence continues at coordinate 1,018,386 of VYZX01001329.1, forward strand.
CTTGTATCAAATAAGGCCGAAGACAGCAAGTGTGTAGCTTGTCAGTCCGAGAAACCAGGTGTGTTCTTCTCTTTCATTTCAATCCCAGCCTCTGGTGCATTCTTTACAGAATAAAATACATTGCATATAGAAAATATTTCCAGCAGCACAGCTGTATGTGACAGAGGATGGGTTAGTGCCTGTCTGCAGGAATGGTTACAGGCACTTTGGAGGATTCCAGCCTGTCTCATGGATTGAGCTGATTGGGAAATGTGTTAGTGCAGTGCTGAACTGCAGCAAATCCACCCTGCTTTGCAGCTGCTGAGGAGAGATGGCTAAACTGGATGCCTGCATTAACTTAAAACCAATTTATTTATTTTCATTGTGAACTCCATAGAAAGAGTTAAAAATTACTGTTTTTTTCCTCTTTCAAAACATAAGTAGAAAGAGTATTTAGAGAACATGGCTAAAAAAGTCTCTACTCAGCATTTGCGTGTAATTGAGCAGAGGTACGAAGCCAAATTTGCAAGCACTGGAGTCTTTAACTAGTCATCTTAAGCTAAACCAAAACTGTATGTTGAGCTGTGCTGATGAAGGCCAGTGGTAGCCTTCCAGAACATGGGTGACCTTGTTCTGCAAGGTGAAGGTCCTTCCAGACCTTGAGGAGGTGAGTGCCTTCTTCAGTGCGAGTGCTGGGTTGCTTCCCATTATATATGATTGTAGTTTCTGTTGAGTGTGGTGAGTTTATTGTTTTTAAAGCACAAATAATTATTTTAGTGTTAACTTCCACTGGTTCTTAACATAATTTAATATACTATTATGTCAAAAAACACCTTTGCAAATATATGTGGGAGATGGGAGGAGAGTCTAAGATGGACTAGATTGTGCTTTTGCAATCATCTTGTACTGTTAAGAGTGGAATTTCTTCAGGTAATATAAAGTATTTTAGAGGGAGCTTGTTCTCATGGCCTTTCAGCCTCAGTGTGATCAGCTGGCACGTTTGAGGCTCTAGCCATTGCAAAGGGGAATTTTGGAAATGTGAGGGGTTTGCTGAGACCACCATGGTGCAGAGAATTGCACATTTATATTACATCTGTCAAGGGGACGAGTGAGGCAAATGATAAAAATTCTCTGGGTGTGCTGTGGAAGAGAAGACCCATTCTTGTCTTTGCTGTTTTGAATTTGAGACACTGTCTTCCATGCCTCTCTTAAATGCCACCCTCAGTGGTTTAAAATATGATAATTATGTGATGCATTTGTGCCTTTTGGATGTCCACTTCAGCCCTCATGCTGATGGAGCTAAAGTTTTCTGTTGGGGCGCAGCATCAAGTAACATCTCTTCCTTTACAGGGGAGAAAAAGTGTCTTTTGGGCCTCTTTATGGAGGTTTCTGGTGCTGCTGAAGACAGGGTAGCTTTTGTGTGGTGAACACAGAGTTGTGGGTTTAGAATCATAGAATGATGTGGATTGGAAGGGACCTCAAAGATCATCTAGTTCCAACCTCCCTACTAGACCAGGTTGCTCAAGGCCCCATCCAACCTGGCCTTGAACACCTCCAGGGATGGAGTTTGGAAGCTTTGAGTTCCTCTCTTGTTTTTTGTTTTTGTCCCAATGTAGTTTTGAACATGCCTGTCTTTGGGACTTGATGAATCATTCTGGTAAATTCTCAGCCTTGCATCACTTGACAGTGATCATTAACTTGAGTGGTGCTAAGGTGGAGTGTGGGTTACTCCTGTCACCAGAAATTCTTCTAGTTGAATACAGGAACTTTAATTTACACCTGAAATAGGCTCTGTTGCTTTATTGTTTGAACTCCAGTTACTGCTTAAATGTGATTGGTTCAATTTGTGCTTAAAATCATACATAGGTTATAAAGAAGAATTATATATAGGTTATAAAGAAGAATCATATATAGGTTATAAAGAATGTTTCTATTATTTACATTCTTATCTTGAGTTTGGCTGAAATGAACTTGTAGTTTAATGGTTTTTTACTGTTATGCTTCTTTACTTTGTAATTTAGTGAGTATTTAAACTTGTCTTAAAAAGTCCCTGTTCACTTTATCATTTGAGCAGGATGATTAACTATCTTGCTTGTTTCTTAGGGAGTTCAGTGCCTGTGACCAGTAGCAGTGTTCCTGCATTTTCTGCTGCTTCTGGAGGATTTCTGGATTTAGAGAAATTCAAGAAGCCTGAAGGAAGCTGGGATTGTGAGGTCTGCTTGGTCCAAAACAAAGCAGAAGCCACAAAATGTGTAGCCTGTGAAAATGCAAAGCCAGGCACCAAAGCAGAGCTCAAAGGTAATATTCAATACAAAAAACAAGGCTGTGCTTTCTGAAATTTACTTTTTCTTTAAGGGTTTGGTTTTAAGTACAGTTATTTTTATTTTGAGGTATGGCAAACTTGTTATTTTTCCTCTAGGAGTATTGCTGAAGAAAGATAATGTGCCCGTGTTCCCAAACCCCTTCCCCCAGAAAGAGATGATGCTTTTAAGAGAAAAGCTTCTATTAATGACATAGTTGTTCTTTATGTGGTGTTCATTTGGAGTTTAGGCTAAAACCTGATCTTTCAAAGAAGTTAGTGTACTTTTCAAAGCCAGGTAGCAGACAAGAACTTTTCTTACTTGTTTTGTAGTTCATTTTAAAAAACACCAAACAAGTTTTGATCTGGAAAGTTCAGGAGTAGAATCTCAGCCATATAGCTAAAGGCTCCATGCATTACATCCTATATGGCACACTTAACATGATTCCTTATTTCTACAGGTTTTGGTGCTGCTGCGGTGTCCACAAGTGCTGCAATGCCATCATTTACCTTCGGTGTCCAGTCCTCCTCCTCCTCTGGATCTTCTCATACCTTAGGTGGCACAGGAGATTTTAAATTTGGAGAACAAGGGAGCTTCAAGTTTGGCATTGCATCTGAATCTGTGTCCTCCAACATTGTGACTGGGGAATTTAAGTTTCCTGCTAGTTCAGGGGACATCAAATTTGGAATTTCTTCCTCAGACTCTAAATCAGAAGACAGTAAAAAAGAAAGTAAAAGTAACAATTTTACCTTTGGACTTCCATCTACAAGCAGTCAGGCTCCTTCAACATTTCAGTTTGGGACAGCGAGCCTGGGACAGCAGGAGAAGAAAGAGGAACCAGTTTTGGGAGGCTTTGGTTTTGGCACGAATTCTGCTTCTTCCATAGCTACCAATGAGAATAAAACCGGAGTCAGCAGCTTCACTTTTGGAACTGTGGCAGAGAAGGAGGTAGCATCACCTGCTCTGGCATTTAAGAAACCAGATGAGAAAAAGGATGAAACTGTTCCAGCAAAGGGAGGCTTCTCTTTTGGCAGCGTGGAGCCTGCGCCCGCCTCGCAGTTTGTTTTGGGAAGGACAGAGGAGAAGCAGGACTCTGTCCCTTCTGCTGCTCCCTTGGCGTTTGGAAAGAAAGCTGACAACGAGGAGTTGAAGCCACAACCTGTCTTTTCAGCTGGGGTGGCTGAGCACACCAAAGAGGAGAGCACAGCAAAACCCATGTTCAACTTTAGCTTCGTGAAACCATCAGAGAAGGACAGTGAGCCAGCAAAGCCCTCGTTTGCATTTGGGGCTCAAACCAGCGCTTCAGGTAAATGGAACATCTTTGGTCTTCACTTGTCTGCTCCTGTCCATCATATAATGCCTCTGAAGCCACACTGGGCAAGATCTATGATATATTCATGCAGTGGAGCTGTAGAAAAGGCTTAATTACTACCTGCAGCCTGTCTTTAGTCCTGGGTGTCAGTGTGTAGACAATACACAGTAAGTCTTTTTTAGATTTCAGTGAGTTTGAATCATAGAATCGTAGAATGCCAGGTTGGAAGGGACCTTAAGAATCATCTATTCCAACCTTTCAAGATAGAAAAATACAGTTTAAATGGATGGCTCAGCACCCTGTCAAGCTGAGTCTTGAAACTGTCTAATGTAAGGGAATCCACTACTTCCCTTGGGAGACTATTCCAATGTTTAATTGTTCTCACTGTAAAGAGTTTTCTTCTGGACTCCAATCGGAATCTCCCCGAGAGCAACTTGCAACCATTCCCCCTTGTTTTTAACATGTGACTTCTTGTAAAAAGGGAGTCTCCACCCTCTTGGTAGACACTCTTTTTATATACTGGTACATGGTGATAAGGTCTCCCCATAGCCTTCTTTTCTCAAGGCTGAACAATCCCAGTTTTCTCAGCCTTTCTTCATACAGCAGGTCTTCTAGTCCCCTGATCATCCTCGTGGCCCTTCACCACACCTTAGGGAACCTGTATCACTACTTGTGTGAACACAAAAGTTGTATTGTCCCAGTGGCAGCAGCAGAGCTGGTGATAAAATCTGTAGTGTGGTGCAGTGTAGACCATCCTCTGATGGTTTTTTGTAGTGAAAGAGGATGGCAGAGGGAATATCTTATTCCCGTGTTCTTGTGGCGATGCTGCAGGGTGCACTGCTCTTTCTCTGCTGCTATAAAGGTGTAAAAATCACTCTGTAGATATTACACAGCTTTGGATTCCTTTAATTTGTTGGAAGTCTGCAGTGGAGTATTAAAGTTCTTCAGCAGGGAAGCATTCTGGTTGTCAAATTCCATTTGTATGACTGAGCAACTGTGTGTTAGAGAACAGAAGTAGTTCTGAAGTGATACAGGAAAGGATGTCAGTAAGTAACCCTGACTAAAAGCAATACATAGGGTTATACTGGTTTTAATCATGGTATTCTTAGGTTGAACTGGCACTGAACAAGACAGGGTTTTGGAGAACTGTGGACTTTAGGGGAGGGTAAATGAGGGGGGAGGGCCGAGGTTGGGTTTAATTTGGGGTTTTGGGGTTTTTTTACCTACCAGGTAAAGTTTTGGAGTCTGGTCATGGAAATTTGATGAAGCATCTTGTGCAAAAAGGAAATTTTTACAAGTGTTCTGAAGAATGGTATAGTGCCTTAAAAATGGCATAGATGAAAAGAGGCCATAACTGCTGGGACAAACAATAGTGGGAAATTGCAAACAAGATCACAGATGAGTTAATGAGAATTAGACCAGTGGGGAAAGCTGAAGAATGACTGACTTGAGAAGACAGCTCCATTCTAAGTGTGTAAAACTGCACTTGGTACTTCATAACAATGGTCTTCATGGAGGGTTGTTCTCTCTTGCTCCTCAAACCTGGTCTTGCAGGTGCCTTAAGTACAGTGAAGTCAAGCTTGGAGGAGTTTGGCTGGAGGATGGAGGGTAAGCCTAGCCTGACTTAAGGCTGCAGGCACTGGGCTGTATTTTCCAGCAAGCTACAAATGGAACTGTATCACTGTGTTTTTCAGTACTCCCATTAAACCTGGACCTTACAGAAGCCACAGTAGCTGAGACAGTAGTTGAGGTGTCACTCAGGATTGCTCCTCGTACGATGACTGAAACAGGAGTCTGTTTGCTGGGCTTCGTGTGGCATTTCTGTGGTGGTTTATGCACTGCTCTCCCTTTCAGATCAAGGAGCAGCAAAGCCATCCTTCAGCTTCCTGGGCTCTGGTTCCTCCAGCACAGCCGTACCCACCACTTCGGCCAACAGCAGCAGCGTCTTCGGCAGCGCCATCTCCTCCTCAAATCCTCAGCCTGTTCCCGCTCCCTTCGTGTTTGGACAACCCAGCAACACTGTGAGCAGCTCTGTTTTTGGCAACTCTGCAGATTCTGCAGGGTCTCAGTCTTTTGGCTTCTCTCAAGAAAACAAACCAGCAACCACATCTTCCAGCACCGGCACGACTCTGGCTTCGTTTCTCTTTGGCTCGAGCGCCAGCAGCACCAATGCAGCAAGTTCTGGCTTCACCTTTGGAGCCACAACCACAGCAAGTTCAACAGGTACATTTTAAATAGATGCTCTTCTCATTTTTGCCATTACGTAATGGACCAAGGAAATACTGATCATGAGTATTTTACTTTGAAGAACGTGTACCCAAATGTGTGAAAGTAGAGAAAAATATTTATAGTCAACAATATAAATTGGGGCTAAGTTTTTCACGGGCAGTCTGGGAAATACAGTTCAGGAATGAACTGGCTGCAGTGTTTTAAACAAAAGACAGCCCTTTACTGGATTTCCATTTGTGTAGGAACTTTTCACCAGGAGAATGAAATTTTTTTTTCTTCTCATCATCAGTCCAGTGCCTACAGTTAGTGGTCAATGAAGTACAACCATACTGATTTTTCTCTCCCATACCTAAAACTCTTAACTGTCGAGATTTGCAAAATCTTTCCTTTAAAAGTTTATATATATATATATATACACACTGTGCCTCTACAAGCAATTGCTGCTGCTTAAGGATTGATTTCTAATAAGCATCATGGCCCACATTTGTTAATCTAGCAGTTTAGAAAAGGCAGAGATAAGAATCTATAAAGTTCCTTCATGTTTTGTTACCCCACTGCATTAATTCAGCAGTATGAGACAAATCTGCCAAATCATCTGCATTTCTGCTAGCCTAGCAGGATGTTGGAAATAAGATTGAACCTGTGAGGAAGAGACTTCATTTAGTTGATCCAATTGCTTGTCAGTCACAGAAATTAAATTTGCACAATTTTTTGTGTACCAGAAACAAGAGAGAAAACAGTCCTACATTATAATGACCAGCAGATCAATGTAACCTGCTTTTACAAATCAGTAACTTCCAGTGTCATTTCATTAATAGGCGATGCCATATTTCAAATGCCTTCACGAAGGTTGGGGTTTTTTTAGGCTGAAGCCTGCATAAAAATCTCTCTGTTCATCTTGGAAAGAAAAGCAGCCACTCCAAGTTAGAGGATATTTTCTGTTGCATGAAGGCTGCTTAAATTGCATTAATAGTGCTGTTTCAGACATCCCCTGTTGCGTAGTAGGTCTGCTGTGTACATTCAGAATCACCCTTTGGTCACATATTTTTGTTTCATTCTCTCTGCTGGCCGTGCAGAACTGAAGCAGCTGAACAAGTGAGCTGGTTGTTGATGTTACGTAGAGAATTGCTCTGCTAAACTGAGGTTTTGAGTACAGAGATCACTGTGAGCTTGATTTGGCCTGCAGCAGCTGATAACAGTGAACACTCCTACAGGGAAGGCGGCAGCTGCTGATTCATGTTCTGCTCCTAATAAATCGGGAGCCGCATTTTGCATGTTTGAAAAACACAATTTGAATGAATATTCTTAGTGTGTGACATAAACAGCTTTTAGTAAACACAAATTAAAACGTACTATTTGTAGGAATGTTTCTAGAACATGAACGTTAGCTCAATAATTGGAGTCTAGACAGCCAGTGTTTGAGATTTAATTTTGTCTGACTGTCATAAACATGGTGTTTCTCAGGTTACTGACAAGAAAAGGTGCAATTCCTGTTGTGCCTGACGTACTATTTGTTTTATATATTAACAGAATTAATATGAAATTGAGTATTCAGCTACCACCCCTGGGAAACACGGGGCTGTAGAACCTTTGTTTCTAGAGATCGTTTTGTGGGTTAAAAGTTGTCATAGGCTGACATTTCTCTTCTGCTCCCCAAGGGTTGTCCTCTACGTTTCTGTTTGGCTCGGGGCCCCCAGCAGCTGCTGCTGGCCCAGCATTTGGCACCAGTCAGCCACCAGCATTCGGGCAGGGCCCGGGCTCCAGCCAGCCAAGCGCTCCAGCCTTCGGCTCGCTGTCGACGCCGCTGTTTTCAGCCGCAGCTCAGCCTGCTCCTCCAGCCTTCGGCTCGGTGACCAGCAGTTCCCAGCCCTCCCTGTTTGGGCAGCAAGCCACCCAACAGCCAGGGTTTGGCTCTGGTACCCCCAACGCTGGTGAGTGCCCACCATCCTCTTCCCTTTTGGTCTCCAAAGATTGTAGATTTCATTTTATTTTTGGGGAAGCGCACCTTAAATTATACTGGAGAAAGAAGATTTCTGCCTTGTGCACGTTCTTTGGTGTAAGAATTGCCCTCTGTAGAAGTGATGGGTGCAGAATTAAGTCATTCGTGTCTCACTCCCAGTTGTGGAGGAGGTGCCATGTACACCAGTCTCTCAGTGACCTTCTCCACGTGACACTGAGCAGTCATGGAGGTTGCAACCCTACCACTACAGATTGGAGTTTTTTTTCCTTGAGAAATCTAGTGATTAAAAGGAAGTGTTGAAAACCAGGGAGTATTCACTGGTAAGATTGTACAAACCAGAACAGCAGAAGCACTGCAAAATCGTTATTTTGGGGTTTGTTAGGGTAGTTCTTAGTTATCTGGCTTTGTTAACAGGCTTTGGCAATTTATTTGGATTGGGGGCTCTGTTGTGTAAGAATATGGTCAGAATGTTAATTATTTATGGGTTAAGACTTTAAATAAAGTTCCTTTTACTAGTGGAGTATAACATGCTGTGGGAAGGGGGCAGAGAACGATCCTTTTAAGTGTAAGAATGATCTGTTCCACACTAGTAATTAATAAAAAACACACTGCTGGAACAGAATCCTAGCATGACAGGGGTTGGAAGGGACTTCTGGAGATCATCTTGTCCAACCTCCCTGCTAAAGCAGGGTCAGCCAGAGCAGGGTGCCCAGGATCTCCATGTTCAGGTGGGTTTGGAATCTCTCCAGAGGAGACTCCACAACCTCTCAGAGCAGCTATAATTTTAGATTTTACTCATAAGCTTCAGTACGCACAAGTATAAACTCAATGGTGGCACAGAAGCTGGCAAACAATTTGTTGTGGTGTCACTTTAAAAGAAAATCATAAAGGGATTTTTAAGTGAATGAATTTTTCTGTGTACTGTTCCTGTAGCAATCTGGCACTTCTGGTGCATCCCCTCTCCAACTTTGTCAACTTGAGTGACCTTTAAACACTCATTAAAGATAGCGGGAAGAACATGAAGATTTTTGCTGGAAAGGATGGACTCAAATGTCATCTTTCTCACTTCCTTCTGCTTTCACCCCATCTCCCCAGGTCCTGTATTCCAGTTTGGAAATAGTGCTTCTAATTTCAACTTCCCGAGTAGCCCAGGAATATTCACTTTTACTGCAAACTCTGCTGCACCAGCAGCACCGGCACAGCCCTCTGGCTCTTCAGGATTTTCCTTCAGCCAGCCTGCAACTTTTACAGTGGGGTAAGAGACCGTATCGGCTTTGGGTAGTGTCAGTGGATAGTGTTCAGCCTCCACTGCTCTTAAACCGTGAGGTGTTCAGATGAACTTTGGAGTTTGAAACTCCTGCCTTGACTTAGCCCGAGCAGCTCACTAAGCAACGGTAACTTTAAAGGAGCCGAGCTGGCAGGAATACCAAGCTGTGTGAGATTGTCTTGCTCTTGAAAGATAAAATCCATATCTAGCCATTGTGCTGCTACTTACCTTCTGAGTAAGAGAGATTTAATTGCTTTTGGTTTCGGGAACTCTCTTCCTCCTGTTCATCATAAGCCATTTGTTGCCAGCTGGTAACTAGCAAGAGGAGACTATGAAACAGTTGTTCTGGAATATCTACTCGGTGCTGCTACTGCATTTTCAGCTACATTGTCCTAAACTCTCAACTACTAATTTCTTTTGATAGGACTAATGGGAAAAATGTTTTCTCTGCCTCTGGATCTTCAGTTCCTGGTCGGAAGATAAAGACTGCAGTTAGACGTAGAAAATAACCACCCGATGGGTAAAGTAACTTTGGAAGCAGCTCCTACCCCGCGTTGTTCAGTTGTTGGGATCGTACCTCATGCTGGGTTAGCTGAAGTCAGATCTGCCTAAAGGAATATAAAACTCTGCTGCCCTTTCCTTCCCTTCCCTCCCCCCCAGTTTAGGACTTTTTTTTTTTTTTTGGTAACGAGTAGAGTTGGCACCAGGGCCGTTCTCAAGCGAAACTCTTTTAGACTCCAGCAAGTTCCTTCTTTCAGTGACTGGGCAAGGTCTGAGTGGAGCCTGCCCAGGGAATGGCTTGTTCAATACCTCCTCATCTGCACCACGACGTGCTCACCTGCGTTTACTGACGCCTCGGAATTGTAATTATATCAGCGAGGGATGCTGTATAGAGTAGAGAGTGTTGGTAACTGAATGATTTCTATGCTGAGTTTGTGCCGGTGTATGTGTGAAGTGAGTGAGTTTGGGTGTATCGTGCACTAAAATTTTCTGATAGAGGAAGACTGATTAAAAGGATGATCCATGCTAAGGACTTGTTAGATCTGTAGTTCTTCATTTAATAATTATATGCTATTTCTATATTTTCATTCTTACAGCCCTTTATCACCTGTCTCGCCTTTGTTATTTTATTATGAAACATGTGTAAATACAATTTTGTTTCTCTATGTACTTTTTTGGCATAACAAATCTGTGAAATTGAAATTTTAATTTTGTGTGTTACGGCCATTTTTGTTTAGTATTGTCTCAGATTTTATGTAAATCCCATTATTCAAAGTTGCCTAAATCCATTTAGAAAATCTTTAAAATTGGGAATTCTTAAAGTAAGTTTATTGGCTTTTCTGATCCATTTTTGTTTGGACCAAAAACCAGTATTGTACAAAGTATTAAGTATATATTTTTCTATTTACTGAAATGGACTGTGGTGACTTTGGATAATAAGGAAAAGTTTAATATTAAAGCCATGTTTATTACAGTATAATTAACATGTTAAACCATGGGATAAATGCCATCAATAAAAACTATGAAATATTGTCTGGCAGTTTTAACTCCCCGAGAAGGCAGCTGCAGCTGTAACTGTACGAGATGATCCACTCAACCCGAGCAATGTCACGGCCTTTCTCCAGCTTTTGCTTTTTGACAGGCTTTGGCTCATTTGGAGGATCTTAAATCAGTTAGAGGTTCTTTTTTAGGAAGGAGAGTTTTATTGTAGACTTTAAAAGCAGAGCTGGCTGCAGTTCATTTTTATAGAGCTACATAAAAAAAGAAAAGGCAAACGTTACAAATATTCACCACGATCCTCAGTGAAGAGGAAAGAGTACACCCAATTGTAAATGAGTAATTTGGGGTTTTTCCACTTTTGTAGCGGTTGGAAGAGCTTCTTGGAAAACATTCTTCTAGTAAGATGAGGGGAAATGCTCTTGAGTGTCTGGGGACCAGAGCTGAACTAAGCCACAGCATTCACTGATGGTTGAGATCAGATTGCTCGTTACAGCTACAGCTGAACAGACCTGCTTAAGCTCCCACTGTCTTCAGAGATGGTGCTGGGGTTTTGTGCCAGCACTTCTGCCCCCAGCTACAGGTCCTGGTGGTGGCACCAAATGAGATACTTTGCTGAGCATGAACCAGGCTGGAAAGGAGGACAAAGGTGAGCGTCAATCACTACCTCTATAAATAGAAAATACTCAGCAATGAGACTTTAAACCCACACTTGTAAGCTGCTGTTCAGCCACATCCTGCCCCTGGAGCTGGGGAGGGATTACACAGTTGGGGATTTCCAGATGTCTAATGAAAAATGCTATGAATTTCATTTTTTTTCTTAGCTCTGTCACCTGCCAAGGACTCTCAGCCTACACAGAAAAAAGCTCAATGCTAACCTTGGATAAGAGACAAACAAAGCCAGCATTTACAGCAGCATTACGTGTGCACAGCTCCAAGGTCAGGTTCAGGATTCTGGATCACAGGGGTTTTTTTTTTACCTGCTGTGGAAGGGGTGGTATTTTTCTACTCAGCAAGATACTTCCCCTTATAATTGAAGTGGTAACAATGAAATTTTAGCCAATGATGTTGCTTTTTCCATCTTTTTCCATCTTGAATTCTCATTTATTTCTAGTTACTGTAGCAGTGACCTAGAAAGTTCTTCTTTTTCTTCCTGCTGAAATTGTAAATAGGCACCACTCACCCTTTCATTATTAGTTCAGGCAGCTTTAGTTTCCACCATGCCTGAACTCTTAATTTCAGTCAACAGCACAAATCTTTGAAAGAACAGTTAAGTGAAGTATCTGTTCTATCTAAAAGTTCTATATCTGTATCTAAAAGTTCTGTTTCAGCTGAACATCTTCAAGTTCAAGAGGGTGCTTTATTCAGGTATGCTCAGACATTACTTCAGTGCTGCATGTCAGTAACATTGCTCTAATGATGCATTTAAGGTGCCAAAGTCTTTTTTAGTAATAGGTTAGTGTAAAACAATAGTAACAATAGTATTTTGATGTAGAAATGTTCCACTGTTAAGGTCCTGAAATGTTGTACATGAAGATCAGAACACAATAGAAAAACACTTGTCAAACTAAAATACTGCAGAATCTAATAATGTTATTTCCCATGAAGATGAGATAACCATGCTCAAGCATTTGTGATCAACCAAACTATTGTCCAAAACTAGGGTTAGAATTTCAAACACTGAGTGGCAGGTTAGGCCTAAGGGAGGAGCACACTAAAACCAGGCACTAGAATTCCAAACTCTGACTCAAATTTTAATAAAACATTAACAGTGGTGCTTATATTCCTTTCCCAAGATACTAATAACATGAGAATAAACACATGATCAAAGCTCTGTAATCATGCAAAATATTAGGGCTTCTTTATTCAGTACTTAAGTTATTCTGAATATACAAACAATTAGCCAGAATTATAAAGTGGAAATAACCAGTATTTGTACTTCCAGAGATTTACACCCATAACACATTTCAGTGAATGAATGTTTTCTGCATGCTCCTGAAACACATTTCCTTGTTTTGCTTGGAATTATATGCAAGAAATAGACAAGTGCTTTCACTCTGAACAGAAGCAAAAATTACCTTTCCTTAGCACGACCTGTGCTGTTCACAGCTCCCAGATTACTTACACTAACACTGCAGTGTAACACACCCTGCCCAGAGGAAAAGCAGCTCTTGTTTCACCTCTTTATTAGCTTTGACATGTGAAATAAGTGACAATGCTTGAGACAACCATGCAAAAAAAACCTTTTCACATCAATTTCTCTGATAGAATACTTAAAAAGTGGTGAGGGAACACGATCTGTGAAGCAATAATAAGGGACATGAAACACTGCTCATCTCTTTCTACACACAAGGCAGTCTGATTTGCCTTGCTGTCTAATACTGCAGTTCTCGTCCCCTCAGAGTTCATCATATGACTCCAGCAACAAGATTTTCTAGTTACCTGCCAACATCCCAAACTGTAGGAGTGACATTTTTAAGGTGGATATTTCCAGGTATCTGCTTTCTACAGGCTGTGAGCAGAATGGCTCCTTTCTGCAGTCAGTCCAGCTGCTTTCCTTCAGTCAGCAGTTAACACTTCCAGAAATACCAGCTCTTGTCTCTCCCAAACTTCTTTGGCATTTATAAAAACTCCAATACTTCAAAGGTAGCTGTTGGCATCATACTGGAGCAAAACATTTTCTTTAGCTTCTGAATCAGTTCCCATTTAACTTGGGCAAAAGATTCTGATAAAACACCTTGATTTCAGGTTTGGGGGAGGTCTTTGTTCACTGGGGGCAGGAGGGGATGTTCAAAACCAGTCTGGAAATCTCATCCTTTGGTATCATCTGACTCCATTTCTTCTTACCACAATAGTCCCTGCTACAATATCATAGGCTGTTCTGTTATGCTGGAAAAACAGCAGCGTAATGAATGCAGGAAAAAAGGAAGCAATAGAAAAATTCTTGATCAGAGCTCGTATTGTGGACCTGAAATGAGAATTAAAAAAATACTGAGTGCCTTATTTTCCATTTTCTGCTTATATAGTAGTAAACTTTCAAGTTTAGTGCCCTGGTTTTGCACAGAAAAAAAAAAAATAAATCCAGAGTTCAGAGATTATTTTACCTGGAGAACATTCCCATGACTGAATAACCACCATTTTATTCTCAGATCACAGAATCTAACAATAGCTCTTGCAATCCACTTATTGCAAAGGCAAATAAGAGCTGGTGTCACACCCTCCCCACTTCACCCTGAGCTGAGAGCACTCACGTGGTCATGCTGACATTGGAGGACGGGATGACCAAGACGCGGCTGGGCGCGACGAGGACGGACGTGTCGCACGTCACGACTCGCAGTCCAAGCAAGAACTTCCCCGGGGTGGCTCCACCAGCTCCCCAAATGCAGATTATCTGTAGCAGAGATGTTGTTTCAGTTCCACACAACACCATGTTGTTGGCTGGTCTAGAAAACTTGGGGTTTCCTCAAAACTATGGATGTCATGAGGTTCAACATAATCCAAAATACTGCAAAGAGGATTTACCTTATAGGCAATAGAATCTACTTTATAGAATGGGTTGGGTTGGAAGCGACCTCCAAAGGTCATCTAGTCCAACCCCCCTGTAGTCAGCAGGGACATCTCTACCTAGGTCAGGTTGCTCAGAGTCCCATCAAGCCTGACCTTAAATGTCTCCAGGGATGGGGCCTCCACCACCTCTCTGAGCAACCTGTTCCAGTGATCAACCACACTCATATTAAAGAACTTTTTCCTAATGTCTAGCCTAAATCTACCCTTTTCTAGCTTAAAACCATCACCCCTCATCCTGTCACTACAAACCCTTGTGAATAGTTTTTTCCCTGCCTCCTTACAGGCCCCTTCCAGATACTGGAAGGTCACAACAAGGTCCCCCCAGAGCCTTCTCTTCTCCTGGCTGAACAACCCCAACTCTCTCAGCCTGTCTAATAGGATTTACTTTACTTTATAGGTGATATAAATTTTTTTAAATGTTTATTTAACAACTATTAATTCTACAAGTAGTTACCTCATAGAAGCAGACTAATAACCTGTAGATGAGAGCTACTATCATCATTTTCTGCAAATCTTCCATGGACGTGTCTTCATCTATTTCTTCTATGATGTAATGCATGGCAAATTTGGAGATGTCCCTGGACAAAATAAGGCTGAACTTTAAAACCATCCTTCTCCCAGTCCCAATGTTACCCCTTTAATACTAGAATCCCCTCCTTCAATTCTTTTACTAATACCAGAACAAAAGCTCCTTGGCTTCTCCGACACTAAACAAGCCATTAAAATTCAGAACACTGGGTTTCCTTCTGAGTTGCTGCCTAGTTTTTGTCTTTTTCTTTACAAAAAGATCACACTCTTAATTACCGCTTTTGCACAACAGTGTTCCTGGGTAGCAAGCTGCAGAATGTCCTGAAAATTCTCACACTTCTTGGGAGATAAATGAGATTTTGCACCTTGGCATGCAAGAGGAAGTTTTGAACTTAAGCAGCTGAAATCTTCAGCTGTTTACCCTGACAAAGTTAAGCAAAGCATCAATATGGAGCCAACTGCATATTTTCACAAGATAAGTTCTACAGATTTAACACCTGATACCTGAAATGGACATATCTGCAGCAATTATTCAGGCAAGGACTTTTCACTCATGCATCTAAGCAAGAATTACTACTCATAAAAATGTGCAGCTCCAATTCAAACCAGTCCATCCCCAATTCAAGCCAGTCCATCTAATTTGTACTATTCACCCTCCTCTTTATTCAGACTTAAGGATCAAAAAAAGATAAGGAATTAAGAAAATAGTGGGGCACAACCTGCGTTTCCCTTTAATACAACTCTGAAGTCTCTGTCTTGAGCCTGCAAGGATCTGGTTTTTTAAGACAACCCCTCAGCCTAAACTCAAGCACACTGCATCTCACAAGCAAGGAAATAAACCCCAAATAACCCAGAATGTCTCTGAAGTTACTTGTAAGCAACTTATTTGCTCCTGTAAAAATAGCAATATTGAATATAGTGTAAATTAATTGAAAGATTCCCTCCCTCTCCATCACCTTCACTACTTTACAGAAGCAATAAATGTAAGTTTTCCCCATCTTTCCAGTACTTCATTTTGTGTCATTCTCAGCCCACTAAATGGCAATATGAGCTGTCAGGTTAGAGGTGAAGGTTTTGGTGACTAAACAGTTTGGCATTTTAACTGCAGGCTTGCCTCAACAAACCCCACTGATATTTATATCAACACAGTTACTGGTTTGGATTTGACTCTCTTCTAACATTGTTTTGGTCACAAATCTAAAACACAGCATCACAGGTGATGCTGTGAAGAAAGTTAACCCCATCCCAGCCAGATCATTTAAAAGGCTGCTTAAAAACGTTTATTTGTCCATGGATTTTTTGGACATTTTTAAAGGACTTGTTAACAAGAGTTCAAATCTAATAATCTAACCTTAGTAAAGGGTTTGTGAGTCTATGAAGACATCTGTACAAATTCTGTTTCCATCAGCTGACCCCAAATCAGAAGTATTCAAAAGGAGATTAACCTAGAGGTGCTTTTCCTCAACTTCTGACAGTCAAGTGCCATCATGTGCATAAACATACCAGATATATACATCATGACACCTCCCCGAGCCCAGAGAGCTTAAATCTGTCTATAGCAGAGCTTAAATTGTTCAACTTACTTTATTCCACTGAGGTGCATAATACTTAAAACGATGGTTGCCTTTATAAAGAAGAGAATAAAGAAGTCCACCATCTCGGCGATGAACCGGTGCGCCAGCGAAGGGATAACGAACTCCCGCCCTGCAACACAAATGGCTTCACATTACCCAGGTTTTACTGCACTAAGACTTAACATTTATCATCTAAAGAACATTTCACATCAACCTCACTGTAAGAGCATAACCAGGATCTTGGTCTCAGCTCACACCTTTGAGAAAACTTCTAAAAAAAGCGTAGGAATAATAATTAAAAATTATCTGAAGCGTTTAAATTGAATTATAAGAACCTTCTTAAATCAAATTTTCAGAATTGAGTCTCCTCATGAGGATTACAGACAAAATCCCACCCCATTAAACAACCAAAGGACATTGAAGATGCATCAATTTTTGTGTTCTTTCCTTTAGAACAGCCTCATGGAGAACAGATTTCAGTAAGCCTGAGAGTTCAGATAAAAGGAAAATTAGATCTTAGATCTACCACAATGTTTTTATTGCTCAGCAGTAAGCACCAGCTCTCTGGAAGTAAAATACAGCCTATTTTGTCTCCAGTCAGATCCAGATGCAGAAGTGGATGAAAATATTAGACATAAACATTCCTCTAGACTAGGATAATAACAAAACACGAGCCAGAAAGTGCAAGATTTCTCCTATTTAATGGGCCAAGTGCAAATGCACAAAGTAAGCAGTGACAGTTAACAAGAGTTTGTTGTTAATTCCACCTCAGAAGATGAAAGCAAAGAAAACATTAAAGAGTACTTTAGAAAGTGTGAGAGGAATAGTGTTGCAAAGTAATTTAATCTGTACCCACCTACCCCTCTATGGACAAAGATGACTATCACATGGAGCCAGCAAGGGCATGCACCAAAACTTCACGTAGAAATACTTGAGCACTACTGGATGTAACTTGTGGAAAATAGTGACTGGGCTTGTTAGTGGTTCTGAGAATGCCCATACAAGGAAAAGTAGAAAAAGAAAGAGAAAAGGAAACCATTCCCCTCTCATCTCAAAAACCATCATCAAATTTCACTTAGAATGAGCCTCCACAGTTCAGCTGCTGAGACTGATACTGCCAGTCCCAGCCTCACAAGCTGGGCCAGCAAAGCCAAAAGCCCACAGCACTCAGGCACTTTTTAATTGGGTTAAGTATAACAAAGCAGTGATTAGGTAAGAGCAAGTTGTTATTTAACATACCTCAGTTTACACATCTCTGTTTCAGACTGGTTTTATCAATCACTCTGCATCAATACTATCAAGTAATATGACTGTTACATATAGAATACTAAAATGGATTCACTTCTCCTTGTCAAAGCACTTCCAGCTTGTCAATTAGAATTTAATTAGAAGTTCTTCACCTAAGGCAGAAGGGAGCCCAGACAGTCTGCCAAACCCAGCTTGAGCACACAGCACCAGCTAACAGCACTCATTTGCTCTGTTAAAACATGCACCTTTGTTGAAGTCAGTGGCACAGTTTCATCTGAGTATCTTGGATTCGATGACTGAATAAGGAAGGAGCTAAGAAAATAAGTATTCAAATCACATTAAACTCCATGGGTTTGCACTGGCCAGCCACAGAGCAGCTGAGGCCTGGAGGCACTTTTTGCCCTGTTTTTCCCAGCAGAAAAGCAGCAGTAAGGCAGGGAAGGAAGCACCTTAAACCCTGACACCATCCCCAGAGCGCTGTTAACATCAGTGCTGACACACCCCCAGGCAGACCCAGCTGGGAGAGACAGTTACCAATTCCACTTTTTGACATCCCAGTTTAACATCTGCAGCACTAACAGAAGCTGTCACTGGTCCCAGCTTACGTAAGGGCTGGGCTGTCAGCTGCAGTGGCGTAGGGACGGATGCATGCCCTGCCCTGCCAAGCCTGCTGTGTGGGCAATAATCTGCAGCAGGGAGGGAGCTGTAATCACTTTAGCTGCTCCAGATACATCCCTCTGCAAGCTGGAGCTAAAGCACCGGCACAAGTCTTTGTTTAGATTTGTATCACATCACTGTATCATGTCCAGAGCTCCTTTAAGAAGATCAGATGTTGCAATGGTAAATAAATAAATAGCATTCAGGATAACTGTGGTCAGCAGCATGAAAGGCTATGCCTGCCCTAAATGCTTTTAGCATATGGAATTTGCTCCTGAAGAACTAGGTAAAAACCCAAAAATCATTTCAGCTTCCCTTTTGTCCACATCCTCATTTTCAATGACTGGCAATATCTGTTTATAAGCCATCTATAACTCAGAATCAGGGCACAATTAGAGAAAATATCACTTCATGATATAATCTTGTTTAAGCAACATCTGCTCAAAACTACAAGGAAAAAGCAAGTTCAGAAGCCAAATTCCCTTTCAAAGAAAGAAAAAGCACCTAAAAACATTCTCCCCTTACACCCAGCCACTGAGCTTTGAAATAATGTTAAAGATCTGTAACTCTGTACTTTGCCCTACAGAAAGAAAGGAGCTCTGGCTTTTCTCCAAAGTCCTTCAGCCGTGTTCTGCTCCATGGTGTTCTACCATTACTCAAGGTGCTACCAGACATTCAGAGAATGCCACCCAGTTGCTCCTCGACTTGAAGAAACGTTTGTGCTCCAGGTTTTATCTCTGATGTGATCACAGCACCTCTGTCTTATGCTCGGACAAGTATAAACAAGCCCTGGTAAGCATGGGCTTCGGTATTCGTAGCCCCAACAGACTTTCATTTATCTTGAGTCCAGCTTGTTGAATGTAAGCATGTTTTGTTGAAACTACAAAAAGTAAAAGGATTTTTTGAGCACCAAGAGCCCACTAAAATGGATAAAGTTAGTTTAGATTTCATCATTCAAATCGGCTCCTTATAAAGCCAGACGCTTTGCAAGCCTGTAACCACAAGAATAAGCTTCACCGGGGAAAAATGCCCATGAAAACATCTGACAAGCACTGCGGTGACAAGCCGTATACACCAGCCAACCCTCTCCAACCTGCCTGGGGATGAAGCTCTGGCTTTGCACACTGGGTCTGTCACCGTTCCCCGAGCACAGCTGCACACCCAGCTCCGCAGCGACCCCAACGCTGCCCCCCCGGCTTCCTTCTCCAGGGGCCGTTTCCTACAAGGGCGGCGGAGCCCGGGTGGAGCCGGCGGCGGCTCCACCGGGGCTCAGCCGCTTCCCACGGGCCGGGCCGGCCGGCCACCCCTTCTCCCCCCAAGGCGTAGCGACCCAGAGCCCCGGGCCCGCACTCACCTGCCGGCCGCACCGTCTCCCTGGGGGCGCCGGTGCCGCTGCTGGAGGCCGCTCTGGGTACGGGAGCCAACCTACCCGCTGCTCCCGGCCAAGCAGGGGCGGCGGCGGTGCGGGGCCCCGGCCCGGCGGTGGCCGCGGGGGTAGGCGGAGGAGCGAAGAGGTAGAAAGGGCTGTAATAGGCGGCAGCGGCGGCAGCAGCAGCAGCGGCGGCCGCTCCCGGCGGAGGGGAGGAGGGAGGGGGCGGCGGAGCGGCGACGCGAGGGGGGCCAGCGGAGGCGGCGGCGGAGGCGGCGAGGAGAGCGGGCAGGCAGCCCTGCCAGCCCAGGTACCCGCAGTACGAGTCCCAGAGCCACTGGTGCACCCGCCNCCGCTCCCGGCGGAGGGGAGGAGGGAGGGGGCGGCGGAGCGGCGACGCGAGGGGGGCCAGCGGAGGCGGCGGCGGAGGCGGCGAGGAGAGCGGGCAGGCAGCCCTGCCAGCCCAGGTACCCGCAGTACGAGTCCCAGAGCCACTGGTGCACCCGCCNGCGGAGGGGGAGCGGTCTGGCGAGGAACGTACCATGCTCCAGTCAACCCCCCTTCTGCCGCTGCGCCAGGAAAGAACCAGGCTTCCTGTTCCCCCAGCCCGCGGTGAGTGGTAGCGCCCACCGCTGAGGGCGCGATGTGCGTAGCTCCCCACAGCTCCGTGGGTAGTTCAGTGTGCAGCTCTCCCGACCGCCCTATGCGCGGAGCAGGCACGTAATTTATCCTTAGCTTAAACACTAGGATCCCCAACCCCCGCAGGTTCCTCCCGCAGCCGGCTGCCCCCCGATGGCAGCGCGGGAAGCTGCGATCCCCTCAGCGGGAGCTTGGCCTAGCCCACCCCGGCCGGCGGTCAGCCGCCCCCTTGGGGGTAAGTCGTTCCCCTCAGCCAGAGCCCCGGCCTGGCTCCGCAGCTGGCCTCGGGCGGTGGGGTTGGTGCTCCAGCGCCTTGTGCTGAGGTGTGGAAAAGGGGTGTCCATCTTCTGGGCGAGTTGTCGTTTCTGTAACTCCATCACTGCGAGTGTGGTTAGCAAGGTGCACTGAGGGCCCACAGCATGAACTTCTCTCAGGTTCTCCCCCTGTCCCTTCATCTGCCTTCTGAGTTTGGCCCAGATCACAGATTTATTACTTTTAATAGGCTGTGGTAGATGAGGCCATAAGCCAAAGTGAGGAATAAGGCCTTGCTCCTGAACAGGTGCAGCTGGACAGAGTTCTTTGTCCTCCCACCTGTGATTGCAGCTGGTCTGTCTGGCCTCTGGCAACTTGCTAAACATTTTCTCTTTGCTAAAGAGGGTTGAAGTTGTTCAGAGAGAGAGAGAAAAAGTGTGAAACTGCTCTTGTGTACTTGTAGGGTTTGGTTTTGTTGTCTAAGTGTTGCTTTCTTTTCAGTCTCCCCCTTTTCATCTTTTCCCCTATCGCATTCATGTTCTTCGTTGTGAAGAAATGCTGAACAAAGAGCCAGGGGCCCTACAGCAAGTTTAAACAGAGTTCTCCAAATTAATTTTTAATATTTAAGGTTCCTGTGTACTGTTAAGCATCTCAACTAGACCACAGGTTCTGTAAAAGACAGATGTTAACAGAGCTCTGAACCAAATGAACTAGTAATATATACTATAAACATGGAGTGTTTCCCATTTTTAACACAGCAAGTAGCACAGCTGAAAAATACTGTTTCTCCCTCTCTCTGTTAGACTAACCCAAATACTTTATTTGCCCATGTAACCCTGGCATTTAAATACTGAAGTACTTTCTGTGGTCTCAGATAGACAAGCTGAGGTAAATTGACAAAGTGTTTAGCAAATTACCCACACCACCTTAATTAAATGCAGTTATATTAGGTGCTGGCACTCATTATGTAGATATGGTTCTAATTACACTGGCATGTGTTTTGTAACATAGACCTGGGTGAATATGGGTAAGTTATTTGGGAAACAGCAGGTTTTAGTGTGATTAGGAAGGATAATTAATCAAAGAAAGGAAGGAAGAAAGAGAATTGTATGGAAGAAAATACAATCTTAAACCAGCTATTGACTCCTAATAGAAAAAGTAGCTTGGAAAACTGACAGTAAAAGTAGCAAAACAGAGCTGCTTCCTTTATAATATTTAATAATTCATCAGCTACAGTCTATTTATTCCTTTTTTTTTTTTTTTTAAATTGATTTTTCACCACAAACCCTTCAGGACCAAATGGTGTCAGGCCTTTTTTTTACACAAGTCTATGTGTGGCCACAGGTTTTGCAAGCCAGGTCAGATCTTAAGGTACAATTACAGGATCTCACAGGCTCTATATGATGCTGCCAGTCACATGGCATTTTTTTCCTTGCTGTGTCAGATTGCCACACAGGTTATGGGAGCATTTACAACAGCACCGATTCCTCCCTGCTTGACTTTGCTTTCTCTTGTGAGCAGAGTCAGAAAGGGAGATAATCTTGGGTAGTTCGTTGTACCAGTTGATGAAAATAAGCAGTTGAATGCCTTGGCAGTTAAATATCCTCTTCTCTAGAAATGAGATTAGGCAAGAGGGAACGTTTTGGACTAGATCAAAAGAGGGAGGTAAGCACCTTAAAGCTGATATTGCAATAATTAAAGTTTAAGTGGAATCTGGGATCCCATCTTAAGCTCTTTAAGCATAGGTAATGCTGAAGAACCTGATCTGTCCCTCAAGTGGGGAATCTTTTGTAGTCAATAGGGAGTAGTAGAGCACTGGCCTGCTGCAGATCTATTGTTCAGAGGTACAGAGGTTTATCCATGCTCCTTTTTGGTACACATTCTACCATCTTGTTTCAAGGCAGTGTTTTAAACAATCTTTAAAAACCAAGGAATTGCTGAATAATTCATTTGGATGTATGAAACTGAAGTTCCTTTGCCTGGGGGATGCAGATCACATCTGCACCACGCTGAAGTGTTCTAATAATAGGAGCTCTTTCAAAGAGTCCTTGGCTGAGAGTTGTTGGACATTAATCAACAGCAACCTCTTGTCGTGGCAAAGTGGTTAATTATTGTTGTGCCCAGCAGCTGACATATGTTCATGCTATTTAGACATTTGTGTCAAGTACGTTTGTTCATGTTCAGAGTGAAATTAAATGCAAATGTTGGTTATAAAGAGTCTTAATTACTGAAATGTACCAACTGAGTCACCAAAGAGTGAGAACTTTACTCCTTGTTGGGGCAAGCAGCCAGGTACAGAACATGAAATTTGAGCCAAAACTCAAAGGTATGCATTTACCTAGGTATAAGCAAACAACTATAGATTTCAGTGGAGAAAAATGCCACAACTGTCTCCCAGATTAAAGTCATTTAGCTTTTCACTCTGAAACTAATCTGACTCATCTGGTTGAGGATTTTGAAGGAGATATTGGCTCTTAAAGCTAACATGGTCCACTCAGAGGTGTTTTCTAATAGAAGCAATTTCAGATGTAATGTGGACAGAAAACAGAATCCTAGTGGTCTTGGTTGATGAAAAGGCCATAGCAAGTCAGATGGAGAAAAATGAAATTTTTTTGGTGGTAACAAGCCAGTAGTGTTTTGGGAGCATATAAATACCTTTATTCTCCTTTTACCTTGACCTGTTTGCATGAAGGGTGACCAGAAAGCAGCTTTACTCAGGTGGAAGCAGTTACCCAATTCCCTATCATGTCCTTTGGAGAGGAATTACGAGCTGCCTCTGTTGAAGCAGCACTGGAAGTAGGGGTTTGGAGAAGAGTCTTTGGTAGCCAGTGGTGATCAGGTCAGGTCCTTGGCGTGTAGCGTGACTTAGGGAAGCAGGACTAAGCCTAGAAGATCACCACTGAGTTTTGGGTGGTGGAGTAGGGAGTGTTCTCCATTCTACAAAAATTTGGCACCCCAAAAAGATTTTTCAGGATTATTTCAACCATAAAGGTGGAGGAGGTTCTTGGTTTTTGGTAGTCAGAGCATTTCTTGGGGAGCTTTATTTGTGATTTTTATCTAACAACCGCTTCATATGTCAGGGGCCTGCTTATAGGCACCTTCTGAGGGCAGTAGCTACTTTTGGGCAGTAGTTTCACAGCAGATCACCTCCAGCAGGAGAACTGAATCTGTCTTGTATGTTCTTGATAACTGCTCTGCTTGCTGGCATGTCGTGTGATCGAGTGAACATGACCCCCAAGCGTTTGGAGGCAGCTGCTTCCACATTTTAGATGAAGCCCAGTTGAGCAGCACATCAGGAGAGTGCTCTAAGGGTGCACTCAGCTGAGAGTTGAGCCCCTGAGGATTTCAAGCAGACAAATGCTTGATCTCTGGGAAATAAATGTGATGCACAGGTTTATGAACAAGCATATAGTAACAGTAACATTGAAGGAACTCTCACAGATCCAGGTACACTGAAGACTCAGGAAAAAAGTAAGAACAGAAATGATTTGTCTGGGTAACTGTGGCATTGGGAAACCTTAGCAAGTGCCTAATTCTCTAGGATGTTTAAAAGATTTCTGGTTTTCAGATGAAGACCTGAAATTACTTACTCCTTTATTTTCAATAGCCCTGTTAAATTTATTACTTCTAAGTTCAGTCAGTTTGGTTGTGTTTTTTTTTTAATTTGTTCTTTTAATGGAGATAGGCTGAGCAGTGTTCAAAACCCCATAGATCAAATTAAGCACTGGTAACAAGTAGTTGTTTTTTCTTCTCCCTTGTTCATCCCAGTCAAACCTTCGCCTTTGACCAGTATGATAATTTCAAAACCAAAGTAAACTTTAAATGTTTTTACAGTGGCTTTTAGAGAGTAGAATTTCCCACTTGGTTGACAAACAGTACCCACATCCTTTGTAAACACTGTAAGTCCAGCTTTTTTCCACGAGCAGTTGGAGCCTGCAAGGGCCTGGGCCTCAGCTGGTTTCTGCCATCTGGTGGGTACATGGACTCACTACCTCAGGACTTCTGATTGCCACTAATTCTTAGTAACCAATATTCTAAATAACAGAGCAAGTATCATGGGATCACAGAACGGTGGAGGTTGGCAGGGACCTCTGGAGGGCATCTGGTCCAACTCCACTGCTGAAGCTGGGTCACCTAGAGCTAGTTGCCTTGGACTGTGTCCATGCAGCTTTTGATGGAGACTCCACCACCACTCTGGGTAACCTGTGCCAGTGCTCAGTCACTTGCACGGTGAAAAAGTGTTTCCTGATGTTCAGAGGGAACTTCCTGGTGTGTGAGGTTGTTTCTCCCCAGGTGCAGGACTTTGCAGTTCCTCTTGTTGAGTACTTCATGAGTACTTTTACAGAGGTTCTATTTAAGTATGAGACCTGTTGAAGCTTTTCATAGGAAAAAAGCGTTTTGACATTTGGACACCGAGTGAAAAATCTTCTCTTTTACATGTATTTTACTGGCTGGATGACAGAATCTGAACTGGTGAATATTTGACCCATGCAGGTTTATAAACCCAAACTGGCTAATTACACCACATAGATTTGTTCTTTATCAAGACATGCACCAAATGCACTGATTTAGAGCATAATCACAATTTTAGTGCAGTGTAGAGCTGAAATCAAGGGGCCTATCTTATGGGATAGCATGAGGTAAAAAGAAATGATCAGCAGGACCTTAGGGATGCACAGTATTTAGCAGCTCATTCCTTGCTGGAGTCAGCCATCAAGCTTGCTGCTGAAGGGCTAAGGATAGATGCTGAAGAATAAAAGCTAGTTGCATATTTAACAAATCTCTCTCTTTCTGGTGGCCAGTAATGCATGGCCTTGTTAGCCTTCTCTCCAGTTGAAGCAGTAACCTTGGGTCTGCCCATGCAAGGCCTTCTTCTTTATCTTTCAAACCTCTGCCCTCTGACAAAGTTCTCGGGTGTGGTCAGACTGTCAGGCATGCAGTGTACTGTGTAAGACTTCTTCCTGTTAAGAAACCAGTAAAAAACCATGTACTTGGGTCTCAGATATTGCAGGAACATGAGTGTTAGGAAGAAGATCTGGCCACAAGGGAGTTTGCTTTTGAACATTTAAAAGAAGGATCAGATCAGCCTTCACACAGAGGGCAGAGTTAAATCCATAGGAGGAACTAAAATAACTTACCTATGTAGTGATTCAGAGCTGTCTTGCTGCTTTCTGTTTAGCATAACATTGCAGAATTGCTCTGGTTGGAAAACACATTCAGGATCATCAAGTCCAATCATTAACCCAGCACTGCCAGGTCACCACCAAACCATGTTCCTCAGCAGCAAATCTACATGTCTTTTAAATCCCTCCAAGGATGGAGTGGACTCCACCACTTCCCTGGGCAGCCTGGTCCAGGGCTTGACAACCCTTTCTGTGAAAAGTTCTTTCCTAATATCCAATCTAAATTTCTCCTGGCACAACTTGAGGCAATTTCCTCTTGTCCTATCGTTTATTACAGAAGAAACTGACCCCACCTGGCTCCATCCTCCTTTCAGGGAGTTGTAGGGAGTGAGAAGGTCTCCCCTGAGCCTCCTTTTCTCCAGGCTAAACAACCCCAGGTTCCTCCTCTAGACCCTTCACCATCTTTGTTGCCCTTCTCTCGACATGCTCCAGCACCTGAATGTCCTTGTAGTGAGGGGTCAAAACTGAACCCAGGATTTGAGGTGCAGCCTCACCAGTGCCAAGTACAGGGGCATGATCACTGCCCTAGTCCTGCTGGCCACACTAGTGCTGATCCAAGCCAGGATGCTGGTGGCCTTCTTGGCCACCTGGGCACACACTGGCTCACGTTCAGCTGGTTGTCAACCAGAACCCCCAGGTCCTTTTCTGCCAGGCACTTTCCAGCCACTCCTCCCCAAGCCTGCAGCATTGTGTGGGGTTGTTGTGACCCATGTGCAGGACTTGGCACTTGGTCTTGTTGAACCTCATCCCATTGGCCTTGGCCTGTGGATCCACCCTGTCCAGGTCACTCTGTAGAGCCTTCTACCCTCAAGCAGATCAACACTCCCACCTAACTTGGTGTCATCTGCAAAACTTACTTACAAAGTCCTGCCAGGTCACGATCATCCCCCTAGACACAATGTAGGAGATTTCTAGGAGAAAGCATTTAGGACAAACATTGCAATGGAGCAAGCTCTGACCAACGTTGTATTTAAACAAGTACATCTTCCTTTTTATTTCATAAGAAGTTTGCTGTTGAAAAAATGGTATGTACTAAAGCAAACACATTATACACATAGATTAAACATCAGATAGCAAAACCTTACGGAATGAGCACTACTGGTTGTACTGTATAGGGTTTACAATCAAAGATATACTTAAAAGCCCTCAAGAATTAACAGACTTTCAAGGTAAATTAGGCACAAAGTTTAGCTCGTAGCTAGCTCTGCAAGCATCTCACTGTGATTTCACGGTTACAGAGTATTACAAGTGATCAAAACCATAAGCTGACTTGTTAAATGTTTAAAATTTTATTCGTCCTATGTGCTGAAATAGTACAAATTTATACAACACTCCACCTTTGTTAAAAAAGCATGTACAGGAGGGACTATAAAGTAGAATCAAAGGGCTAACCAGGGGCCTTTATTTGGGCTCGGAATTAGGGTGAGATAAATCTATGGCTTTCCTTTGTGTACGTGTTTGAGTAAGTCCTACAAATTGGGGAAGAAATTAGGTTAGATTTACAATATTTTAAAGAAACACTGTTAAGTCAGGAAACTGGCTGGTATCTGACACATGCCTCCCTCAGTTTTCTGAATGGGATGCAAGATACAAGGTGAAATTTTAGAGAATGAGAGACTCTCACCAAAAAAAAGAAGAAGAAGAAAAAAAAAATCCAAGGAGCAAAAAACCTTCGAGTGATTCACTGCAAAGTTTTTGCTTAGATGAAGCTTCAGCTTAGAAATAATTTCTAATTTGCAAGAAATGAGAGGGCAACAGGAGGTCTGTGGATCATAATAAATTCTTACCTTGCAGAAACACAGGATCTTCTAAATACACATATTAGAAAAGTGTGTGATTAAAATAGAAGATTTTTTTAAATCTTCCATTAGCACAATGTATTGCTGAGAGTTGTCCTTTTTTGCTTGTTTAAAACAAACCCCATGATGGTTGCCACCCACCTACGAGGAACCACATACTTTCTAGGGTTACATCTTTACTTAATTGCTTGACAGGTAAAAATAAACATCTTAAAAGTCTTAATGCTGTTTTTGATGAGCAGAAACGAAAAGGAATGCACTGAAGCAAGATGATAACAAAGTAGATCATGCAGTATTTTGGCTGAGTGTAGCCAGTACTTCAAACCAATGCTGTGACTGGAGGGGGGGCTGTAATCTATTACATTCACATGAAATCATGTAGAATTAAAATTGTATGTGAAGGCAAACTGTGTGGGAGCAGTATGGGGATGCCTACCAGAAGGGTGCCCAGATGTGTCACTGTTTCTAGCATGCAGAGCTAATGCTTGAAGGCCTATCCCAGCAGTATGAGCTGCTGCTGCTTCTAGTTCTTGACGTTTGCTTTGTTTGGGCTGGCTGTGGTCTGGTCACGGTCAGCAAGTGCTGTATGGCATGAGGAACTTAACCCACAATCTCCGCGGGTTCAGTGACCAACTTAGATCCATCCCATGCTGTCTTGAACTGTTCAGGAACCGGAAATTCTTTCTGGTAAGAGACAAAATAACAATGATGGTTAAATAAGCAGTGGATACCTCATGAAAACTGGTGGAATACTATTAGTGCTACATGACTGAGAGAGCATTGATAGCTCAGACATTCCGGGATTAGAGAGAAGCCTTCTTCATTACCCTAGGAAGCTGTTTTACAATGCCACACAGGAAAAAGCCTTATTGCTACCCCGTTTCAAATAGCCTTGCTATGGTTCTACTTTGCAGTAATCTCTCTCACACCATTATTTGGAACAACTAAGTAAATAAGCCTCATGTCAGAAATGACTTTAGATTCCATCAGTGTCTGGGTTGGAAGACAGTTGAAAGGATTTAGATGTGGGGATTTAGGGAGTAGTATGATTTTGAGGACGAAAGGAGTATTATAATATGGAAGAATAAAATAATAAAAAAACCTTTCATTTTAAGTGTAATACACTTCAAAAGACTCCTTGTCCCTTGTGGGGTACACAAAAAGAAGCAGAACATCAAAGAAAGTCTCTTTCCATTCCGTGTATTTGGTGAAAGGAGGGGAGATGTCATTGGGTCCTTCTCTGTTCCCAGTAAACAAAAAAACAATGGGAAGAGAAGGATTTTTTCAGTCAGACCTCAGATAGGTGTTTTGATAGCCAGTAATTTCAGATGATACGGTGATTTGAGATGAGACTGATCAAAAGGACTTTTTTTTTTATTTTAAGCAATAGGGAATATGTACCCACTGAAAATCATTCCCCTTTTAGTTACCTGAAGTGGGGCATCCAGCAGTCTCTTTGGGAAATGTGGAGCAAGATAATTCTTGCTACATATTTTTTTTAAAGCCTAAACTCCTCTACCAAACAAAATTCCAGCCCAAAAGAGATTAATGAGAAATTCTAAGTTCTGTCTATGGCCATTGAGAGCAATTTCAATACTGCTCTGTTGAGGAAACTAGGATGAAAATCTTCCTATAACAGAAAAGGAGCCAGGAAAATGCACCTGTTTAAGTGGCTTTTAAGGACATCTGTTGAAAATACTAGAAAGTGCTACAGATGCTACCTGTGTATCAACAGCTTTAGAAAAAACAAGTTTATTACACTGTATTGTTTCATCTGTAGTAGTATTATGTTTATCTCACTTTTAGCATCATCATCTTCAGGCTTGAGTGCTCTTGTGTGAAGTAGATTTCTTTGGGAGATTATGTTTAAGTATCAAAAAAGAAAATTAAATGGACAGGAGATGACACCATTACCAATCAAAATGAAAAGAAATAATGTCATGTCTGGTCTTTGAAATTACTTAGTGCCCCAGAAAACAAGGAGTTCTGCCTGCACTGATAGCTGAGATATTGGTACCTAGAAATTCAATCGTTTTGGATCATTTTTGGTGATGTAATATGTTAGTTTCTTTCCTAGCAGTTTAAGTGCTATTAGCTACCAAGACTAGTGGGGAAGGGAAGCTTTAAAAATGTCTCACTCACATAATCACCATCTTGAGGGATGAGGATGTTCATCTCGGATGACTTGGCACTCACAATCTCACAATCTAAGGATTCCTCGCTGAGGTAGACGTGGCAGCCTTCTGTTTTGTTAATAGAAATGGTTGGCACTTTCCCCATCACCTGCAAAATAAAATCTACTGAACATCAAATCTTAAAGTGTGCACAAAGATCCTGCTAGTAAAATCCTCATTGCCTGCCAGGTCTAATTTTGGCCACCAACAGCTGATCTGTGTGTCAGCTGCCTGCATGATGTTTATATTTGATTTGTTGGACACTGAAAATTCTTGGTGGTGGTAACAAAGATCTGTACACAAGAGCAGACTTAGAATGTTGTTCTGTTTTTGCCTGGGATAGAGCTTTTTTTTTTTCCTAGTAGCTGGAATAGTGCCATGGTTTGGATTCAGTGTGGGAATTGCTATGAGAAGAATGCTGAGAGTACAGTGATGATTTTAATTGGTGCTAAGGAATCAAGGACTTTCTAACTTCCCGTCTTTTTCTGGTGTGTGGGTGCACCAGAAGGTGGTGGGGGGAGCATGGCCAGGACAGATGATTCCAACTAGCCAAGGGATATTCCAGACCACAGAATGTCATGCTCAGTATATAAACTGGGGGAAACTGGGAGAGGCAGATTGTTACTGGGGCATCAGTCAGTGGGTGGTGAGCAGTTGCATTGTGCCTCACTCGTCTTCTTCTTTTGGGTTTCATTTTCCCCTCTCTTTGTTATATTCCTTTTAATTACTGTAATTACTATATATTATTATTATTGTATTTTATTTCATTTTAGTTATTAAACTGTTCCCGGGAGGGAGGAGGAATGAGCGAGCAACTCAGTGGTGTTTAGTTGCTGGCTGGGGTTAAACCACAACAAATATACTGCAAGCTTTTAATACACAGTTTGATGAAGGTGCTTCCCTGATTCTCTCCAATTTCAGTGACACTTTTGTGCTGCTATTTAGGCTTGTTCATCAGTCAGAACTGGTTAAGAAACCAAACATGTCAGCTCCAACCCAGTAAGGGCAAGTGGAAGATCTCAGCATACAGTAGTACTCAGCAAGTGATTTGTAACATGTTCTGAAGACTTCAAAGCTCTTCCTGGTTTTACAGCATACAATAGGAAAGGGGTTTTATCTCCTTCAGGCAAGCTGCAGTTCTAAAAAAGTACTGACATCAATTTAATTAACCCCCTAAAGGTATTTCTGATGTCACTTTAAAAGCAAGCACAAGATTTACTCGAGGGGAGAAAGGGAAATCTTCCCTTGTTTACAATTCTACAGATTAAAAGATTTCTCCCTGGCTAACTGGCTGGCTTACTGGTTATCAGTAAGAATTCCTCCTTCTCCTCCTGCCCTCTCTAGCAGGGACAGCAAAATGCTCTTGACAGTGCATCAAAAGGGCAGAGCTTATTCCCAGTCATAAACCAGTGATAGATAGGTACTGGTTCATGAGTGTCTCACATCATCCCAGTTAAGAATGTATTTTCAGCTTCAGCTCCTCAAATGTGACAGCAAAGAATAAGTGGTTTGTCCTCTGGCATCCCACCCTGATCCTGAAGTTTGACCTATGAATGGATCAATGCATCTTAGACTTTCTTTTCTTTAATGAGTTCTCATGCGATAGAGAACTAAAGGAGGATGTTTAATCAATTTTGCAAACATCTGGCAAGAAAAAAAAAATAGCACTGAGAGAAAAGTGAGCCAAGCAATATGGCACTGAAGTAACTATAGCAAAACCTGTAGGATGAATTTACTGAAATATGGTGCATTAACATATCATGTATTTGGAAATTATAAGCCCAGGTCTTCAAAATACTGAGAAAAGGGAGGTGCTCAGCACTTGGCATACTCAAAGCCTGCAGAAGCTGCCTTCTTAAGAGGAACTCCACTGCTCCGTGGCATAGAAGCCTCATGCAATATTCATAGAACCTGCTTAATCAAAAGAATTTAGATTCTTAGAAAAGATATTTCCCCTTTATTTGAGTATTAACAAGCTGTGGTTTCGCTCTTCGTTACATATGAATTTTTCAGCTTTCATGAATAGTTCTAGAGATAATGATGAAAATAATCTAATTATTTAAAAACTCACTCAAATAAGTGCCTGGGATCTTTAACTAACTGCCTCTGCCATAAGAAGACATGTGGTGATCATGAATAGAACTGCTTGTGACAGTTCAGAAGATGATGCACAGCTGGTAGCAATGTCAGTCACTTCCATGAGGTTCAAAATACAAAAAACATCTCACTGTTACTCCCTGTGTGGTGGCTGCAACCAGTATTTCAGAAGCATGGAGCAGGACTGTCTACGTTTAATGTCACAGAGCAGGCACAGCCTTTTAAGTAAAGATCTCACTTTGAAGACTGGCAGTTTGAAATAATTAACGTTTCATTTCTTTTTCACTTAATACATCCTAAAGTACTTTCTTGAGACTAGGTCGTGTATGTTGGACACAACCAGTATTAGAGGATGTGTAGTTACACCTCTCTGGAATGGGGAGAATGAAGTGCTGTAAACGTCAGGCAGACTCTAGATTCTGAACGAGGCAAGTGTCCCCAAAAGAGGGCAATATCTGGATTTAAAATACATCTACTTTCTTGTAATGAGAACAAGAAGATGATCTCTGATGAAGCTTTGCTTACTGGTTATCAAAGACAAAAGCAGTAGAGGCTCATAGCCCATTTGTAGGCAAGTGACCACATGACTTACTCATGTAACACGTCACGTTGCTGATGGGAGATTTGTGAAATCCCTGTGCCTGCTTTCACTTGATGTCATTTAGTTGTTCTTTGACAGTCTATTTGAACATTCCCATTGACAGAATAAGAAAAAAACCCCAAACTCTGTCTTCTGGGCTTAGAAATCAATTAGCTAATTGCCAGACTTTGTTCCATAAGCACCGCTGGACTTTCAAGGAGCTGTTTAGCATGGAAGCAAGAAAATTTGGACCAGAAGTAGCAGTTCCTGCAGTGTATAGATCTCTCAGTGTCAGTGCAACCAGAAGAGACTGGGCTAAGGGAGGTTCTTCTGGTTCAGTGTTGGTCAGTAGTTTTCATGGGCATTTTCTGAACACATCAGCAGAATTTACTGCATATAAAGATACATTTGGATGCACCAATCTCTTATTTTTGTTGTGTTCCTGTGAGTTTTTAAAATCTCTTGTAGCTACACGTTGGGTTTTTTAATTCCTGCTGGTTCTCTTTGTTTTTCAAATCAATAATTACCTGAATCTGAATATCCCTGGAGTTGATCACTTCCACTATTCCCACAACATTGTCAAACACAAGGCCAAACTTTTTACAGTTGTCTGAAATAAAAGCAATCATAAAGAAGAGAGGTGAGATAAAAGCAAACACACTCACACCTGCTACATTAACTATGAAAATTCCCCATCTTGCAGTGCATAGCTGAGCAACTTTATTCATGCGATCACCCCATTAAAGTGACTGGAATGGTTCCAGTACATTATTAATCACTTAAGTCAGGTTTTTCCAGATTGGCATTTAAAGCCCAGCTGAGCTATCCACTCACCAATAGTAATTGAATTGATTTTCCCTTTTATCTGAAGTGTAGATTTGTTACACTTAAAAATGTAGGCCACTTGCTTCAGTTCCGTGTTGTTAATGACCAGGTCATTCCTATCCTCTTGATATTCCTGTTTCAAAAGAAAGTTTATTTAA
Organism: Brachypteracias leptosomus; assembly: GCA_013401335.1. Lineage (NCBI taxonomy): Eukaryota > Metazoa > Chordata > Aves > Coraciiformes > Brachypteraciidae > Brachypteracias > Brachypteracias leptosomus. Next base: position 1,051,580 of record VYZX01001329.1, read on the forward strand.
TTGGTTGTCTTTAGCTAACAGTCAGACAGAGTTCAGTACAACTTATCCTCGAGTCATTGCCTCTTCAGTTACAACACAGCAATATCCTTCCTGTGGCTTAAAAACCTAATCTGCCTGGTGATGGGGTATTTCACCTAATGCACCCTTAGATGACACGGATATTTTAGAGCTGTAGAGCTGAAGAATTTAACACAGACCATGATAAACCCCATTAATTCTGTAGCAAAGACATTATGCTTGCAGCAATTTAAAAATGCCCTCAGAAAAGTGTTGCTTGGCTCCTGTCCAGTTTAGACCAGCACCCTGAAGAACAGAGGATGGTTTTGTCCTCCTTAATATTCAATAGTGATCTATATAGAGTGTTACGAGCAGGGGCAGGCATTACCATAATAAATAATAGAAGTAATAGGTGAAGAAATGTCCTTTCATTATGAAGCATGACAGGAATTTACAGTCCATGGGTGTCCAGGAAAGACTGGGGATCCACACAGAAAGTTCCAGGTACTGTGACCCTAAGGCAACACAACACAGGCAAACTGTGACTGCACCTTTTGCAAACTCCACAGTAATTACCGTGTATATAACCTTTTGCATGGCTAAATTCTGTATTGTTTCCTCCCTCTTTTAAACAATACAGTCATGTGAATTTTTTACTCATATATTCTTTGGTATACACCTACATAAATTAACACCCAGACTTAAAGCAAATATATATTTTCCACCTGTAGACCAAGCAAAAGGAAAACACTTCCCTGCTTTTAAATATGGGAGATGTGCTTGTGTGGAATGGGTGATGGAAAATGAGTGTATAATTCCACTGGTGAAGAAAGCTGGAGAAAGCATTCTGTGATAATACCATTGGTCTCTCACTGCAAGAAGGGCTTTTAATTGGAGTCCTCCACTGGACTTGTTTCTAGGGGGCTGTCTGAATTTGCAGGGAATTTATATGGTGATTCTGACATTCTCCAGATGAATTAGTGCATGATTCTGAGATAAATTCCTGTTTGTTGCACCTTCATCACGGACAACCTTTCACAAGACTCACTTTTGGTGCTCAACCTGGTTTGCAACGTGCAGGGTGCAGCTCAGAGGTGTGACTGGAACTCACCACTCTCCACTTCTTTCCCTCTAGCTCCAAGATGGGGGCATGGCTCTGCTGAGGGGAGTTCTTGGGAGAGGTGGGGCTTGGAGTATGGCTTTTTGTTGGAGAACGAACAGATGGACATTGGGCACGTAGGCTGGGGTTCTTGTGGGTCTTCTGGTCATCAGAGACATGTCGAAGCCCTAAAAGAAAAAAAAAAGGTGTTTATGAAAGAGAGTCCATTTTCCAGTCCTAAGGGTTTTCATACTTGAGCAGGTTCATTTGTAATTGTGTTAAATTATTCTGTGAATGTACATTTTTTATTTCCTCAAGGTTTGCCTGGGCAACAACCTAAAATGTAACTGCCTACATATTTTTAGCAGTTCTTATAAAACCTCTTTTACTGTGGATGAGCTATCTTAGTATCTTTAACGGGAAATGCTGCAATGTCTTCTAGCCCCTCTCTGTAGCAAGCTCTGAGAGCTTGTTACATCATATTTTTCCATCCATAAAGTTATTTTTTTAATTTATGACAATATTTGACCTATCCCTGCGGCATTAAAGGACAAAAAGCTTTATTATTGTCTTCCCCACTGAGCCATGTATGTTACATGTATGTGAGCTGTACCTGTAACACATTTTCACACAAGTTGACACAGTGAATGTGAAAAGGGGGATAAATTTGTATTGCAATTGCAACTTAGAGGTTCACCAGCTACTGGAGATTGAAGGTGTCCAGTTTGTCTGCTTTAAAACTAAATTTAAAAATTTAATTTTAAAATTAAAAGGATACCTCTAAATAAAAGGTGTAAATATCAAGTATGCTGCTGCTTCTAAAGGAGTTTTTGGTTTGCAGCCTCATCAGACTCGGTGCAGGCCTCAGAAAGATCTGAGCTGCTTAAATATCACTTAAAAGTTGGGTTAATAGCTACAGCAGCTCTGGATGGAGTTTGACTCATGGACCAGCATTTGGTTTCTTTCCTCCTGACCTTTGGTGATGGCCTCTCCCTGGTTAAGCTGTGCAAACAGGGCTGAGCGAGCTGCGGTTCCTTCATCCTTGACTGTTTCTGCCTCGAAGATGGGGGGAGGTCCAGGTGGTGGTGGTGGTGGAGGTGGTGGGGAGAGGCAGGACCCGCTGGTTAGAACAGACCGCATGGACATGGGTGATGCAACAGGACCCTGTGTGAGATAGAGGGGAGTTATTTTACATACAGTGTTTGAAGGAGCACACCTCTTATTTGTTAACATCCTTGAACATGGTTTGAGTGACTCTAGGCTCAGAAGAACGTCTGGCACCATAATTAAATGGAGTACTTTGAATCTTTCCCTGCATCAAAGCAGGCAAGGCTGGAAAGACTGACAGTCCACAGCACTACCTTGCTGCAGAAATATTCCATCTGAAATATTTCTCTCAAATGCTTGAGGTAAAAGATCTTTAATAGTAAAGATTCCATAACTTATTCCAGATAAAAGGGGAAATGTCTCCTGTTTCTCAGATCCCAAATTCAGTTAGCCAGGGGTCAGTGTGCATTCAGAAACAAACAACATGTTTTAATCAAACACAAATAACTGGTGGGTCATGAACTGTCAGTTACACATATGCAACATGCTAAATTATATGCAAAATGCTCTTCCTCAGACTGTTCAAGTCATCTGCAAGACTCAAATAGAGCAGAATGTAAACCAAGTGATTCAAGTCTCCTATTTGTGAAATTCAATAGAGTTCGTATAATTCAATACAGTTCTTAGTTCAATTTCTCAAATTCTTTTTTTTTTTTTCCTCAATTGCAGGAGATCACAGGACACGATTTCTGAGTGAGGAGAGCCTTGGTAAAGTAAGTAATCCAATCTTTCTTTCAGTTTGCATAATCAAAAGCACATGTTTTGGTCTGAATTATAATAATGCTTACATAGAATGTTATCAGACAGAAAATACTCATAATGATTAAAGTTTTATGCATCCTAATAACAGAATCTGAGAAACTGAGAATCAGTTTTTCTGTCTTGCCACTGAGTGTCACTCTGATCCCACCTCTCTGCAGCAGAGCACAGATGGTTTTAAAAGAACTCTGGTGAAAAATGAGCTAGGTTGTGATGAACTTAGCAAGCTCTCCAGCCACTGTGCATTGCACCACTACAGATTTATTAGTGGGAAAATACCAGGGCCTGACAGAGCCACAGCTCCTCTAAGTGCCTCCCTTTGCTAAGAGACACAGGTTGTTAAAAGTGCACCCCTGGCAATTGATACTGGAAATATATACCACAAAGCTGGACTCAGAGGGTATCTTTAACCATTTCTGATGCCACCTCTTTCTGCTTTCCACTAAACTGAGGCAGTGAAGTGTCCATCTGGTTTGTGCCTCTCACATGAACGAAGCTGGAGCTATTCTTTAAAAAGTAAACTTGTTTGGGGCTGTAATCCCAAACTGAGAATGGGAAGGGGGCTGAGGAGCACATGCTTTTGTTTGTTTTTTCACTCTTCAGACATACTTTTCTTAAATAAAAAGAAGCCTGGTACATTTAAGTATCTGCATTCAAACCTCTTAGTTATTATGACCCTAACTAGAGTAGCATGAACAGGGAATAATATTAGTTAACCTCTTAATGTACATCCTCTATTGGCACATGCATCTTGTTTTAGGCTGGGGGCAGCTTCTTCACTGGGCCCCCAATTCCCACCTCTGCTAATGCCAATGATGTTCCCTGCAGCAGAGTCAGCACAACCATGAATTATTATTATAAATAAAAAAAAAAGTAACTGGATTTAGTGGCACAATTGGTTGTTGCTGCCTGAAGTGCCATAGAGATCTTCCCTCTCTGTTGCCTGCAACCATAGCAACTGAACCCACTATGTCCTCGTTATCCAGAATTCTGAACATTGTGTTTGCAGGGCTTTTAAAAATACTCAGATACCCAGAAATGGCACTCACCACTCACAGTGCAGTGTGAACAGGCAGTTATGAATGATCTGTGCTTTATGGGAGGAGATTAATAGTAGCAGTCATAGTGGTTAATAACTTGTAGTCTGAGATAAAAATCTGATTTCCCAAATTCCAGATTGACATCCCATTTCCCAAACATACCTTATTCCTTCCCCCTGCATAAATACAATGCTGTGATCTTCCAGCAACTTGTGTGTCTAAGACTCATGTGCTCACTTGGAATTACCACCAATTAAATTCTGCAAAGATGCATTAGTGACAAAACAGATGTAGAAGTTATCTGGGTATCCCGCACACAAGACAGAGCACCGGGTCACCTCACCAGTCTCTCTGCCTAAACTCTCTTTGTCAAACTGGAGGCCACCACAGACCTCTCAGGAGACTCCAGGCACAAAGGATGCTGCCAAATAGTGCATCAAAAGCAGTTTCCAAAAGGGCAAAACATCTTCATTTAGCCAGTTGTTCTACTACCCAATGGCAGCATCCCCTGCCCCTGGGAATGGGATTGGGAAAAGGAAAGGAGACCCATTGGTTGAAATGGAAACATATTTAGTAAAATCATAATTAAAAAGCCTAATACTAATAGAAAGTACAGGAAGTCATACCCAGCCCATGCAGTGGTCACTCCCAGCAGTGAATGCTGGATGTCCAGCACTGTGAGCACCACAGCTCCAGCAAAAACGTGATGGTCACAGCAAACAGGAGAGTTGGCCTCAGGAGCAGAATGATGGGTGAGACCCTCCAGGGATGGTGGCCATTGAGGAGAAGAGACCATCCCCAGTAAACTTTCCAATTTATAGTGAGCGTGACATTTATGGCATGGAATACTTCTGTTGGCCAGCCTGGGTCAGCTGTCCTGGCTTTAGCACCTGGCTAGCTCAGAACTTCTAAAGGCCTTGCTCACAATGGAGACCCACATACCATAGCTGGCCATGAACAAAACCAAAGGGGCTTATCTACTTTGTTCTCACCAAACTGGGTGCTGCAGTCTCCTCAAAAATGCAGCCTTCCTGAATTGAAATCAGATTCTATAATTCTATCCCAGTGAAACCAGGACACAACAAAAGTATGAGAACATCTATGAAAAAGTGGAAGCAAAACTCCTGCCTCTGAGAATTGGGTTTGCTTTCTTTAGTCACTCAGAAAGACCACTCAGACTCTGGAATATTTCTGAACTAGACTCTTAAACTGTTCTGGTATCTGGCAATACTCCTGTATAGTCCTATCCAATTTCAACTGAAGTGCCCTTCACAAAGTCCATTCATTGCTGCTCTGCATAGGGTGGTGTTCGTGAGAGCTGCTGGGAATAAAACAGCATATTCTATGCCCACAAAAGTTCATCTATCCTAAAGCAGCAGGTGCTTACCAGCTTTGCTATTTGCAAACAACTCTTCAGATTAACTTCAAGCAGATGTTAACAGCAGCGTCTCTTTACACAAAGAGCATTAAGAGCCATTTGGACTAGTGAAGGTGGTTATTTGCAGGCTGCCTTTCTTCCTCTTTTATTTCAGCTGTTTGCCTCAGTAACAGCTGCTGTTCTCTGTGCTGTGGTGGCTGTAGACATCACGTCGAGTTATGCTGATTGCCAGCCTCTCCCATTAACATGTTGGCATGGCCATTTTTCCATCCTTTGACAAATATGCCCCTTGTAAGAATTATCACAAGGGAACAGAGAGCTTCAGCCTTACTTTGTGAAAATGTAACAGAAAAATAAGCCATTAACATTTAACCTGCTGGCTTTGTACTAGGGTGAACTTGATGTGCTTTAAACCTTGCTCCTGGAGCCTTCTGAAGTGGGGGAAAAAGTAATTTTCTGAGCAAGGTCCTATGAAGAACAGGAGATGCTGGCTCTGCAGCCACACAGCAACAGCTCTCTAGGGGATGGAATATTCCAGAAATTTTCTCCCAGGGAAAAAAATTGTCTTCAACCTCAATCACACTCTGAATGGGGTGACAGGAACAGGCCTGGGTTTGCTCCTTGGTGGGTAATTCAGAGCCTTCTGCAGAGAGGCCCAAGGGCCCCTCATTGACTGTGGCTCAGCAGCTTCCTCTAGTAGCAGTGTCCAAAGCTGCTCATGGAGCTGAGTTTGATAAATGCTTATTCTCACTCTGCAGGGATTTGCAGGACAGCCTCCAAGGACGTTGTACTTCTACCTTTATCTTGTACAACTGGCAGAAGGGTGAGGTACTCTTCTTTTTCTCCTTGCTGGCTCATTGGAAGAAAGAAATGACTGTTGGTGTTGATGCAGCTGGCTGGTTAAAATTCATCTGTGTTGAATCTCATCTAATTCCCTTGGCATTACAGTAGAGCTGAGTGAAGCCCTTTGCTTCTGATGAGCCTTGTTACAGTACATTTCTCCTAGAGGCTTCCCCTGGAGCACAGGGCAACAGCCAGTCTTGTTAGAGAAATAAAACACAAGTGCTCTGGGTGCCACACTGCCAGTAATTTTTGGTGGCCATATGTAGCTTGACAGGTCTTTAGGTCTAAACCCAGCTACTGGGAAACAGTAAGAATTTCTTTTTATGTCTTATCACAGATGCTACTCTTTCCTGAGCTGCTCTGGCTGAATAATTCCCCGGGTTAGCCTTCCATGCCACTGTTACTATATTGGTAGGATTGTAGCAGCAAGGAGCTCTAGTCAGAAGCTCATATCTCTAGGGATATGAGGGGCTTACATGCCAGGCCCTGTCCAAACACCCGTGAGGTTCCTCTGTGTTTATCCAGCTTTAGGCTGACACAGGGTGGCACAGAAACTGGGGGGGACAAAGCTCTTGTGGTGGGAACCTGCTGTGGAGCCTTTGAGTGAACACACGTTTCTTGCAGCTGCAATGGTCATTTTTACTCAGGACAAAGATTATAAACATCTACATAATGCATATAAATAAATTATATATGCATGTGTATAATATATAGTACCTATTTTAATAATTGTTCCTGTTAAGAGAGAAGTATCTATTTGTGGCTGAGGCAACAGGTGGCTTAGAGGCATTAAATCTCCACCTTAATGTATTGAAAAGCCTTCTTTTTGTGGCAGCAGATAAATAGGAATCTGAGTGGAGACTACATTCTTCTCAAAAAAATAACAACCAACAGATATCCCTGTTTTCCCCCCCCCTCCCCATTTATAGAAACCCTAATTTCACACCTAAAATGATGGCAGCATTCTGTATTGTTCCGCCATACACATGCAGAGCCAAAGACAAGAATGATGAAGCTCCAGATATCACATATCAACCTCTGGGAACAGGTGGACTGTGACTCAGGGGCACTGAGCTCTTGTTAAGGTGTTTGTGTAAAAGCAGCTTAGCACAACAGTTCTATTACCTGAGCCACCTGCCTGCGAGGGGTTTTGCTGCCCTGAGACCCACAATTTCCCCAACAAAACAGCTGATTTACAGAGCCTGCAGTCTTTGTCAGTTAAAACAAACCAGCAAAAACCAGGCCAGCCTCTTTTCTTGTTACCAGGTCTCAGCAGAATTATTAATCTGTTGAGTTTGCAAACTTTGAAGCACCTTTTAATACACTTCTTCTACTTATCACCTGTTCAGGATTTAAAATGGGGCTTACATCTACAGTTACCCAACCAGAAATGTTTTATGCAGCCAAGGAACTCTAAATCACTTGAGAACTCTATGCTAATGTCATTGTCAGCAAGTAACATGCTCCCACAGGCACATTAAACCACCTTTTACTTATATAAATATTCAGTTAAGAAGACAACAAATGCCTTTAGCAATGAAGTTTAATAAATGGGCTTTTTCCTTTCCTCTCCATTTTACATACTTTCAATTTTCTCTTTCCATTCCCTTTTCCAGTGGAACCAGGTCATGTTATGTTACAGGTCAGGTTGCATTTGACAGCTGTTGTCAAACAAGCCTCTGCCAGGTTCTCCCTTAGCCTGTCGGGGTGGTGTTTGGTCAGTGATGTTAAAAGGACACCATTGATACCCAGGAGAGACAAATATTGTCAGCCACTGGTGGAGTAAGGGGGCAAAATGACTTTCTTTCAAAGGGATGTGGATATAAAAGAGGCAGCTTTGTAGAGTTGTCACAATGGCCAGTTTCTAACTAACTGTGTGTGAAACCCTGGCCATTGCCTATTCCCTGAGAAAGAAACAGTTGAGATTTGTCAACAGAAAAAGTGCAAGGAAAAGAAATGGAAGGGACAGGAAAAGGAGAGGAAAGGCTACGACTGAGAAAAACCAAGCACTCTGGAAATGTCTACATCTTATCTAAGATACAAGCATTTAATCAGTGTATCTGTGCTGTCCTTACTTCTATCTGGAGGAGGCCCCTGGGATTGCAGTTGTGGCTGGAATCTGGCACTGCAGTTTTGACCTTTAGCTCCAGTGCAGTGGCTCAGACAATGGCTTCTTGATGAGGGGGTCTAACTAAACACAGCATAGAAGAGATACTGGGAGGATAGAAGGAGGCTTTTGCCTGCATAAATTGGTCTTTTGCAGCTTGTTCACCTCAATATGTAGGGAGATTATGGATTACAGGAAAATGTTTTGATAGCACAGGAGAAGGGCAGGGCCATTTTATAATAAAATGACTGGAAATGATTATTTTAGACAAGAATGAAATGGCCAAAGTCTGTACTGAGACTAGTACCAGTGCACCTAATAAAGCTAATGTAGGAACTCTGATTCTTCTCACTGCAGAGCCTGTGGAATATTTCTGCTTTTTAAAAGAGTGGGGTTTTGAGGACTAATGAGTTATGAATGGTTTTTAAAATGATATTTCAGGAAAAAAAAGATTTGAAGATGCTGTATTGGCTTCAATGGGAACAGGATATAAATAAATCTCAACTGCTTGTAAAGATTCAGACTTCCTCCAAAGAATTTGTTTTGTTAATGGCAGGGGGGGAACATTAATCACTTGAATGAAAGTCTGTATTAGCAACTAAACACTAATGAAATTCACCACCAGTCTGTAAATATTTCCTGTTTGTAAATAATCCTGCCAGCAAAAGTTGTCCTAAACTACTGTTGTGTATACAAAGAGCACAAAATTGACTGCACATCCACCTGCAACTGAAACATTCAAGATAATTATCCTTGAGCAAGGTTTGTTTCCTAACACTTTTTTAATGTACAAGAAACTGTAACAGTCTCATTATTAATGGTAATTTTTTGGCTGCAAAGTTAACCTGCAGGAGCAACCATATCCATCATATCTTGAAATGCCTGCACTTTATATAGGGTCCAGTTTTGTACCACCACTTCACAGGGGTAGCAAAACAGGCTCAGATACATAAAGGTCTCAAGGTCCTTAACTCCACTGATTTCTTGGCTTTCTCCTCAAAACAGTGCCACACGTTTCAATAGGATGCTCTCAAGGAGGGAAACATTGTCATGTGTCTTGGCAGAGCCAGAGCCAAAGTGAATAAGGAGGGAAAATTGTGTTAGATCCAAAATCTGTAAGCATTTTTTATCACAAATTTATTCTAAAGCTGACAGAAGTAACTTATTGCCAGAGCAGATTGCTTAGCCATTATTTCAACCTTTTGCACCTATTTTAGTGTCTGTCTTGTCATTTATTAAGACATTTCTTTGCTCTGAAGTGTCTACCTGGGTGTTCACTGCCAGGACCAGGAACACTTCACTATATGCACCAGGGACCTGTTCCAAGGTCAGCTGCAGCTTGATGGCAGGGTACAAGGGGGTGGAAATGGCACAGCTTTGTGACACTGCTGTGGCCAGAACTGCAAACACCACAGTACACAGCACCTATAGGTAAAGGGGCAGCTGCCCATTAAATAAATCCTGACCCCTCCTGTCTGGAAACTCAGGCAGAGTCTGATCCAGGCTGATGCTCCTGGGGTTTTGTTGTGGTGCAAGCCATGAGAACACAGCTCTGAGAGAAGCTGTTAATATTCTCTGTGATGCTTTAGTCTCCTCAGAAATATCCAAATATGTTCCTTAATAGCTTTTTATATTGTTGACTTCTGCAGATATGAAGGGTAAATTATTGGGGTAATGTACTTTTAAATCTGTACTTATACAAGTATGCCAAAAACTTTCTCTCTCCCTCTATAATAAAATAGCATTTCTGCATCAACCTTTCCCTTTCATAAATATGCCACTTCCTTAATGCCTTGCCAAACTACTGCTTTTTCCTTTATGCATACAAGTGGAAGCTGCTGTGTGCAATGATTAACAACTATGTCTGGAATATATCTACAGCTTTTTTGTACATACCATATTTCTGTCTAGGCCCTGGTTCTAGAGACCTTTATGCTTAACTTTGCACAGCATGAATCTCTGACTTTCCTTCCCACTTTAAAATGTGTAGCAAAAATGAAATTATCACTTGAGTAACTCACTGCTTTTTTGAATGTGTTTGTTACCAAGCTCCACAGAAATATTTAAGCAACATTTAAACAAACTAAACAACCTGCAAACTTACTGGATTCTAGTTTCCTTCCACTTAAAGTAAAGCTTTAAAAAATGATACATCCATAAGTGTGTCAGAAAGATGAAATTGCAAACACATGACATGAATGATAATTTAACTGAGCCTTTCTTCCAGTGCAACTTCCAGACCTGAGTGACATCTAAAGTGAGTGAAATCAATACTTCAGCTGCAGTAACAGGCTCCTCACTCCTGATGGAATGAACACTGTTGGCAGGAAACTATGCTTATGATGATCAACAAGTCACACCTAGAGTTATATTCAGCAATTTCTTGCCTGACTGAAGAGAGGGGAAATAGAAAGAGGTGATGGCTGAGATGCTGGTTTTAAGACCAGTCAAATAATCTGCAACAGCTACACTTGTTAATACAATAACCAGTACTCAACAGCACTGAGTTCCTCCTGTTTGATCAAGTGGCTTTATCTTATAACACTATTTCCATGCTTGTAAAGTTCCATTAAAGGTGAAGATGATTCTTTCTCTGTATTAACAAAACTAAATTTGTCCCAGATTCTCAGGCTAATTCTAACAGGATACAATTTCTTTTCCTTACCTAATAGCCATTTAAAAATCATTAGCTCTTCTCACATTCACTTACCATAATAGAGTAAGATGTAGCAAGTAGGAAAGTTTGTACTAAATTAAGAGACTCATGTTTAATATTTTAACTTTTTACCACAGAAACCTACAAAGCAGCAGATAATTCCACTCATCTGATTTATAACATAGAAACATTTTTGCATTGCTGCAGACTAAGAATAACACAGATCATGGTCTCTCCTGTGTTTGAACCTGCACTTGAATACTTGAGCACTATAGGGGCCTGGTACAATGTCTAGTAAGTGTGTAAAGGGAGAGCTGCATCATCTGTTGCTGAGCATGAGTAACCTACATTCTCATACATGGCTATCATCTCCATACATGGGGAGATAAAGTAATTTTTCTAGGTACTGTAGAATCATAGAATTGTCAGGGTTGGAAGGAACCTTTAAAGATCATCTAGTTCCAACCCCCCTGCATGGGCAGGGACACCTCCCACTAAATCTGGTTGCCCAAAGCCCCATCCAACCTGACCTTGAACACTCCCAATAGCGGGGCATCCACAACCTCTCTGGACAACCTGTTCCAGTGTCTCACCACCCTCATAAAAAATGTCTTCCTTACATTCAATCTAAATAACTCTTTTTCAGTTTAAAACTGTTGCCCCTTGCCTTGTTACTACAGGCCCTGGTAAAGTCTCTTTCCTTTCTTATAAGCCCCCTTTATATACTGGAAGGCCACAATGAGGCCTCCCCAGAGACCTCTTCTCCAGGCTGAAGAACCCCAACTCTCTGTCTGCCCTCATAGGAGGGGTTCCAGCCCTTATTCCATGTGAAAATACATTCCATCTGAAAGCTCTACTTCATTTCCCTCTGTTCCTGAGTTCTTCCAGTGGTTTGGTCTGGAAATTAAATTCTCTGGTGGCCTACATCAGCCGTCTGATTAGTCATTCAATTAAAAAAAATATTTGCCTATACAGAAAAAATTATAAACTTGATATGAAAAAGCCTGCACATGCAGGTGAGTGCACTGGGAAGTTGGGAGATAACAGCAAAGAGCTGGCTGATTATATCTTTAATATACTTCAGCAATTCTTACTTGATAGTAAGCATGAGCACATTATTAGAATATAGAACATTGCATCAATGTAGACAGTGGACATAAGCTCTTACATTTATACCCAACAAAATTAATTCATGTTTATACCTCTCTTACAGAATACTCATTGCCATCATCTTTCTATGCATGTAACACAGAAGATGTTCATATAAATAGAGCATAAAGTTAGGCATACAGTTGTATTTACTCTCTCTATATAGATGGATTTCAGAAATTATTTCTGTCTGTATTAAATACAGAACAATATTACTTCAGAGATTGCAATCTTTATAAAGCTATGTTTATAAACACAGTTAAAATATTTATAAATACAGTTTTATAAAGATAGCTACCTCTGAATTAATAAATTGGTACATAGCCCTTGTGGTTTTTTTCTGTTAAATATCTCTTTGTTCAGATTCTTGCCACCATTCTCCTTTCCCTGTCACATTCCCCCAGATTTCCTCTAGTCTGACATATCCTCCAAATCTGGGGGGTTTGTTTTTGTTCCTTTTACTGTAGCAGGCCTGGAGAATTGTCTGCCTCTCCTCACCACCTGCAGCAGGGGGTTATGGCTGTAATCATCCCAAATAATTCTTCCCTCTTCCTCCAAACAAGATGGCCTGACATCTCCACCTGTCTTTCAAACTTGTATTGCCTTGCTTGGGAAGTCCATGGACCGTGACTTCTGTTCCATGCCTAGATAGCTATTCTTCCCCAGCTAATGACCTGTATTAGGTCAAACTGGTTACTGGCACTTTACAGTTCTCCACAAAGAAGGAAAGAGCACTTACAGTTTTACTCCAGGTGAGACCTGTGGTGTGATGCTCTTTGATGTAAGCTTGAAGCTCAGACCAGATGTTCAGATATGACTTCACCCAATCAACGTGGCGTGTGTCACTAAAACCAGAGACAATAATTTTATGTGTGAATGTAGTTAAACCCAGAAAGCATTGCTGCTCTTCTCAAAGCAGGTAAAACCCAACATCTGCCTTAAAGCTATAGACAAATGAGCAGGCAGCCAGCCAGCCCAGTGCTGAAAATACTGAGGCCTTCCACACCAGGAAGCTTTTAGATCCTTCCAGAGGACACACAAGGGCAAATGATGCCTCTGGCAGAGAGTGCTTCCTGCTGGAAAGGTGTGTCATGGTTCTGCTCAGGCTCAAAGTCAACTGAAGAAGCATTAAAGGCATATGGAGCTCTGCAGCAAACTCACTTTCATGGTGATGAATCTTAGAAAATTAAATAACCATGGGTTGTGTAACATATTCTAGCCTCCAAGTTCAAACGTAGCCAGGGTAACACTGAATCAGGTTGTAGTCAGATTAAAATATTTATACATCAAGAATTTTTAAAGCACAGGTCACAAGTTGGCTCTGGAGTCGTTGGTTGGAAGGCTTAGTCCTCCAGTGGAGCAGTAAGTGGAAACAAGAAATATCTCAAGAGAAAAGCTGCTTGTGACATTGAGTCCTTAGTTATGAAGAATTATTACTGAACAGTGATGGCTCTGGACCAGATGCTTACAGGGATTTGGGTGTCTACCTCTTATTTATTTCCTTTGGAGTTTGATGCTTAATACTGCTGAGGATCTGGGACAACAGGTTTAATCCCAAGCCTACTGAAGTCAAGGGAGATCCTTCCTCTACTTTGGAAGTGACCATGATCTGATTCAATGAAGAGCAGGAAAAGAATTCCTCATTAGGGGAAGAACTAAACACCTAAATAGTGTACCCTGCTTATAACCTTATTCTGGAGAAGAAAATGTCTCACCTAAGTTACTAAAGCTATATTGTAAAAGCCCTCAGTTACTCCAGTAGATACTACATTCAGTGGGTAAACTCAGGCTTCAGGAACAATATAGAAAATATGAAATATATAGTATACAATATATACTTGTACATATACAATAGAAATATATACAAAAGGATTTTATATATATAAAATTTTCCTCACTAAAGAGGAAAAACTCAATAGCAAATACTGTTCTTCACTGGGATATAAAAATCAAGAGCCAAAATCTGGCCTCCAAAAGCACCAAATCAACAGGATTTATATGTGACTCTTAAGAGAGCATAAAAAGGGTCTGTATTTTTTTCTGTCAGCTTACAGATTTCATTCATGGAACTGTTTTGTGAATTCCTTGTGCTCTTTAAGAACAATACAGTGCTCCAGAAAAAAAAAAAAAAAATCAATCAAATTGGGAGCTATGGATTTAGCTGCTCAGTTGTATACATCTGCCACCTAACTGCATATTTATTTTCAAGAGAAGAGCAAGAACAGCACAAGTGCACAGATGAGAGAGGGATGCTTAGCAGCTCACCAGCCACATGTTGATATGTAAATATGCATTCACATATAAGCTTATATTAAATATAATCCCATCATTTGGAGAGTGAAAACCATCACTGCCAGTCTCACTGCAACACGCTGCAGGTCAGAGATGAGGAGGGGAGAATATTCTGCTGCAAGCAGGTTTTATCAGATGCTTTTTAGTTCACCAAGTGCTTTCTGCAATGGCACTGGGAGCCCTGTTGGTGTGGGTAACGCTCTGTTCTCTGGCTTGGCAACGTACCTGTGCTTGTAGTCCTTTAGTACCCTGTTGGTATAGAAGGTAGCAGCATCATTCATCTCCTTGACATAAGGACCTGGTTTAGGAGACTAGGACCATCAATCCATGGTAGCAGGAAACAGCAGCAGGAGAAAGGAAGTAAAACATTAGTCAGACACCCTGATGTCTTGGGTATGTTACAAAACACCCTCCTGGGGGGAGCAGACTGAAGAACTGCAGAGATGAGAACACAGAGTTCTGCAAGATTTGGAACTACTCTGGGCCACACCACCCAGGAGCACATTCACAGCCCTCCCAGCCATCCTGTGTGTCACTCACCACTGCTATCCACCCCAGGGCAGGGATGCTTTCACTGACAGCTGAGAGGTGGTTGAACATTTGACTTCCTCTGTTCCTTTCTCTGAAGTTCTGGATTTCCTGAATCTTCTCTGAGATTGGCTTGAGAAGCATTGCCACCTCATTCTGGAAAAAAGAAGGCAAGACAGACAAGACGACACTGCTGTTACAATGGGAGGGCCAAAACCACCCTGTGCTTTAACACTGTCCTCCCTGCCTGTTGATTTAACAGTTGAAAAGAAAGGTCAGCATATCCCTACATTAAAGTCACAATTTAATTACCCTCCTCTGGGTACAGCAGCAAAATGCACAGATGTTAAGTATTAATAACATCTTACAGCAAAAATTGTTCTCAGCACTTGCAGCATTTTTCCACACTGCCCAGGTTAAAACCCACGGAGACCCCACAGCTCAGAGTTGGCAGAAGGTTGTATTTTAATCTGATATCCCTCAAACTTCTTGAGAATCTCTGCATTTAGCCCATATCTGGGGCTAAACTACAGTAGTTGCTCTATCACCTGATGACCCCCCCTAGAAGAGAAGGGGAAATCAGGAAAAGAAGAGGAGGCCCATGGATTGAAGTGAAAATGGATTTAATGAAACAGCAAAGCTAATACCAGTGCCAACATAAAGCAAGGTTCTGCTGAGCCCAGTGAAGGTACTGTGGTCACAAACAGGAAAGCATCCTCAGGAGAAGCCCAAGCAAGAGCAGGTAAACCCCACCCTCAGCAAACTTCCCCCTTTATACTGAGCATGGTGTTGATGGGATGGGACAGACCTGTAGCCAACAGCTGGAGCTGGTTGACTCCATAGTGCTAATAGCCTGCAGACCAGGGCTGGCTGGGATTCTGTCCCAGCCAAACCAGGATAGAGTCTTTACACTGGCTTGAGTTTTTCAAGTTATTAACCAAGTTGTTCTTTCTATAAGAAACACAAACTACTTGTTAAGTTTGTGACCATTTACCATCTGAGTGGCCTCAGGTGACGAGACTGAGAAAGTAATACATTGAAGGCAACATCAATTTCAGCTTCCCCTGTTGTTGAGTTGTAATGTTTTCATTTCCTTTGGCTACAAGTAATGTGGGAGGATTTAATGGGAAAGGGACTGCCTGTGAGCCATGGCTTGGGGAAACTCTCCTGTGTTAATCAGAAAGGAATGGTATCCAGGGGAATGACTGTTGAGTGGAAGGAACCGTGTCTGGAGTGAAGAGAAAAGCAGAATGAATGTAGAAGCCATCCAGGCTCTTTCCTGTGCACAGTGAATGCTAATCATGCTGGCCCAGTGTCAGAAAAATCATTTACAGCACTACTGGGAAAAATTCTTCCCCTCAGAAAGAGCACATTGAGGGGCAGGGAGGCGTCAGTTTACAAGCAAACAACTGCTGCACCTTGCAACCCTATAAAACGTTTCTATAAAACCAGTCTAATTCTTTATTGCAGCAGTATGCCCACAGAACCCCTACTACATCCCACCAAAACCAGTCTGGCTTTCCCTGGCACTTCACCACTCAGAAATCACTCAGGATGTAGCAGAACTCTGGGGTTTTTTCTCACCTTTTCTCAGGACTACTTGTTTAATGGAATTAAGTGCTTGTTGGAGGCAACTCATCCTCATATTCTTAAGGACTAATGCTGTCATGATCCACACAAGACAGTGTGTGCATTATGTGCTGTTTGATCTCTGTCATCTGTAATATATTTCTTTTCACCCTTCCACAAGTCCTCAGCTTTAGAGAATTTTCTGTCACCTTAAAATAAGCACGTCTGCTGCAGATCAACAGAGGTCAAAAGACACTCCAAAAAACATGACAAAAAGAGCTTCTGCATTTTCAAAAGGATTTTGATCCCACTATGGAGGCTTAATATTTTAGTGCTGATGAAATCTTGAAATGTATGGGGATATTTGGTCTTCTACAACAAAGTGGGTTGGGAGAAAACAATATTTAAACTATTACTGGGAGATGAAAAGATTTTTTTGTTGATGGCTTAATGACCAGCATAAGTCATTAAGTCTGAAAAAGCCCCGAAACCTCCATGATTTGTAGTTTGTAAAAACTGATTTTGTTGCCATAACACGATAAAGTCTGCAGGAATTCTGCTTTCTAATTTTCACTTGTTTACAACACACTGCAGCTGGTTGGTTCTTTCTTATTTTGCAGGGAAATCTTTCAAGTGTGAGAGTAGTTATCAAAACTGAAATTTAAGAAAGCGCTTGTTGTGCTTTGATATTACGCCAGTTTTCCTCCCATAAAGTCTGAGGGATATTTACAGTCCTTAGCTTACTGTGAATCTTCATGGCCTAGATCCAGCCACAGAGAATATCAGGGCTAAAAATACAGCTCCACAGTTGCCTGGTGTATCCAGACAGCACTGGGAGGCAGCACGTTTCTGTGGATAGGGCACAGAAGAGGGAGTCTCTAAATGGGGGTTCTCTTTGCAGCTCTCCCATCAAATTACCCTCAGGTTTCAGGAAGGCTGGGTTACCTCTCTGTGCTTTGCCTTCCTATATAGGAAATGATGCTACTGCAGCTGGTTTACTTTGTAGAACGCTTTGATATCCACAGATAAAAAGGCAAAATTAGGGTCAAACATTTTCCTCTATGGTACTGTAAGACCTGCACCTCCTCCTGGAAAAATTCCCAACCACTTTTGTGAGGGTTTTCTGTCAGTGGTATAGACAGAATTTCTATTCCTTAGAACACAGGACTTCAGCTTATAAAACTGCTTATTAAAATGTAGTGGATTTATGTAATTCCACAGAAAAAGTGCCCTGTGGGAGTTTTAAAGGTGAAATATATATTGCTAAGGAAAGTCGCTCAAAGTAATCGCTCACTTGGCACTGTGAAAAGAAAGAAGCACAAAGGGCTTGAGGCTTTGCTCAGCCCTGTCCCATGTGAGATGCTTGAGGAGAGATGTGTATGTGTGTGCAAGTGTCTTGTGATCCAAGTTTCTGTGTAAGGGTTGGACACAAAGGAATACTGGCCTGCAAGGAATCCCTTAATGGAGTCCTGTCCCCCTGCAGTCAGTTCTGAATTTTTAGTTAGTGATTAAACTACAGATGAATTACAGTGTATGTGGCATATGGGTATCGAAAGGCTCATTAATTCTGGCAGTAATTAGTCTTGTTTGGCTCTACACTGCAGAACCAGTTGTGCTGAGGGTTCTAGAAGAATAATCTCTTTATTGCACTGAATATTAAAACAGCTGGTTGTTAATAAAATGATTGTCTATACTGTATCTCAAAGAAAAAACTAATTCAAGGAGATGAATCAGAGCTGTTGGAAAAATCTTCAGCATGCCTTTGGCATGTGCTAGATAAAATTTCTTGTCATTTAAGACACAGCACAGTTGTTTAACAGAAATTTAAGAGTCTTTGTATAAACACCGTTCCTATTATAGTATCAGTTTTGCTGAAATGTTTAAAAATGCAACAGTGGCACAACTTTGAAATATCAAAAGTGATTCCTTTGTCCTTTCTTAAGAATTATTAAAACCAGATGATCTTATAAAATATTAATATCTAAACAACCAGCCAGCTTTGATCCATCTCTTACAATTCTCATTAGAAAATCAAGAGTAGTAAGACTACTGCAGTTGAGCAGAGCCAGAGCCCTCCAAAAAAGTTTCAGCATGCACCAAGAACTGCCTTAGGCTTTGGCTTCAGAGGCTTAACAGCCTGAGCCCAGCCTCATAAAACAGCCTGGCAGACCAGTATGGCCAACAGACCCCACCAAGAGACTCTCTTCTCCTTCACATTTTTGTAATACTCATGTGAGAAGTTCCCCAAATTGCAGGTTTAACAGGACTTGGGAATGTGGATTTAATTCAGGTGAATGGACAAACTTTTGGGTCTTGTGATTTTTGCCTGAGGGGCTGGCTTAAATTTGGGCTGTCTTAAACTTGGGCTGCTTGAGCCAGTGATTACTTGAAAATCTCAGCTTAAATGTGAGGAAATGGGTATTTTCTCAGGACCATTGTTGTCCAGGAACCTGCCAGCATGAATCACAATGGCGCAAAACCCAGCAGGTAAATAAAAATACAGTTTTGAAAGATCTCATGTATTTTCAAGCTAATCTTACATGGTTTTGAGGGGCGAGATTGTTTACTGAAGAATTTTTATGTTGATGGGTGGCAACATGATTCAGACCTCACTATTCCAGTGTTTAAATCCAAAAAACAGGGTGAGGGAACAAATACCCTTTAAAGTTATGTTAACTGAGGGGGTGGCAACCTTTGGCATAGGAGCAGGAAAAGCAAACTGAGAGCATTTGGGATCAGCAGCCCCTTCATTTTACTCAGCTGCAACCAGAACAGCATGACTACAACCTTTCTTCCATGGTCTCCAGTTCTGTTATTTTCTCCTGTTGGTTCAAAATCTCCATCATATTGACATTGTATTTCTCACAGGCATGTTTGAAACACAGTTGATTGGGATAAGCTGTCTCTGTATATGTTGGCAAGTAGTTCAGCCTGACAGGAATGGTTCTGCAGAGCAAAACAGTTGGTGCTGCTGACCTGACACTCACACTATATGTGTTTTGGGGAGGAGGCTACTTTGGACTAGCTGTAAATTGTGGTTTAGGTGCTGCCTGGGAGCATATCTTCCATTTAACTTCATCAGAAAGACACCCATTTTGTCACCCTAAGGCTGCTCTACGAGATGAATCACAGCACAGTAAATGGGAGTGATATGAAGGAAAAATATAGTCCCACTGTGAAGTAAAACACTAATGTAGACACAGCCATTATCTCTGCAAACAGCCTAATGCAGCCCCATCCCACGTGTCATCCTTTCAAGGGCTGAAAGATGTCATGGAGAGCATCCACCACACTCAGCTCTAACAATTTAAAAGGTGAGCAACTGCTCTTAGCTGAGACTTGATTCTCAGAAGAAAGAGATGTCCCTGAGGAATTCTTTCCACCTATTCATAGACGTTAGGAGACTTTATATTGGAAGACATTAATAGATGTGAATAATGTGCTTGAGAGGTGCTGCCATTTACTGTAGAGAGAGCCTAGAAAGACACCTTAACACACCTGCCTCGACAGTGAATGCTGCTGAGCAGAATCCCACCCTGGTCTAGGGGAATAAGTTACTGGTAGCTTCAGGGATCACCAGCGAGATGCATTTTTGCTCTGAGGGGCTATGATTCTACAACTCAAATAGCTTTAGATTAACTGTAATTTGCTATATTTTGTAAAAGGCAATCTGTAAAGAAGACTTTAAAATGGGAGATAGTAATTTTTTTGCACAGAAGTGGTTTAAGAAAGGCTTGTCTTTTGTTGTAGCTGTGTATCAACAGTCTGAATGGCATCAGTGTTCACAGCAGGCTGAGGAATAACCTCTTTCTTGAAGTAAATAGAAAATAGACTTTTTTCCAGAGGTGAATTTAACTTAGTTGATAACTTAGAGCCTCCCAATGCTGCATCCAGATTCCTCAAATGCTTTTTTTTTCTTTTCATTATTACTCCCACAGTGAAATACTACCAGCTTTTGTTGGTGGCTGTCAAACTGTTCTTTTAGCACTGCCTATCTCCATCTCTCCTTGCAGAAAGAGTTTCACACTTGGTACCACAGTTTTGCTCTTAAAATTGCAGTATAACCAACTGCACCTTAACCCAGTGCCTTCCCTGCAAGCATCTTCTGATTGGCAGCAGAGACCATCAGTGAGATCTTTATGATTGCTACATTCACATCCTTCTAGTATTCTGCTATTTTGAGGGTTTAAAGGTCTCCCCCTAACTAACTACACAGAGACATTAATTTGTTCTGGTCTCATTTTCTTAGGCTGTAAATCTGCAACGTGGTGGTGTAACAAGGGTTTGATTTGTTTGTCAATAGTACAGGTTTTGCCTCTTCAAACTCACTGCTGTGCACCAGCAGGACTGTGACACAGAGAGACAAATCTGCAGAAATCTCTGGTCAGCTTCATCAGCACAGGAGCTTAGACACATTTGTGTGCTTCCAAAGTGATTTAATTGGTATTTGGCTTTTATTCCTCTTAGATAGCACATGAATTCTCAATCTAACAGCCAATATTAGCTGTAGCAATTTCGTGCTTTGTGGGGAAAAAACCAGGGAAGACCAACCCATAACCCCACACGACAGTTTGTTAGTTTAGTCATTTCTGGGTTTATTTGGAAATGTAAATTCTGAGGGAGGGCAGATGGAAAGTGAAAGACAAACAGCTTCAAACCAAGGGAGAAACCCAGGGCCTGATACAAACGGTGTGTATTGGTTTACAGCCCTGTGGAATCACACCCAGTGCTTTTGGCCAGGACTCCAGTTGGTTTTAGATGGACTTGAACACTCTAGATACTGTTTTCCTGTCCACGATACCTCTCCATGGGCAGCATATTCAACAAGGAGGGGTCCTGCTGCTTTGGACACACAGACACCTAATCAACAAGAGCAATTACACTAGTGGACTCTTTTCAACCTTTTGATTTACTGCTCCTCAGTCTTGGCTGCTGTGAATCCACATCAGCGAGACCCGGGGCATTCCAGGCAGCAAAGTTCTGTCAGAAATGGTGTTTTGGTCCCAGCATCTGAGGTCTGATGAGTCTTTGCTGAGGCCAATTAGGTTTCACATGGGGTATGTCCCAGGACAGGGATGTTAGATGGGGCAGGTTTAGTGGTGACCTGGCAGTGTCGGGTTAACAGTTGGACTTGATGATCTTAAGCACCTTTTCCAAGCTAAATGTTTCTATGATCAGAAAATATAATGAGCTTGAGGCTGGCTAAATACAGTCAAGCACCTCTGAGACAAAATCATGAGGTAACAGGTGTCAGGGGGCTCTCTGGAGACTGGAAGTACATTTACAATGAAGCAATAATCAAGGATTAAAGTGGACCTGGAACTGAGTTTGCAGTAATACCCCAAAATGAGGCTGTAAACACTGTAAGGCAGCGGGGCAGTGAGTGAGAACTGTCAGTTGGTCCCTCGCTGCGGCGGTGCCCACACGGCTCATGCAGTTGTAGGCTTGCTGATAATAGAAATATGTCAACAGTTTGGCAAGATTTCAGAGAACTGGAGGGGGAAGGGATTCCCTTTGGAGCTCAGGACTCTCAGGCTCTGTCCGTGTCACTCTTGGCACCTTCTGCAAGTTTGAGACCTGAGGACCTTAAAAGGACTGAACCAAATTCCTCCTTAAGCTATTTCTAGATACAGAGGTGCAGGTTTGCAGCAACCAACTGAGTACAATGGCAGCAAAACTTGGCTCAGACTCTTTCTCATAAGTAAGTAATAAATTAATGAGGTGAAGAGAATCCTCTCTATTTATTTTTGGAAAACAGTAAGGGTGATCCTGGTAAGTATGAGGAAAAGCAGTGGGAAATTAGAAAACAAATCCTGCTAGGATGCAGAATAAGAAATCCCAGGCGTCCTGTTATTGAAGTACTTTAAAAAAAGGAGAGAGAAAAAAATGAGCAATCCTACACTGCCAGAGAGCAGGGAACTGTAAATCTCCATTTTTGATTTCTACATAAATTGCTGAGAATGAGTCCTTTATTCAAAGAAATTGACACAACTGTTCTGTTCCTACAATAGATTTTTTGCTTGACTATAAAAAATTAAAATCCCTCATGGCTCTAACTTCAAATACAATTTCTTGGGGTTCAGGGTTTTTTTTTTCCTTTTTTAAGAGAAAAAGGGAAAGCCCTCCTTTACTTCTCACTTTCTCTCCACCCTTCTCCTCCCACCTGATGTAGACTCTGGATATTTAAGCTAGGTATTTAATTGGAATGTTTGTCTGCACAATGGTGCTAATTAAATCCATGAGCAGTCATATGAACTCAGCATTTTTTTTTTAATGAGAAATTACGTAATCATTTATAGTCTGAACTGCATCTGTCATTTAAATCTGTTTGTAGTACTTCTTACCACAACTATTCTCATCCTGTGTATGTTTATATTGATTCACAGAAAATCTTATCTCATTAACTAGTTCCCAGTATGGCAACAATGGATTATTCGTGCCCTCAGAGCAACTCTTAAAATTGTCTGAACTCTTAAAGTGAAATGAAACAACTCATCAAGAGAAGAGAGTGTCTAAGTTGAGTAATTGCAAAGAATTCAGTGCAGGGCCTTTGAGTAGTGATCTTGTATTCATGATCATAAATTAAAAAAATAATTGTTAAACAGATAAACTTGCTCAGGAACACTAACAACTTTTAAAATTATCATACAATAAACGAATAATGTTTTAATCATAATTATATTTGGCTTAGACTCTGGGGAATAGAAAATCCAGATCCAAACTCTTTCATAATGCCTATTAAGGTTTATGTTAAAATAGATCTTGGAATTGCCCAAGCAACATGTAAACATTGGTCTCAAAACACCTTTTTAAACAACTTCTCCCGAAATATAGCAATATTCTAATTTATTTTCCCTTCTCCATCTTCTCTTTGCTATCTCATATATAGTAAACAATTGATAATAGACATATTTTTGCTTTCATGCCTGAAGTTTGGCTTCAGAAAATAATTTCTCAGAAGTGGATGGACTGAAGAATCCCATCTTGCTGAATGAGGCTGTGTCCAGCAGCCATTAGCTGGGACACACACAAACAGGGATATCAACCGGTGGTTTTGCCATGTGACCCCTTCCACTGCACATACAAATATAGAACATGACCATAAAAAGTAACAGAACATGCTCTCTGCAGTAATTTATTGCAGTTGATGCTGGATTGGTATGCCAGCTGGAATTACCTTCCTGGCTCCTACTATTTCCACAGGCACAGATGATAAAGGCTGTGCACTGCCACAGATTCCACATGACAAAATATCAATATTATCACCAAGAAGCAAAGCACTGCAAAAGCAACTTCAGCAAGCTGAACTGTTTGAAAACGTTTGCTAGTGACTCATAGCAGGAGTTAAAGAGCTAAATGAATACTGGGGCTTCAGCATTTTTGTAGAGGGGAAAAAATATTGCTTTTTGTATGATATACGTTGCCCCCCTTGCTGAGCACAGGAAAATGGAAGGATTATTACACATATAGGAGCTTTCTTTTTGTTCGAATTCCTTCTTCATTAGTTTGGAAGCTGCAGGAGCTGAGCTAATTTATTTTGCCAGGGCATTTTCCCCTCCCTCTTTTTTTTTTTAAAAAGGCACCATGTATGACATCCCAACATGACAGGAACTCAGTAAATCCCCTCAGTCTCCACACGGCTGTCTCTGAATGTCTACAAAGCTCCTAGGCCATAATCGCAGCTCGCTGGCTCAGTCACAGCTTTACATTATAAAGCAAACAGTCTAGACAGCTGAATGACAGAATTACTCTCTTTTCTCTTGCATTTATAGATATGCTGTCATCTTCATTTGCTTTGCCCTGCTCTGTGCATTCTGATACACTAATGATTAGCTTTCCTGTTTGGATTCCACACTGACTCCGTGGCTCTAGGCTATAAATACAACCAGAGCCCAGATGACATCACATCAGTAAGGTCCTGGGGGGTGAGGGGGAGAACTCCAGCTTCTTTCCCTCTCCTGGGTTAGCTGGTGATAACCAGCTTTTTAAAATGGTTAACCACTCTGCTTTACAAGAGGATTTTCTTCCTCATTAAGATGGAGATATAAAAAGCCTAGTGCCTGGGACTGTCACTCTCTGCAGTGGAAAACTCTGTTCAAGCTGCACAGAATAGGCAGCCTACGATTATTTTCAGGTCTGTCTATACTATAGCTGCATGTATCTGTGCTAAAAATACATGCAAAAAGGAGAAAAAGAATTAACAACATCTGTTTGGATGCCTATTAAAAACGTGTACCTCACAGGCTTTATGTTAAAAAGATGTGAGTAACTGGACTGGGCTTGTTCTCACTGAAAAAGGAATTTTAGTCTCTAATATTCCTGGTATTTTAACTTTGGAATGATGTGTACACACATATCACGTGGCATGATAGTTCAATGATAAAAACTTGCTTTCTTGCCTTCAACAAGCTGCCAAAATCTGAGCAAGCCTGATAATGTGTGACTGAGGCATGGACACGAGCAGCTCTGGTGATGCTCATAGCAAGGATTTTATTATTTATTGCTTCTCTTAATGCTTCTCTAAGTGTCATTCTGGATTACTGGAGAATCTCTTTTTATATCTGCTGGGGTTTTTTTTTGCTTGTTTTGTTGTCAGTTTTGAAATGAAAGTTTCTAAACTTTGTAATGGAAAAAATCTCAAAGCCTTGACTTGAGGTCAGAAAGGTGTAAAGGTAAACGCAGGGAGAAGCCATTGCCACTGGAAAAGCAGAGAAAATCCTGCCCACAGCACAGGAGGCCAGAGAGTGAGCCAGAGCTCTTCCTCTTCCCAGAGCTGGGACATTATGGGCATTGGAAAGTGTCCACTGGGGAATATTTTACCTGTTTTGTGGGCCACTGGGTGCAGTTGTGTTCACAGCCAATATAAATGACTGCTCGAGGTCTGCACCAGAGGGAATCTTCCCTGTTCTCTCTGAGTCACGACCCACTTTTACCCTCCAAGATCAGGGACAGCTGGAAAAACAATTGATCCCTTCTTGCTTGGAACTCTATAAATCTAAAGTCTTGCCTGGAATATCTGTTTTGTTGTTTTTTTTTTTTCCCCTTGAGTACTCTTGTCATTGAAACATACTGATTAGAAAAGCTTTTAATTTGTGTCTCTAAGAACAACAGTGACAGCAGAATGTCAGTAATTTCTACCAGTTGCAGAGAGTTCTGATTTGAAAACCTGGAGTTTAAGGAACTCTGGAGCAGTGGAAGAAGACAGAACTGAAGGTTGTGGAGAGGCTGTGCAAGTGAAATCTTTGTTCTTTGCACACCCTGAGAGGGAAGGTTTGAGGGTGACCCCAGACAAGGGCTACATGATTTACATGGGTGCTGTTCCCAGGAAGGATTTGGTGCTATTGCCCAAAACCTTGTGCCCTCCAGAAACTGCTAATGAGATTCCATAACAACTCCACAGCTTCCCTGAGCTTTCTAGCTGTGTGGGGAGGATTTAAATACTTGCCACTAAAATAAGTAGCTAAATCAACCGGATATAAATAGGTTTTTCAAAATGAAAAATGCTTTGCCTTCCTTCCAGAATTGGACTAACCTGGACCTCAGCTTGTAGAATATTGAGTCTAGGGGCCAGTATTGATTCTTCTCTCAGCAGCTTGCCCCTGATTTCAAAGTCTGTCCTGGGGAACTAGCAAAAAGCTCTTCTATTCCATGGCATTTCCAGCTTCCCAGAGAAACACTGATCCTGCTTACAGCCATAAAGTGAGAACCTCCTTTGGTTTCTTCAATGCTCTTATATGTGTTGGTACAGAAAAGGTTCTTCTTTCTGAACCCTGGCTTTCTGATTCTTCCAGCACCATGCTAATAACACTGAAAGCAAGCTCCTAAGTGCACGGTATAAATAAAGCAACAAATAAAAGGAATACAGGGATTGATATTAAACATAAGGGAACAAAACCTTTTTAATTCACTGCCTCTTGAAACTCCAGGTTGCTTTTCTTACCTCTTGAGGCTCTTGACATTGAGATGCTAACACCAGGAAAGATCTTTGCGCTTGGAAAGCAGCACGTACCATCTCTGCCTGTAACACAAGGAGGAATATCAATTAAACCTTTGCCTGTAACCTCCAGTACCTCTTCTTGGCAGCTCAAAGTCAAGTGTGACAGCTCCAATCTTTCTTGCTGCTCCTCATCTAAATCACAGCAATGCAGACTGGAAGAAATGTCTTACAGTACTGGCTTAGCTGTAAATTTGTTTGAAACCTAAGGTTAAGTTCCCTATCTTCTTCAGGGAGCAAATAAAACGAGTTGATACAGTCTTTTGGTTATCATTTATGAGATTAGTCACAGGAGGATGTAATTTTAACACTCCCCAGAATGTCTAGGAGATGTTTACACTCAAGTGCATGATAACAGCTTCTTACTACTGAGAACAGCAACCCGCAGTCTTTCTGCTGAACTGTAACTTAGGCTGTTGGGATGTTTAAGAGTTGAGCTAGGTGTATTTGCTGAGGGACTATGCTCTAATTCATTCCTTGCCTGTCCTCTGTGAGCAGACCCTAAGATCAATGGCTATGAAAGATGGTGGCTGATTTGGGGATAATTTTCCCTGCCAGGACTCTAGAATTTGGGTTAAAGCTGCATCCAACAGCATTTTTACATGGTCACAGTGTGGATGGGAGGGAAATCTCTACACTCCCCAGTGTTCCCTGCTGCTCAAATTTCTGGTCTGTTTTGGTTTTTAGGAACACTACACATTTTCCATACATTATGAATGATGTACATTGATTAGAATCCAATTGCTATTTCAGTATCACCCATACCTCATTCAAGTGGATGAGTAGTGACTAGGAGAAAGCATCATTGGTATAGAGAAAAGAGCTATTCATAACTAGTGTATATTGCTAAATAAAACCCAAACCAAATGTTAAGTTAATCTAATATGAATAGGTACATTTAGAATCACTTTGTGAAAGGGTGGGGAAGCTCAGGCTGGTTTTCCTTGGGGTTTCTTCAATCTAAAAAGAAAACAAGGACATTTCATCTACAGGCCTATGAGGATGCAGCTTCAAATAGATAAAAGTCAGGAAATTTGAAGTTGTAGCAAAGTAAACCAGCCAAATTGTGTTTATTCATCTTAAAATGTGATGACATGAATAAAACATAATCTGTTAGGATAAAAATCGCTGTGAGGAAGATGGTAGAAGAGGCCCAACTTGGACAGTATTTGGGGAGAAGGGAATATTATGGTCTGACAGGCTGAGATTTGGAAGAGGGTAATCGTCTCTATAAATAGACAAAGAAATAAATAATAAGGGAAATTGCATGAGCATAGGAGCCTTCAATTTTCCAGACATAGACATAAATACCATCAATAATAACAAAGTTTAGATATTCTTAGACATTTCAGAAGACTGACTTTTTGGTAGAGAAATTCAGAAAACAACAAAGTGTGTGCTATTTTAAACTTTGCAAGGAGGATCTTGCAGTACAGCTGACCAATAATGAATGTGATTATGAATGGACTCAGTTCTTCTTAAAACTGCAAGATGGATGAAAATAAATCTATAGCTAAGGTTTGTTTGTTGTATTTTTTTTAGCTACTGGAACAATAAAGAAAGAAAGCCATGAAGTGAGGCCATGGCAGTGACCTGAAGGGTGAGTTGGCCACTCCTATGTTATTTTTCATGTTTAGCTTACTTGTTGTTGAATAAATGCTTCAAGTTTCAAGGAAGTTGATGTACATGAAGATATTGAAAGGACAGGTAAGGAGAATGATGATAAATCAAGGGGAATTACATCATTGGAAAGGGAAGTCAAATACATATAGCTTAGTGTGACAATCCTTGGGCCCATTTTATCTTTGTTCTGGAATGCTAAAGACACAGAGAGAGGGAAGCACAAGTAGAAAAGATTTTACCTATATATCATTTGGAGATAGAACCAGATGACAGAATGATGGATTGGGCAAATATGCCCAAGAAGAAGGGGGAAAAGTATGTCAAGTGATTTCATGGCTGTTAGGTTGACTTCACCACCATGCACATTTAGAATGGATTTGAAATGAGTGATTAACAACATGTATGAAAATTAAAAATGAGAGAAATTACAACAGGATTATCTGTGGTTAAAAGAATTACTTTGGGGAATTACTTAAGAGTTCCTTAGTTTCTGTTTCTTAGACAAGGATTCAGAGTGCATTAGAAGTGTGGCTTTTTGCAGTTTCTTATTATCACAAATTTATTATAGGATGTTGGAAATATTCAGTGGTCAGCAGGCTAGATATTGATTGCAAGGCTTGGGCTGTAGGCCCAAAATTTGTACAGACCCAAAAGCTTTTAGTTGTGTAGGGATCAGAGCACTCACATCTCTCTTCCTTGAATTAAAATCTGAACCAAAGAATCGTGCTAACACAGTTTTTACATTTTACAAGCAGAATTTTACAAGACTTTTGCCACGTTCCCTCTTTCTCTCTCCAACAGCACTAAAAATGACTGAGTTTTACTATTTCCAAACATGCTTCTTTCCATGCATCCCATCAAAGTAAGAGAAGAGCTTCTTCTCATTAAGAATGCATTAGTTCAGTCTATCACCATTCCAGTCTTTCTTGTAGTCTTTGAAATGTGACACTTGATTGCTGCCTCCTCCTATGCAGCAGGCAGGCTGTGTAACTAGGCAGGCAGCACTATTCTTCATGGGGAGATGACTCTTTCATTAGACCCCCATAGCTAATGAAGACTAAGGAGTGAAAATGAACCTGGGGGGATTTTTCTCACCAGCTTGTGTGGCTCAACCAAAAGATTGGCACAGAACAAAGCAGCTGGAACTGTTTTGGTAATAATGAATGATAGTCACGATGCCCCAGAGTCAAAAATGCAGAGGAATCAGGAGAACCTTCATCAGAGTAGACCAGAGCACAAACTTGCCACATCTATCTGCAGATAGAAATGGGCATGTTTTGCAGTAACAGATAACTGACATCTAAAAACTTCAGGTAATCCTTCTGGCATTCTTGGGATTATGCATGGACACAGCAATCATCAGATCATCAGAGGTGATTGATGTGGTTGGAAGAGCCCAAGCCTGACACGTACACACCGTCAGCCCAGGTCCATGCCAGTGGAAACCCGTGGTGGCTGCAGGGAGTGACCTCCCTGTCACCATCACAGCAACAGCACAGACAGGGCTCTTCACAGTTAAGCCAGAAGTTAATGGAGGAATTGTACGTATTTAGAAATCATCTTTTTAATAGCAACTGGTTTAACCTTCTCTGTCACAACACAATGCCAACGTTTGCTATTTCCCAGAAGCCACTGCTTGACAATTGCCAGAGGCTCTGTCAGAGATGTCCAATGGTGAATGCTGCTGACCTGTTTGAAGTAGTGTGGATTCCACCCAACCTTGCACTGTTCCAGACTCAGTAGACATAGATGCACTGAACCTGAAGCTTAAACTACCAGTTTGCTTTAGCAAATCTCAGTTCTTCAGAGCAGATGTGATTTTAGGATCTGCCTTTTTCTCTTTTTAAATGTTTTACTCAATCTAAGTTGCTCATCACTCTGGCATGCAAACACTAATAAATATAAATATTATTCCTGTGACAACAGTTTGGCAAACTACAAGAAGAAAGAGGCACACGTATTCACATCTCAAGTTACAAGTAAATTCAGCCTTGGGGAAAAAAAAAAGCCAACCAAAAACTAATACAAGTAAGAGAAACAAACCAAAGATTTCCTAATGAAATTTAGTCAAGAAAATTACCCGATTGACCTGATAATATTAGATTTGTCAAATGTTATTATATTTAATAACATATTTCCTCAGAGTCATAGCATGGAAAAGCGTAATGTAAATATCAGAATCCACTGGAGTTGTGTTGTTGGAGAATAAAAGACATTGGCATATATATACACACTAACATTAACAGTGATAATTTGCAAGTCAAAATACAGATCTATATACATTTTGGATTTAGAAAATATTCTTCATGACTCTATTTGGAAACAAAATAGTAAAGAGGATGTGAGGGGAAAGCACTGGGATTTAGTGGTGCAGAGGTCTGATCATAGTTTCTGCAGAAATAATTTTGGGTCTAGCAAAAGACAGAAGGACTGACAGCAAATGACAACCACAGATGGAGCTTCATGGTTCTGCTCGAAGCCCCCAGTCTTTCTCTAAAAGGCAGCACTGCCAGAGGAACAGAAACAGTTTGTCTTTTACATTCTGCTTTCAAGAGCCTCTTCAAAGTGAAGTGGTGAAGTGGCTGGTGGCTTGAAGGGAGATGCAAGAAATGGAAAAAGAAGGGAGTTTAGATTAAGTATGAGGCTGCCATAGAAACTCTCCAGGCCAACTGAAGGGACTGTATTTATTTTGTACAGCTAATTGGCTGATAGAGATTTTTTTAAACTGGGCCAAACCTTGAAAGGGTCAGTGGCAGTTCTCCAAACAGAGCACTTTTCATACTGGAAAAGGAAAAGGAAAGAAAGAAAAAAAACCTCTCACCTTTCTCTTACTGGTCCATGCAGAAAACACAGTTGAAATTCTAGTCAAAATTGAACTCAATGGGAGATCTGCCATTGATTTTGATGGAGCCAGACAGCACCTCAGATACTTGCTTTTCTATTTTCAGACAGATACATTTGACAACCACCAATCAGCTGTCCTCTGTTAGTGGGTTTTTTTGTGTTTGCCAGTCTCCATGACTATATCTATATTAGGGAACTGTTGCTGATATTTCCCAGCATTGCTACTGCCTGTCCTGTGCCAGTCTAAGGTTATACCAGTGCTGGTCTCTCTTGATGTTTATATCTACCAGTGTATTAAACACTGTGCCATGGAACTGTGCACAGTGCTTTATTTTTGGTTTTAGAGTAGCATCTGTATCTAGGTTTATTAACTTTACCTTTTAGTAAGCTTGACTGTGACTTAAACCACCCAGAGCTCTTACCTCTGGTGGAGCTCAAACCATATTGGTCTTAAAGACCTTTCAGTGCTAATGACCTAAGACAGATGGATAGAATTGTGTGGGGTAAATCATTGCTGCCATTTTATTTCACAGTATGGAACACAAACTGTATTGGAGTAGAGGAGTTTTTAAAGCCATGACAGTTGTTTTTACATTAATGATGAAATTATTGCCTTGGCTAAAGAACATACAGGTTCTCCATCTTTTGCACCAATAAAATTTGCTCCAGTCTTCCACAATTTCCTCTAAGCTCTCCCAGTTTTGAGTGACATGAATAGTTCTGATTGATCTCAAGGGACTGTTAACTTTAAAACCTAATGAATACTATTTAAATGTCAGCTTTGTTAAATAATTATTAATCTTGGTGGCAGAAGCAATCAGTTATTTTGCTCATCTGTTTCAAACATATAAATATTTGGCTGCAGGGCCACTGCAGCTACTGATTACTGGCAAAAGAGAAGCAGTAGGTCATGTTCTCTCAGAACATCTCTAATAAACCCCCAAAAAAGAAGAGCAAGTCCACACCAAAGCCCTTGACCAGCTGATGCTCTCCTAAAGCTCAGGTGGCTTTTGTGTCTTCCAGATTCACAAATTCTTCATGAATCTCTTTTACAACAGCCCAAAATCTGCATCTCTCTTCACCTCTGTTCATTTCAACTTTTACATGGAAGTTCCAAAACCAGATGTAGTGTAACATATGTAGTGATTATTGTAACTATTAATAGTAACTATCAATCCAGAAGATTGAGCCTAGGAAAATACTGAGAATTGTGTGCAAAAATAAGTAGTCCCCATACTGCTAAAGATGTGATCTATTTACAGACTAAAGTTTTTCTTCTTTTCTATACTTTTCTTTTCTGAACAGTTTTGAAAATGTTCAAGAATTCAAGTTTTCCATTTACATTCCAGACTTCTGTCTTCTACAAAGAGTCACTCACCTGCTGGAGATTTCAAAGCTGTCTCATTACACAGCATAGGGTCGTGGATCTATATTTAAAGGTCTGCACATCAGTAGAGGTAAAAGATGCTACTGGCACATTGCAACACCTGACCTTCTAGGCCCTGGTGCTTATCTATAGACTGGACATCCCCCAGGTTGACTGTCAGATCTATACTAGGCCACCATTGTTGGTTGGAGCTTCTAATAACCAAAGAGTGTCAGAAGATATTTTATAAGCTTTAGGGTGTAACAGCAAATAGTGATCAGTTGGTTCTGACTTGCCTCCCATTTGTCCCCAGGACTCCTGAGGTGAAAGGCTAGCACTGGGAAAGAATGACAACTCAGAAAAGTCCAAACTTTGGCTGTTATCAAGATCAATAATTTTTAAAACTTTGGTTCCTTTTTTTCCCCATGAACATCTGAGTTCAGAATTCTTTGGAGGGGGCAGTTGCCTGTGGTAAGGAATTATTTGTGGAGAGGCCTGAGGAAAAGCAAACCAACAATTTCTACCTGGAACAGATGCTGTAAACCAGCACATCAGACAACCACAGAGATTTTGGGGACCTGCAGGTCTCCCTGTCACCTACCCAAACGTGCTTCTGCCTGCACTGGCTGCAGGCACTCTGGGTATTTCTCTGATGGGCTGTTTTGCCCCTGGGGTCTGCTGCTCTCTATCCTCAGCTATTCTCTCTGAAGCACTTCTCAGTGAAGGTCCAAATCCATGAGGAGAAGATTTCAGAACAGACCTTACGATCTCACAGGCTTTAGACTGTCCTTTGTGTGTCCTTGATTTAACAAATACAAGTTCTAGGAAGTTCATGTGCTTATCTCTGTAAATTAAAAAGCACTTGTTGAGGTATCACTTCCTAAATATTCTTCTGGCACCCTACTGAGGAGCTGATTTCTTGACTTTCTGTGTCTAACAAATACCAAATTCCCTGATACAAAGACTGGAGAACCATCCATTTCTAAGAAATCTCTAGAGAGAGATCTTGGCTAAATAGGTTCTTATATTGAAATGGCTTTGGGGATGTTCTGCCTCTCACATGCTTCAGGACAACTGGTGACATTGCCCACCTCATTCTGCACTGAGCTCCCTGAAAGCAACTCAAAGGCTAAAAGTGTCAGAATCTGCCTCCTCAGAACTTCACTTCCACTTTTCTCACCTTGGAAGAATCCCAGACCCCAGCCAAAATGTGCTAACATGGAAGGAGGTTCAAAGCCTAAAGGTAACACATCTCTAATGATAATTAAGGTTTCTTCCCAGTTCAGATTAATTATAGCAATATATATTTCAACTTGGGGATGTCAGTTGACTAGCAGAAGTTAGCAGTGACAGTGACATGGTTTAATCTGTCCTGATGGACTCTTTAACACTCAGAATTCTGGCCATATTGATCATTCCACTCACACTGGATAAAAAGAGGCAATACACATTGGTGGCCCCATTCTACCCCCATCACTCCTGACAGCACTCCCAGCTTATTTAAAACAACATTCAAACTGCACATTGGTTTCCCTTGTGGCTTAATTCTCATTATTCACTGAACTCCTTTTTACTAGAAACTGACTGAAGAGCCAGATTCTGAGCTCATTGTTTGGTTTTTTGCTGACTACAATGAACAGCCTTCTCAGTTTCCAAGCCCAGCATTTCTATACACTCCAAACAGTTGCAACCACCAACCAGCAAAATAAAAGCAGGTCAGGGCTGGGCAGGCAGGATGAGTGAAAAGAGTGTGCATGTGCTTTTCAGAAAGAATGAGACTGAAAATTAGTAAAAGACTTGCTCACAGCCTGTAGCAACAAATGATATCAATCAAGCATGGGAGATTTGTGTCCCAAAACAGAAAAAAATCCAAAAGAACATTCATGGGTGCATAGTTCTCACCTTGAAATAAATGGGCTTAAATAACGTTGCTACTCCAACTTGAAAAATCATAATTCTTTGCAAAAGAAATGAGAACCATGAGCACTGGTGCCAGTAAAGAGAGTTTTCAGTCACAAGGGGTTCATGCTGATGACAGCAGAGATCCTGTCTCTCTGCTCCTCTGTCTTGGTTTTCTTGATGGATCAGGATAGTTTAATTTGTCAGTGGTTCACTGGAAATTACTGTGGTGAGAAGCACAGACCTCCCTGTTCCGAGGATGAGTTCCTGAGGTGACTGCCACCCTCCCACTCTTGGACAGCTTTGAATCAGAGAGGAGTAAAAGCCTGGTTACCTTATCAAGGCTTCCTCATGGACCTTGGATGTGCCAACTCCACATCTCCAGTCCTCCCTAATAAGTTTCACTTGACTTCACACTGGAAGTGTCCTACACCATGTCTTTGCAACAGGCTCACTGAGACTCTCACACTGTATTTGTGGCTGTGAGTGCAGCTTCTCCATACACTGAAGCTCCCCATCATAGCTAATCCAGCCATGGAATTTATCACCTCAGGCTTTTTGATTAAGCTGATGTGCTGGTTTTCAACCTGTGTGACACTCAGGCCTCTAGGTCTATACAGCACTTCTCCTGGAAAATCACCAAGAAAAACAGGTTTCCTGACAATAAACTCAAATTTGCTCTTAAAGGGCTTCAATGACAAATTTTTAGAGGATAACAAAATGAGCATGAGCTAGAGCATATATGATCAGTTCTGATTTGGACTTCAAATGACTGAAAATATAGTGTATGCCTTGATTAATTGCTCCAATCATTAATTAATTGGTGAAACATGGACCTTAAATCTAATCTGAACACTGGATATTACTCTGAATTCATCCAGTCCATTAAAGAGCTCTTCACTATCAGAATTTTTTCCATATGAGCAAGTTACCTTTTAACATTCTCTTGGGCAAACATGATGGAGTTTTCTTTGGTTTCCCATTGCACAGAAGGTTGCCCACTCAGATCATCCTGATACCTTTTTTCTGGCATCTTCTGGAGATCAGCAAATCCCATTGTACTGGGTAGTCACATACAGATGTAACCCCTGCTTTTAGGGGCCCTACCCCCAGAAAGGTCCCTGATCAAGTGCACAACTTTGAAATCAATGTGGTTCCTTATGGGTTTAGTCAGGAACTATGCAAAAAAGCCCCATGAAGACAGGTTATGAAGAATTATTGACAGCCTTGACTGTGTTTCCAATTAGTGAATGCCATATGGAACAGCCTCATTATACATTCCCCCCACCCTAAATTTACAGGTGCATGTTTCTTGTGCCAGCAATACACAACTAAAAGCCCAGTATTGGCCACCGTGGCATGGATTTTTCAACATATTCTGTTTGACTTTTGTCTCTTCCTTGCCTTTTTAAACAAGAAGAAAAGCAAGTGGTATTTCCTGCAATGTCAGTATCAAGGGACCAGCAGCCTGACCCAGCTCCCATCAAAATTAATGGAAAAGCTCCCACTTTTTCAGGGGGTGTTGGTCTAGACAATGGACAATTTCTCAGAAAGAACAGGTTCTTCATGCTCAGGAACCATCTTTGTTCCCAACCAGGTGTCTTACAGTCAGACAGATGCAACCATGTCTACACACCTGACCCCATAAATCCTGCTTGTTTTGGAAGCCAGAGCCAATCCCTAGGCCACAAGTGAGGTCATCCTTTGGAAGAGAGCAATCAAAAGTTGTAAAGCTCCTAAAAATGACACTTTTTTTCATTAGCCACTTGGCTACATTGTGTTTATTGCATGACCATCTTTCTTGTCATATTAAAATGAACATTCTTTGTTGCTTATGTTATGAAGTATCTTGTAGTACACATACAGGGTGAGACATACAGCTGAATTAGCATTACAAAATCAACTTTAATATTGACAGATTTCTAAGGTTGCTTTTTGAGTTGATGATTATTTGGGGTTTTTTCACTTTTGGTGGGTAGCAGCACTGTTTGCTTCCCTTTCTTTCTTTCAGCTGAGTGCACTTTGTATGCTGTTAAAGACGTTTGTCTTTTTATTCTTTTTTACGTATTTTGTTTGTCCCACTCCTGTGGCAGCTTCTTGGTTTGGGGTTTATCTCATGTAGCAGAAAATACCTATCACAGAAATGCAAAGGCAGCCTGACAGCAAGCTCCTCTTTGGGCACGTTGACATCATCCTCCTCTCTGAGCCCTAATTCAACTTTCAACACAATGCCTAAAACTGCACAGCCTCTGGGCACAAAAGATGACCACGAGAGTACACTTGTGCATTCTGCTGCCCTGTAAGCAAATTGCCTTGTTAATGAGGAATCAGGCAAATAATGGGCTTGAGAGCCTGTGTTTATTTAGGTGAGGTAAAGGGCAAAAGTGGGGTTTGGTGTATCACAGGCAGCAGCACATCCTGTTCAGAGCTCAGGGCTGTGGGAGTCACTGACTGATTCTTCAACATTTCTCCCAGAAAAAGACAAGATGCAGCTACTTCAAGTGTAAGAATGACTCTTGGGGAAAAAGGAGGGAGCTAAGAGTTTGGAACTTCAGTGAGAGGCCAAACCAGAGCTGCACTTTGCATCTATACCTCATAAAAATTAACTCCTGCTCTCAGTTGTCTGGCTATATTGACATGGACTATGCTTGGAAGGAGGAGAGGAGAATGTCATTGCCTTCATGTAATAGATACAGAAAAAAACTCTGTGGTATGTGCACATGAAGTGTTTGTGGGGTGGATGTTGCTTCCCCTGCTCATGATGATAACAGATCCATGCATGCTCCCAGAGAACCCCTGCAGAGTGGATGACATGCTGTGAATTGCTGCTTCCTGCTGTCTTATCACACACCTAATGATTTATATCTAAACTCTCTCCAACAAGTAGCAAGGTAACCAACAGCCTTTTTATTTCTGACTGCTCCAAACCCAGAGAGTTGGTTTGTCTGTCTGAGCTCTGCATTTCAGCAGCTGCAATTGATGGAAGAGACGAGGGAAAAGGCATCTATATTTCTACAGTTTTCCCTTCCAAGCTAAATAGCTTGGATGAGAGAAGAAGGAACATAACTGAATCACTCAGACAATCTGTTCTTTCAACTGGTGGGGCTGGGAGGTTAAGAGATTTTTACAAATAAGCAATAAAAATAAGGCAAGTATTAGCTGATGTGTTTGACAGGAAGGCTGTAATTCTGCTCTGCTCTGCTCCACAGGAAATATGAAAATATGGAAATTTTATGTTATCTGTCCTTCTCTTGTAAAACCAGTACATTCTCTTCTTATCATTATGTCTCATCTGGTACATTATTCAGACTCAGGCCAAAGTATTTGGCCATTTCAGATATTGCATCAACAACTACAACGTGAAGAAGCTCATAATAAACACATCACAAAAACCTGCTGCTTGGCCTTGGCTTTGGCTGGCTTTGTTTTCACGGGGCAAAGAGCACATCCAGCCTGCCTGACCAGCTTCCTCACTGGGACACCATCTGAAGGTAGACCACAGCTTCTACAGGCAGCTCTTTGTCATCCTCAGCATATTTTCTGTAGTGATGTGGATGAATCTGAGTGATGGGATTCATGTCTCTGTGATCCAGCACTCAGCCAGTGCTGTCCCATCTGCTGGGCATAAGAGAACTGCCTACGCTGTAGACCCACAGTCTATCTTACTCTGCTTTTGAATTTCCCTCATTCTGACAGAAGAAACGTTCAGTTCTGTGCCTGTAGGGAACTTGATATTTCACAGAAATATCCATATCATCACCAGATTTTTATTCCACAGTGACAGGAGAGGAAAAGGATCTCATCAAAGCTGTTTGGAATAATTTGTTTTCAATAGACAAAGTAAAAACCCCAGCCAGTTCTCTCCATCTTTTAAAAAGTAGTTTGTTTCTTTAATGCAGTTGACCTCAGAGATTCACCACTGCAGGTACTGTGATTTAAATAAGAAATATGCTGCTCTCAAGACTGAGCCTAAGCAGAACTCTTCCTTGATAAACTAATCTTTGTAAAAACCCCTGTGCTGCTGTGCTTCACAGAGCCAGGAGCTGGCTATTAGTTCTCTTTGTAATTCTGTTCTCTTCCAATAGACCATTAGAGCACAGCACGCTGGCAAACCAGGAATGGGGCTCCCCAGCAGATATTAGTTATGGCTGTATTCTTCCTTTCCCCAGAAACACAACCCACACAGTCCTTGCAGCAGAAAACACAGCACTTTAAATCCCTCATTTCTTTAGCATAAGATGAAGTCTGCCTTTCTCTCAGATTACCCTTCTGGCCAGTCAGGTATGTGAGGTTTTTTCTAGGCAACAGGTGGTTTTTGAAATAAAATACAACCTTCCCTTCAGCTCATTATGTGAAGGAGACAGCAGCTGCAAGTATAATGCAGAGGACACATGGTCTACAAGACACCCAGAAGAAAAATATTCCTTGTTCCACTTGTTAAGGTAAAGCACAGATGTTGCTTCAGTGATAAGCATGAGCATAAGGCAACCGCAGTCTGCTTCGTGCTGTAAATTCTGAATCTAAGATTTCAGAATATTTAGTAGGCTGCTACCAGAATCACCAGTTTCTTTATGTTAGGGGAAGTTGTTTAGGTCTAATCTCATAGTCCTGACAAATACTCCTCATGGCAGTTTGCATTACACTATCATCAACAATATGCTGGGGACTGTGCACAGACTTGGCAGATAAATTATTAATAATCTTTTATGTGTACTCAGTTATGAGTATCAAATAGTGACAAATGCATAAGTTAATGCACTTACTGATTTAAACATTTACAGATAGTGTATATTAAAAAGGTTTTAGTCATTTAAAACATTAAATGCCATTTTTCCCCCCTGCTTAGTGTTGATACTAAGGCTATTTCTGCATCTCTCAGATCTAGACTGTTCAGAAATCAACTGCAAAATAATGGTGTCTAATGAATGTAATGACCAAAGCTAGAACCAGTCCTTTCCAGGGGGAAATTCTCTGCTCAGAGAGGTTGATAATTCCCCCCTCTCCCATTTATTATTTTTTCCCTAATTTCTTTTAAGGACAAAGTACATATATTGTAGCTAAGAATACAACCAAGGTGAAATGGCTTTTTCAAATAAAAAGGCAGTGCAGCATTTCTTTTGAAACACAACAATCCTCTAGCATTTCCTGATCTCTTTACTCCCTCCACTTTTCTAGTCCTAACTAGGTCAGAAACTCGACCCTACCAACAAGAACATGTAACACCACAGAGAAAACACCGTTCTCAAAGTAAGCCCAGAGCTCTTGCTCTGTGAGTACACTGGTTACTTTGGCTGTCTTGCAAAATATTTATGCTGGCCTTGTGGCATAAGTCCCAGTAGCTTGTAGGACTGCATGTTTTCCTGGCTACAGAATATTCTGGCTGAGAATATGAATATATTTTGCATACTATGGTCTTCAACCTTTGGTACTATAGAAGGGGAGCAGCCTCTTGCCCTTCCTGAACCAACTGTCCTCAGTGTGTTACACCAGGTTTTTACTACTACAAGAACTAGTAGTCCTGAGTACTGCTGTTATGATCCTCCTCTACTCAGCAATCAAGGCTGATCAACAGATTCCAAGACTTGTGCACTTACATTGTGTGGAGAAAATTTGAGCAAATACTCACATGTGTCTTCACGTCACCTTCAAGAACCTTGCTGTACCTGAGAAACTCAGCAACACTTCCATTCAGCAGCCTATCAAAGGCTTCAACATATGGTGCTATGCCTGTAGAAGAAGAGCAAGCCATTATAATGGGTTCATAAAGTACATAATGTGTAGGACGTTCCTTTGTAGCAGATGGAGGAGAAATGCCATAGAAACAGGGGAAATTGCTGTAACTTAATTTCTGCTGCACTCATCGATCTGTGAAATCAGTGAAAAAGGATGTATAATCATTTTTTTTTTCTAGCTAAAAAGAAAAAATCTCTCAGTAGAACTTGGCTAGGAACATGAGGAGAATTTGCTCTGTATAATGTAGTGGGGAAGCCTCTTTTATCTTAAAATAACAGGTGCTAAAATAAATATTTCACAGCCTTTCAAGGCCTAATGGCCTTATCATAGAATCATAGAATGGTTTGGGTTGGAAGGGACCTTAAAGATCATCTAGTTCCAACCCCCTTGACATGGGCAGGGACACTTCCCACTAGACCAGGTTGCTCAAAGCCCCATCCAACCTGGCCTTGGTTGCAGGTGAGCATGATTGTCTTAACAAAATTCTGCTGGTGTGCGTAAAACAAGTATTATCCTCTAAAAAGACTCTGCTCTGTACCGAACAATGCTTTTTATACCATCCACCCATTCCTGAAGATCTTTGTATTGTCTGGTGGCTTTTAATAGCAAGCAATTCAACTTCCAGTAAGAGAGAGTCCTTAGAGTGGGCTGAGAGTGGATTTACACAGTGAGATGTGGCTTTGTAATCTCCTTATTTCGTTGCCTGACCTTGCAAAACTGTCACTGGATAAAGAAAGGTCAAACAAGTCTTGTAGGTGACCCATCCCATTGATTATATGCTGTACATTCTAACTGGGGAGGAATGATGCTCTATGATGTACAGAGGAGATTCCTGATAAGCGGACAATCAGAAAATGCAGATGAGACTCAGTTTCTTATGCACTTGGCTTCTAAACAGCTTTATGGGCTATCTTCTAAGACAGGACAAGTAATCTTTCCTTGGATGCTTTCCAGCCCTCCCTTTCCTCCCTGACATGTCCTCATGTCTCGCCTGTGCCTCAGAACCTTTGCCAGGTCCAGCATGAGTGACGCGGGTGTGAATTTATGGCATCTGTAGGATCTGAGAGCCCTAAGTTAAAATTCTTCCCAGCCTCTCTCCCTCATTAATGAAGCCTGAAGATCGCTCTGAAGAGGTACCAGGCTTTCCCCAGAGAGTTTACTTTAACCTTTTGGCACTATATGACAATTGTGTCCAAATTCATAATCTTGAAAGCCCTCTTTATCCCACAAGAGTCATCTGGCTCCTTGACAGAAAAAAGAAAGGCTTTGGCAACTGGAGTTTGCAATGGCCTGTGTGAAAAAAAAAAAGTAGTTAGTCAGCTAGGCGGGATTTCAAGGCTCTTTTTGTTCTCTTGATGTCACTCACCTTTAATTCTGAGGAATTTCTGGGCTTTCTTCCATAGTAAGTGTTTGTGTGTAAACCCCTCAAATGACCTAGTGCACAAAAGGTTTTAGTTGTGGAGATGCTTTCCAAAGCCCATTTATGTTCTTTGTCAAAATCTGTGCCTGTCTCCAAGAGAATCATTGTAACCTTTTGCTTCAGAGCAGAGTTTTAAATAGCAATTCAGCAAATGGCAATTGTCCTGTGCAGAACTAGAAAGCAACTATGCTATTTTTTGCTGTTCAGTCCAGCTTACTCCCAGGAGTACTTACTAGAATTTGCTGTAGGCTGTGCAGAGCCATTGAATGATTTGTTTGCAATCCTGCCCTTGTAATACCATTTAGGAGAAGAGTAAAGGTACAGTTCTCCCATCCTCCTCATTATGCTGCTGTTTCTGAAAAAGTAGTGGCTATTTTTTGTAATAATTCTAATTACAGAAAGGTCTTTTAAGGGAGGGGGTCATGGTGGAAGAAAGCAACATATCTCCATTTGCACTAGAGACTTAAAGAAGGTCACACTCTGGCTCATGGTCAGTTTTAATGGAGAAAAAGGGACCTGTTCTCAAGACTGTCAACTTTTGCTGTGGAGGTTCTGTGACCTCTGCAGAATACAAAGTGATCTTTGTGGCATTATATGCCTATCAGTCACCCAAACTGAAGAACTGAAAGACTAACTCAAAGTCCTGAGACCCAGTGTGAGACAGCTCTGTCTGCAGACATGGTACAGGCTGGCAAATGTCCCATGGAATCATAGAATAATTTAGGTTGGAAAAGACCTTTAAGATCATCGGGGCCAACTGTTAACCCAGCAGTGCCAAGTCCACCACTAAACTATGTCCCTCAGCACCACATCTACATGGCTTTTAAACCCCACCAGGGATGGGGACTCCACCACTGCCCTGGGCAGCCTGGGCCAGGGCTTGACAACCCTTTCAATGAAGAAATTTTTCCTAATAGCCAACCTAAACCTCTCCTGGCACAACTTGAGGCTGTTTCCTCTTGTCCTATCCCTTGTTATTCAGCTCAGCTTCTTCCTGCAGTCTCCTAGTGGGTGTGTTTCATAAACAAGGTTTGTCAGTTGGTTTCTTCCAGGGATCTATTGGGGTTTTAAGGCTCTGCTTCCCTGGGGGATGAACCTTTTGACCTGACTGAGCTCTCAGGTTAGGCCAAGGATACAGCAGTTTTCATGGCAGCACCTCACAGGTTCATCTCCTGTTCTGAAAGCAGCCCTGGTTCTGCAATACTGAGCTCTGCATTAATATAATAACAGATTTATTTTGGGAATCACTCCTCTATATTTTAAAAATGTAGATTTCCTAGCAGTGATTGATTGATTTGTCAGTTTGTCCAGGGATCATGTTTCTCCAGGACTTTACTGTGGTTTACTCACTGTCTAGGCTTTCTCTGGACTGTAAGCATTTTATGACTGAAGCTGCCTGTGACTGCCTAACTCATCTGCTATGGAAACCTGATGGAAGATGCTCCCTTCCTGCCACAGCAACACGCTGCTTCCATCAGCTGCTCCACAGCAGCTGCCGGTGTGGAGGCCACAGCACACAGGGCTGTGGGGAAGGGCCCTCACACGTGTTGTTGGGTGAGGGCTGGCACAGAGGGACAATAAAGCAGCTGACACACACTGACTTGCTTCTGTGTCAGTCAGTAAGGAAGCTGCCTGCGACTTTCTGCTTGTTCTGCAGCTTCTGCACAGCAACTGAATCCATGCTGGGATGTGCTCTCCTCTGGAGCGTGCAGGAAAGGGCCAAGGAATACAGAAAACAAAGGATATGAAGCTAATAAAGGGATATCTGTCAGGGTTCTGGGTGAAAAAAAAAGCTCTGCAGAAAGGAAAAGGCACTTCTATTCCATCAGCATTAGAACTGCCACATTTAGAAGGCTAGTCACCCTGTACATTTCAGAAATGACAAAAGAAATTAAGGAGTGAAAAAATATGATTTGGTGATATCTGGGCTCCCCAGTTCATGGGAGACAGGGAACTTTACTGGAGAGAGTCCAGCAGAGGCTACAAAGATGATGAAGGGACTGGAGCATCTCTTCTGAGAAAAGGCCGAGAGCTCTGGGGCTGTTTAGTCTGGAGAAGAGATCTGATCAATGCTGATCAAGAGCTAAAGGGTGGGGTCAAGAGAATGAGGCCAGACTCTTGTCAGTGGTGCCCAGGGACAGAACAAGGGGCAATGGGCACAAATTGGAACCCAGGAGGTTCCACCTGAACAGGAGAAGAAACGTCTGTGCTGTGAGGGTGTCAGAGCCTGGCCCAGGCTGCCCAGAGAAGTTGTGGAGTCTCCTTCTCTGGAGAGATTCCAAACCCACCTGGGTGTGATCCTGGGCACCCTGCTCTGGGTGATCCTGCTTTAGCAGGGGGGTTGGATGAGGTGATCTCCAGAGGTCTCCTCTAACCTCTGCCATGCTGGAATTCTGTGATATGATGTGAATAAATGAAGACAGACTTTTTTTTTTTAATGTATTTTCCAGTATAGTTCTTTGGAGATCCACTAGAGAAGGGAGAGCTCTGGAGATAACAAAAGGTGGCCATGGATGTGTGGCAGCCCTTAGTGAGCAAAACTCATAGTTGATGAAGGATATTAAACAATTAAATGAAAGGAGGCCTGCACTATGAAATTCAGAGAGCTGGCAAATAATGTTTATATTACTGACTTCTTTAGGAATATTTATGCTGTAAATTTTGGAGATGTCTCATTTCTTCTGCTAATTGAGCTCAAGCAGACATTTTCAGCTGGTGAGTCATCTACAACAATATCAATGCTAAAATGGGAAGAGCGATAAAGCTTGAAATATGAACATT
This sequence comes from Brachypteracias leptosomus, assembly GCA_013401335.1. Taxonomy (NCBI): domain Eukaryota; kingdom Metazoa; phylum Chordata; class Aves; order Coraciiformes; family Brachypteraciidae; genus Brachypteracias; species Brachypteracias leptosomus. The sequence continues at coordinate 1,095,764 of VYZX01001329.1, forward strand.
ATATTTAAGAGATTAGTCAAATCTTGCATTTTCCAGGCTGTATTATGCATATGACTAAGCTTGTCACATGACATTTCTAAATTAATTTTTTTAAACACCACTTTCTTTTGAGATGGGATTCATAAGGAGTGGGCTTGCACTCCCTCTTAGAAGACAACCACGTGCTCTACTTGCAATTTTTCAATAACAGTGAGATGGTACTTCAGAAAACTTACTTCCATTGACTCCATTGATGGCATCACACTCCATTCCACCTGATCTGTGTGAATCTGAAAATAATGCTTCAAGTCGAGTCACTGCATTCTCCAGTCTCTCCATCAGACCATGATTCTCTGCCATTCTGAAGAAAAACCATCAGGGACAGAAGCAGCGTTAGACCCCTCTGAGTAAAGCCCGTGCTTCACTTCATGTTACAGTTCTGCTCTTCTTGTGGCTTTATCTTTATCAGCTTTTCTGGCAAAACTCCTATTTTTTAAGTATTGTCTTTCTGGCACAGCAGCAGTTGCAGTGAAGCAGCTGACACACAGAAATGCTTCTTTGTCACCAGGGAATACGATCAGTACTTGGTGCTGGGTTTTCATTGTAAGCAGCAGATTCAAACCTCTGCTAGTGTAGCTTTGGACAGTCCGTGTGTGGACAATGACAAATACACCCCTGTGCTCCCAATCAGATACTGAGATGGCTGAAATATTTATACACATAATCAGTAAAAAGTTATGCCTGCTAAGATTTGCATCAGGCATTTACAGAGGCAAAAATACAGACCCAGTTAATAAGCCAGACTTTAAATGGATACCTCCTGATTTTTGAAAAGGTACATTCTGAAATTTGTCTGGCTTTTATGGTTTGTAGTAAGACTCAGCCACTTTACTGAAGACCACACAAGGAGTCAAGAAGGTTTTCTGTTTGTTCTTCTGATATGATTTCCCATCATTGAATTTTTTTCTTATGAAAGTACCTGATGTGAATCAGGGTTTCCTGAGCTTTTCAAATCAAGCACTAATTAACCTTTGGAAAGAAAGAAAAAAATAATCCAGGGGCCTGCTTGTGCAGTACTGCTACAGTGCTTTTGATTTCAAATGGAATAGAAATTAAGTTAAATTTTTAACAATCCATGAGTTTGTTCTTTCCCCACAGTGTGATTATCTGCTTTCTTGCATGTGAGGAGGTGTAGGCATTGACATTCTTGGCTACTGGCCAACGTCAGGGAACACAGTGCTGTGTACACCTCAGGCTGAGAGGTGGTTATATAAGCAAAGACAAAGCTATGGTTAAATCCCTTATCATTTAATATTACAAGCTTCATGGACATGTTCCTCACTTAGGGCTGTGTTTGATTCTGCTAAGCAACGTACAGTATGAGGTGGGTGATCATAGAATCAGAGAATGGTTTGGGTTGGAAGGGACCTTAAAGATCATCTAGTTCCAACCCCCTGCCATGGCAGGGACACCTCCCACTAGACCAGGCTACTCAAAGCCCCATCCAGCCTAGTCTTGAACACATCCAGTGTTGGGGCATCAACAACCCCCCTGGGCATCCTGTGCCAGTGTCTCACCACCCTCAGAGTGAAAAACTTCCTTACATCTAATCTAAATCTCTCCTTCTCCAGTTTAAAGCCATCATCCCTCATCCTATCACTACAAGCTCTAGTAAAAAGTCCCTTTCCTTGTAGACCCCCTTCGGATAGTGGAAGGCCACAATGAGGTCTTCCTGGAGGCTTCTCTTCTCCAGGCTGAACAACCCCAACTCTCTCAGCCTGTCCTCGTAGGAGAGATGTTCCAGCCCTCTGATCATCTTTGTGACCCTCCTCTGGACCCTAAATGTTATAATTAAAAAGTAAAGTAACAGGAAATGAAAGGTTTTGATCTACAAATTAATAATTCTTATGAATAAAAAGAATAATAGTATTTTAAAACTTTAAGTATGAGAGAAGATTAGCTGCTAGGACTGTGGGAGGCCCTGCAGAGCTCTTGTGCTGAGTCATGCTGCCTGTCAAACAAGGTGGGACCTTCAGACTTTACCCTATAAATCTAATGAGGTTTGTGTTTGACCTAAAAGTGAAGCAGAAGGTTTTACAGTGAGAAACCCTCAGGAGAACCATTCTCATGAGAAAGTTTTGTCTGGAATTTATGGGTTTTTCCTATTTACACTAAATAAAAAAGCAAACCCCCAAAAGAGGATGATATTAAGCAGTCTGCACATAAACACTGTCAAAACTCAGCAGGGCTTCTTTGCTGGTACTGAAAATGCACTCCATTCTGCTTGAAAAATCAATGGATTTTTCAAAAAAACACCATAATTTTTGTAAGGTTACAACCATCTTGGCAGGAATGAGATGAAGGCATCAAGACAGCTTCTGCAATGTTAAAAATCTGCAAGAATGTTAAAACTTTTCTTAAAGCAGAGCTCTGTTAATCCTCAAAAATATTATGGATACTTTTCTTTCACATTTTGAAAGTTACGTTTTAAACCAGTCTAAAGTCAGGCTGGTCTAACATAACATACCAACAGTCAACTCCTTTCATCAGTATTTTAAAGTATATTGCCAGTATAGTTCCTGGTTGTCTTGATTTGAAGGTACAGTCCGATAGGTTGGTGGGTTTTTTCCATGTTTACACTTAACCTGCTTCTTTATCTGTGTGCTTATATATTCATGCCTACCTGGTATTTGTATCTATATGTACATATATGTGTGCACATAAGTATACACAGAGGTATCCCTGTGCCAGGATTACTTCTGCCATTATTGTATGTAACACCACCAGAGCAAATCCATTGTACATACAATAACCTTACATTTACACTCTGCTTTACCATCAGTTCACTAAGCATCTATCTTACAAACAAGACTGGAATTAATGCCACTGTTCTGAAGACTCCACTGAGCAATAACCTGACAACTCCCCTCATCCGTTCTCAATCTAAACACCTGACATCTTTGCCTATATTTAGGGATTCAGGTATTTGGCTCATATTATGACAACCTTCAGCATTTTCCTGCCCTATATTCAGCTGCTCATCTGATTGCTTCTGATTCCACACTGCACTCCGTGTGGTCAAACCCACACCACAAAGCCACAGCTCGAAAGGAGTCACTACACAAGTGGCACAGCTTGACTCTGAAGATACTGTGTGATACAGCATCAGAGCTTTCATTATAAATAAATGATGACTGGTCTACTTACAGTGCCAAATAAAACCTTTGCATGTTAATGAAAAGTAAAGAGGATGTAAATATGCCTGTGGGATGCTTCCGCTCCCATAAGGCACAGTTTTATATCAAGACAGATTCTCTGTCTCATCTCTACTAGGATTTTAATTAAAGCTTTGATCTTGACGTGGATTATCAGGGTTAATCATCTATCTTTCCCTGGACTTGGTGCTTAAGGAGTTAAAAACAACAGTGCTTCAACTCCCATGTAATCCTGTATCCAGTTGCTGGAGAAATACTCTGTCCTTCGTGGAAAACAAGGTCAGCTAAGAGCTAAGGAAGGTGTTCACCCACATCTACTGACAACCATTTAAACGTTGACATTGCTAACTGTCTCTGGTGCTCAAAAACAAGGGGGAGGATGCACAGATCTGCCCTGTTTACTGTTAGTGATAGCTTTTTTGGGTGTGCTAAAGGCACATGGTAATACAACCATCTGTCCTTTCTTCCCCAAAAGAAGTGAAGGCAAAATCAGGTAGAACAAGGCGTGCTGAAGACCACAAAGCAGATCTTTTTATAGACAGACTTTGGGAGATCATGACTTTTCTCCCCAACTTGACAGATATCTCAAAGCACCATTTATCTATTAGCAAGGGAAAAAACCTTGTCTGTAGACTAAAATTCCCTGACATACTCATCCCAAACAGCAGTCAAACTGGAAGCCAAAATGCACGGGTACTGTTCCTGATATCGTTGGATGTGATTTGTGACAGAGGACCATATTGCTCTATCTCAAGAAGAAACAAGCTGTAAGGAGCCCACAGAGAAAATCAGTGTAATAGCATAAGGGGGGAAAAATAAACATATGATGGTTATCAGGCATGTAAAACTGGCAGTTTTGAACACAGGAGTGGTGCCACTCTCTAAACTATGATATTATTCTGACAAACATCAGCAAGAGATGCTATAATGGTTTGCTTTTCTTTCTTGCATTCTTAATTTAGAAGAAAAAGAAGCGACTTGTTAATTTATTTGGGTTTTTCTTCCCCTTAGTACCAGCCCTTCCAAGTCCACCTAGCACCTGACAGTTAACCCAGGTCTCACTCATGCTCATCATCTGAGATGCTACAGGTCAGATTTTGCTTTTCCCCTCTATGCCAAAAAAGCACAGATGCCTAAAATGGAACACAGGCAGAAATGTGGCATTTTAATGGTATCCAACATTCCTACACTGCTTGGAAAATCACAGTCCTATTGAAAGTACAGCAGCCTGCACATGCACTTTCTCTCATAGCCTTTTTTAATAAATTGCTACTGAGATATGAGGTAAAATATACAAAAACCTAAACGGTCTTTTTGCCACCTTTGGCATCAGACCCAAATTCCTGCTGTGCCCCATCCTGCTCTAGACAATGAAACCCCACTGGTTTGGGTTCCTCATTCCCAGGCAGAGCTCAGAAGTAGCCTGGTACTGGCTGAGTGGCAGCTGAGGAGCCCCTGAAGCTGTTTGGGTTATTATCAGAAAAGATTTTGGGTAGAGAAAGCAAAGTAAGGGAATATTGGTTAGAAGAACCTGTGTATTGGTAGAGACACAAAAACATTTCCTTGTATGGTTTGTGGTTTGTTTCCCATTAGCTGTATGGGAGGAATGTAAACAGAGGCTGGTCAAACTGATGTCAAGTTGGATTCAACCAGAAGACCTCTCAGTAGAGCCCTGCGTGAGGAGAATGATTCAGGGTTCAAATCAGAGCCTTTGGTGACCTTCTGGTTTTGCCCCTAGTCCTGCTAGAAGCTCCTCTGGAAGCAATGTTCTCAAGTATAGAGAAAAAACCACCACCTTTTTTATCCTAGTAAAAGTTATAGTCTTGTATATCTCACAGTATTAGGATTTTGACAGGTTTTGATTTCTTTTTTTTTTAATAGACAAGTTTTATACATGGAATAGCAAGAAGGCAAAAATGTCTGTGTGACTGGCCATGTGACTCCTGCTTTTTGTGGAAGGCTGTGCCACTTTGACTAATAAGTTGGTTTGAAATCTTGGCTGGCTCTAGTGTACTCATCATAAAATATTTCTGTAGCTCAATGTGTGTCTCAAAAGCACTGACAGGCTATGAATGAGTCCTCTCTTGCTGTGCACAAGTGTGCTACCTCCATTATCTTCTCTTTGGGCTTCTCTTTGGCATCCTCTGTGTTTTTAAAGGGTGATTTTTTATAAGCAAAAAAGATTTTTGTGTAGAAGAGGAAAAAGCAGGTTCATGTAGAACTTATTTCATTTAACCTGCTTTCTCCCTTTGCTTTTATGCTGTTGGTACCACAAAGCTTCTCTGTTTGCCTTCTGGCTCCTCCTTGGCTTCTCTCCCTCTCCCAGGGATCAGGCTGTTGTCTACAGAAACATGCAGGAAAGCATTTTTGTAGCCCACCATTTAAAAAATATTACAAAACTGCATTGTAAAACAACCTCTGTTTTGACAAGCACCCCTAAGACTGTTGACGCATTTTAGATTTCTTATCACATCCCAGTTTAGCCCCATAATGACGGGTGAGCAACTGCACACGTCAAGCTGGGTGTCTGCAAGGCAAGGTAATAATAGTGTGGACTGTGGTTAGGCCTCTGCTAATTTAATATGAATTCTTTAAAATATGTCGTGTGTTCATGTATGTGCTTGGTATCTCCTGGAGTATCAGTTCACTTCCTAATTATGTGTAAGTTCTGTGAAGAGCTCTCATCCCTTGCTGAATGATTTTGACTGTCTTATCAGTTTTGTGATCACAAAGAACAAGTTCATTATTTAATGATATACTGAAGCACTCAAGACTTGACAGTCTGTGTAAGCATGATTGACTTAAAATAACCAAGGCAACCCAGTTTCTAAGTACGTTCTCCTGTTCTTTTTATGCTCCCTTTTTATGTCACCACTGCTCATAGTCTTTTGTCTGGGCTTTATTTTCTCCTCTCCCTCCAATGAATTGTAAGAGTTTTAGTATCTCTCCAATCAACAGCAACACAATGTTCTTAGCCACCTCATTTACTATGGATTAGTGGGGTGCTCTTCATGTAATCAAGCATCCTAAAGGCCTTATAAGGCATTTAATTACCTGTCACAAGCCCAATTACTGTATGCAAGCAGGCTGCCTTGCTGAACTGAGAAAATACTGCATGCAGGCATTGATTTTATTAAGTGCTTCAGTTCGGTTCATAATAACTGAACAGTAAGATTCTTTATGCTATGGTTCCAACCAACTTGAATTTACACTCTCCAAAAGGGTAAACTCCACAAAGTACAAACCCTTATGGGTGTTTCAGTACCTCTGGGGTGTGAGAGGAGAAAAGCAAAGGGGGGAAGTTAAAACTAAGGGGAGAGAGCTGCAAGTTCTAAAAACACAAATGATGGAATTACTCCTGCAGAAAATGAGACTAGTTATTCAGTCCCAAGGTTAATAATGGTTTTGTTTGCTGTGAGGGTGGCCTGTCACCACACTTCACACCCTGCTTCTTATGCATATCCATATTCTGCCAGAGCCTGAATAGTTGGGCTTGATTTCAGCCTAGTTATCATAGAATCACAGCATAGTTTGAGTTGGAAGAGACCTCAAAGATCATCTAGTTCCAAGCCCTCTGCCATGGCAGGGACACCTCCCACTAGACGAGGTTGCTCAAGGCCCCATCCAATCTGGCCTTGAACACCTCCAGGGATGGAACATCCACAGTGTCCCTGGGCAACCTGTTTCAATGTCTCACCATCCTCATCGTGAAGAATTTACAGTTTCAAACCATTATCCCATTACTAGTTAGCTAGTGTTCTTGCTCTTACCAGAATATCCTGCTGCAATTACTGTGTCCGATGGTCTCAGGCTCATCACAGCTGCCCCACTCCTGTGGCCCTTCTTCCAGCATGGCAGCAGCCAGAAGGGCTGAAGCAAGATTTCTGCCCTTTGAGTAGTCCCTTTGCTCTGCAGCTCATTTCTGATCTTTATTGATCACAAAAACTCAAGGCCTTGGCCCACCTGCCATTCTAAAATCCATCCCACCGACTCTGCAACACTCCTCATTGTGCCTTTGCTTCTGATTCAGGGTGAAATGGGCCACCTGCTACTAAAACAGACCTTTCTATTTCCTGCTGTAACCTGGTTACTACTTAAAGGTCCTGAGTTTTAACGATAATCCATGCAACCTTGCTCACAAGAGCTGAGACACTTATCCCTCCTCTGTTTCAGTGTGAGATATCATGAAGCCCATAAATATCAAATCAGACCCATCTTAGATGCTTGTAACATTCACCTTTTCTACTTTAGAGGACTCTGAGCTGTTAGGTGAATTATTCTGCTGGTTCTTCTCTCTAAATAATGACAGATTACAAATGGACATGTAAATCATTCCTTGCATTCCTTCCAGAAGGCAATTATTTAAACAAATACACAACATAACTTTAACGCATAGGATCTGAGCACGTCTTCTTGGAAAAACACAACACAAAATAAGACAGTAATGTTCTTGAACATTTACCTGGTTTTCTATATATGCTACAAAAGCATTAAGCCCTTGATTCCCAGGATACTACTACCAGTATTTTGGATTTTACAAGCAATTTCCTCAGCCTGCTATTCTCTGAGAAATTGTGGGTCAGAGAGAGCCATTTCCATTAGCATACACTCAGGAAAGTAGTCTCAATGGAACCTTTTTTAGCACCAAAAAGTCCCTGAAATGTGACACAGTCAGAATACCTCCCAGCCACAGCTGAAGTGATGACAGCAGCAGCCAGGGTGTATATGGACTTAGTCTATGCCATAAAGTCTTGCTAACAAGGTGGCAAAGATCACAGAGGTTTAACAACCCCCCAGGCTCCCACCCTCACTGAACCAGGAGACCCTCTGCCAAAGATGCAGCCATGCTCACCTGTGCTTTGGTCATTTCAACATGTGCTGGTTAGTAAAGGTGTTGATATTCCAGCACAGTTCTAGCAGTGACATGCTGAAGAACAGCTGAGCTCTTAGAGTTCAAAGCCTTTCTTATTGGAAGAGTGAGGAAACCATAGCTGCCAAAATTACCCGTTTTCCAAAAATATGTGAGCAACCGAAGCTGACTCTGCCTCAGAAATGATGAGTTCCCAATTGCTCCCCCTATTGCAAAAGATGTACTGGAAATTTTAGAGAAAGGAATTAAAATTATTTGTATATCTTAAGGGTGCTTCATCAAGCAACATCTTTTAACCAACTCCTGATAAAACAGCTGTCTGAATGACTGCAATAATTTATACCTAATTTATTGTAGGTGTTTCCTTGGTTTTGCCCCAATAAGCATGATAAGTAAATACAACTCTTTCATGTAGCCAGATGTTCTAGTAGGCAGCAAGAGCAACTACTGAGCTTGCTGCTGTTGCACTTCATCTAAAAACTCGGGCAGAACCACAGAAAGTATTTCTTTAACATAGTTGGCAGTTCACCATTTTTCTCTAGAGTTCAAACCCCTTGCAGTGTTATTGTCACTGCCAGGCCACAGACTAAAACACAGACAGATCATCCAAATTGTTCCGGGTAATGGTGCAAGGCTGGGAGCTCCACATTATCCATCTGGTTCCCAGCCTTCCTTGCTGCACTCTGCTTCTTTTCCAGTACCTCCTAAATTCCCAAGAATTTTAGTCCTGGGGAAATTTTCATTCTTTTTTCCCCCCCCTAACTTAGGGTCCCCATTGTATTTGCATGATTAATAAAAATTATACACTGGGATTAGAAAATCTAATGATGGAGGGGGTTAATAAATGTAATTTTAGTGCCCCTGCCCATTATGGTATATCAAGAAACACTTTGCTCCACTACAGTGAGTTCCATAGCTGACAATAATGAAGACATGTCACAGGTTGGTTCTACTGTAATAGTCAATAATGCACATCCTCTTCATTTTTATTTAATTGAGAAAACATATTTTATTCATTACATTTGGAGTTGTGCTTGTCCCCCCTCTCAGCTGCATTCGTTTGAGGGGCAAGACGCAAGGAATAAGAATATTCTAAGACCAGCATTTTTGTTATGGCCAAGCCCCAGAAGGGCCATATTGTGGTATGTGCCTGGCTTTGCTACAGGTGGGCTGCCTTTGTTCCCGTGCAAGCTTGCTCAGAATAGAAGCAGTGTTATGAAATCCTTGCATTGAAAGTGTACAGGATCAGGAAAAAGTAATTAAAAGGAGATGCTAGGATAAAATTTGCATTAAATGAGGCTGACTTGCAGTAACATCTCAAAAGGCCAGCTTTGAGAGCATTCAATTGAGTTTCAACTCATTCTATCCACCACTTTGCTATTCTAAGTCATTTTTAAAGTTACATGTCTGCAGTGGGACTTGTTTCTTGATCACAGTTTCCAGGGACAATGAAACATGGTAGTCCATGAACCACTTTTGCCTGGCTTTGTAATAAAACAATTAAAATTTGCAGTATTCATCCCACCCAGCTCCCCCCCCTGCTAAGCAGACTCCTTCCAACTACTTCCTAAGTGGCCTCTGTGTAGGTTTTTTTCTGAAAACATTTTCCATCATTGGAAAACAACCACACTGAGGTAATGCACATAAAGCAAGCTCTCTTCCCCAGATGGTCTTTGTTTTTAGGACTGCCCCTACACAACGAAACGTGAATTTTTACTTGATAAAAATCCTCACTGTTGATCCTGTAACACTAAGATACAGACCTACAGCAATCCCCGAAGCAAAGGGCACATTTCCCATTTCTAGGTGGGGTCATGGCAAGTTATCCTCGGCTTTGTGCTGGCTGCGCCTCTGGGGGAGGACTCCTTTCAGATGTCAAGTTATTGCAAAATGCAGCATCTCAGCTTCACAGCTCTTCATTTCTGCCTTCCTCCTGCCTCCTCTGAACGCCGCCTTCTATTGGAAGAATCCCTTATAGATTTTTATATAAAGGTACATCTTCTGTCTTCAGATCTCTCCCCCTGAGATGCCGTTTAACCCTTTACCCTGGGCTAAACCCGAAGGCTGCTCATCCCCCCCCAGCACACACCTACCTCTGCCTGCAGCCTCCCAGGGATGGGAGCCCGGCTGCCCACCAGCTGCCTCCCTCAAAATTAGATCATCTTACGCTGATTAACCGAGTTCAAGACTGGCATCGCTTGGCAGAGTCAGGTCTCCGGAGGGCATTTTTAACACCCTCTGGGAAAGCCGGGCCACCGGTGGGGGCTGAGGCACGGCCGAACCCCCCCGGGAGCCCTCGGCGGCTGCCGCCGGCGCTGAGCAGGGCTCGGCCGAGGAGCTCCGCGCTCAGCCCGCAGAGGACCCGCATCTGCTGTGGTATTTCACTCGGGCTCCCCCCCCCCATCCGACTACTCCCCCCACCGGGGCTCTGCACTTATCACCGGGGGCTGGGGAGGCTGTCCGTGCGCAGGTGACAGGAGGGCGGCGGAGGGGGCCGCGGGGCCCTGACCCAGATAGCGCCCGGGGCACTGCCCGCTCCGTGGGGCCGCCGCAGCCCCCGGCCCCAGCCCGAGCACGTCCCCTCAGCACCACCATCCCTGCCCAAGATGTCCGCTGCGGCCCCTCCGCACCCACGGGCCCGCCCCAGCCTGCCCGGGGCCTGGGGGGGTCGGGCCGCTCCCCGCATCCCGCCCCTCCCGCCGCCGCCTGTTCTTGAGTTACCTGTTTTGATGACCCGTGTAGCCTTTTTTTTTTTTTCCCCCTCCTCTCTGCANCCTCCTCCTCAGCGGGAACCGGTGTCAGTCAGTCACATCAGCTGCCCGGGCAGGCAGGCAGAGAAATGCCCGGCAGCTTCCGGGAGCGCCAAATAAAGACAAGTCCAGAAAGAGAGAGAGACGGTGGCAGAGATGGAGAAAGAAAGCAAAAAGTGGGTGGAGTGTGAAAATGGAGAGAGGGAGAGGGAGAGGTGTCTCGGCGGCGGTGCGGCGGCTCGGAGCTGAGGAAATGGCAGTGGTGGAGCATCTCGGAGAAGCAGGGGAGAGCCAAGGCACCCAGGGACAGGGCACCCAGGGCCACAGGCGTGGTGGCCCCGCTTGCCCATGGGGCACGGCTCGGGTGAGTGGGAAGCGAGCATCCCCGCGCCACGCAGGCCTGGCCCACGCTGGGAAAGGAGAGCGAGGGCCGGTGGAACCAGCAGAGCCCTCACTTGGCAGGGGAGGCTGAGAGAAAGCTCTTGTACACCAAGATAGTTCATTGTCTACTCCCAGCTGGACTAAACTACAGCCCAGGCACTGCTACAGCTGGGGCCATAGTGGGGTGACTGCCTTCATTCAGCATGGCCATGGAATCAGGACTTCTCACAGCGGGCAACCCTCATGCCTGGGCCTCGTTTGTCAGGCTCTGTGGGCTTCATGCCACACATCTTGCAGTTACACGGTGCTGGTCACCATGTGGTCCCGAGGGGCATCTGATCACCTGAAATCTGCTTCACCTCCCAGTGAATGAGCTGGATTTCTGTACAGAAGTCTTGGGAGAAGGCCATGAATTCACAGTCTTTAAAGGAACAGTTTGTTCTTGAATGCAAAAAGAATTCATCAATCAGTGATGATAAAAAAGACCACATATATTTACAAGTCAACCATGTGTGAACATCAGTAGCACTTTTCCCTATCAATTATATAGCTTATTTTAGAAGACTTTATGTTTCATTTCTGATGGTAATAATCAGTGCCACAGGTTCCTGTGCACGGTGAAAAGAACTGCTTCTCCTTGGCATGTATAAACAGCCAGAGGAAATCAACAGAGGTTTTGAACTAGAGGGTCTTGCCAAACCTTCCAAAATGGAAAGGCAAAATGGAATTGAGGACCTGATTGCAAAAATGCACAGAATGCAGAAACTACTTAAGAGAAGTGAGAAACAAGCCCAGAAGGTCTCTTTCAGGAAAGAAACCCCCAAAGGATTAAGAAACTGTGAAACTAGTACATTTAGATTAAAGCTCAAGGTACCTACTCCATACAACTCAGAGAGGAAAAGAATCTCAACACCCATGCAGTGTCAGTGTGGTAAGTGGAAAGTTTAGGATGGTAAATGCAATGGAATTTCTGTAGAATGACAATTTAATTTGAGAAAAATGTCATTACTTTACAAAAAGTTTTACAAGCTCTTATTGTAAGAGCATAGTCAAGCACTCTACATCATCCTTTACATCGCAGGCACGTGGAAAAGAGGGAAAAAACATCAGGCATTTCCTTTCCATGGGAAGTCTTCTGAGGCTCCTAAACTGACAGATGCCCTGCACATCTGAAATAAGTTCCCTGTAACACATCTTTGCTCCCAGCTTCTGGTGCTTTCTTCTCCAAACAAACATGTTCTTTTTTCTCTTCCCCAGGAGAATGTTGGCAAACTTAAAAGGGTAAGACTAAGGTAAAGGGAACAAAAAGAAGTAATAAATTTAGTAAAAAAGGAAGAAAGGTAATTGTAAAGTGACCTCATAATACAGAGGAAACCCAGCAGCAAGCAAAGATGTGGATGTAGCACCTGAAAACGCTGGAGAAGAGAGCCCTGAACTTTCTATATAAATAAAAGTAGTCTTAAAAGGCAGTTTTATAAAGAACTTTGTAGGTAGTAACTCAGGCTGAGCAGCAGGACCCTGAAGAGAAGAAAGGAATGAGAGATGTGCAGATTTTGAACTTTGCAAAATATTGTAGGTGCAAAAATACAAACTAGGTGACAAGTTTCATCCCACCAATGAAAAAGAAGGCTTGGACAGCAATAAAAAATATGTTTTGCAAGTGCCTGGTGTTGGCATCAAGTGAAACACTGATCAGGGCATGACTGGAAGGCCAGACTTGGGGACTGGGTACTTCACCCTCAGTCTAACAATGCATTCATATATTGAATACAGTAGGTCATGGAGTCTAGTATGTGGCATTTAATAGAACTATGATTTTTTTTTTTCATTTTCCTTTTTGCCTTTGCTGCCACAGACAATCTGTGCCAAGGCCAGGATGTTTTATTCCTTTTTATAGCAGAATGTATTTCTAAAGTTGCACAGGGATCCCAAAGTACACGTCAGAGGCTGTAGAGATGGGTTATCAGAATCTCTATAGAGTGACAGCGTTGTAACCTACTTAGAAGGAAATACTCTGGTGCATCTTGGATTTGCATACATTTCACAGAAGAAAACTGTTGAAAATTTTAATGTTTACCTTCCCAATATTTGTTGAAAATAGACTTTCAATGTATATGATTGGAAAATTTCCCTATTGATAGAAGTTGCATCTAGATGATTCATAGATGACTTTGGAGAAAACCACAGATAATTGTTGTCATGAAATCTGTCTTTGCTGGGGCAAGGCAGGAAATATGAACATGAATTCAAATTGCACAAGCAGTTATGGATGTGAAAATTGATGGGAATATGTGAAAATCAATGAGAATATGTGAAAATCTTGGTACTGTGACTTGCTAGATCTGCTTAAATAAGAGTGGAGTGTGTTCAGGACATGTCAGGATGCCCTTTGCTTACCAAATCTGCTGTTGGTCTACAGAATTTGAAAACCAGCATATAGCTAATTAGCTAAATGGATCTGTGAAGAGCACTTGTGGGGATCTTGTACAGATCAGGTGTCAAAACACGCAGGAACAAAAAGGGAGGATTCTGCCAAAGAAGTGGGCTATTTCTCCTCTTCCAAAGCAGTGTGAAATAAGGCTGAATCTGTCCTTGTTCAATCTGATCACCTGTAAAATGAATAAGGCAGATTCAAATGACGTTTATTTGCACAGATGTCACTCTGCTGCTTTTTGATCTCTGTATTCTCTTCTTTTTTCTGCAGTAAGCTCTGGGGGTGTGGGCTGTCATTTCATAATTGTGCATTAATTAGTTGTATGCTTCTCTTCAGGCATGGCAACATAAAAAGTTAAATAATAAACAAGTGCTTATTGTTAAGTATGTGAGTAATGGCACTTTGGCATTCCAGTTGTATTTAAGCAGCTTGTTGCACAGGGATGGAATTACTCACTTGTTTATAATTCAGTGTATGTTTAAGGGCTTTGCTGAATCCAAGGGGAAAACGTCTTGATCTCACAAATCCTGATCTTTGTGATTACTTTTGCTAATGGTAGTTTTGTGGTTTAATTCCATTCTGTGGAGTTAGTCTTTTGGGGAAGCTGCTCGGTGAATATCACAGGCTTGGGTCTTACTTCTGCTAAGCATTGGCAGAGCCCTGGCTATTTAATATTATGAGATACAGGCTTGTGTTGCATTTTTGCTAAAAATCCTGTTGTGTACAGTAGTGGGTTTTGATACGGATTTCAAGTGAAGTTTCATGTTTTTCATTTAATTATGGGTAGAAATTTGCAAGGAACTTTTAAGTGAGGATGGTTTAACTGAGAGAGTGTCCTGGTTTGGCTGGGACAGAATCCTGGGCCAGCCATGGTCTGCAGGCCAGCAGCAGATGGGAGTCAGCCAGAGCAGCTGAGCTGAGTTAGCTACAGGTGTGTCTCATCCCATCAACACCATGCTCAGTATAAAGGGGGAAGTTTGGTGAGGGTTCTTCTTGGATTTCTCTTGATCCTGCTTGTCTTTCAGCTCCTGAGGATGCCTTCCCATTTATTGTGGCCACTGTAGATTTGCTGGGCTGGGTATGTTTCTGTTTACTTTATATTTGCCTTGGTATTGGTTTGGCTGTGTCATTAAATCCATTTTCATTTCAGCTCATCAGTCTCCTCTCCTTTTCCTGATCCCCTTTCTCTTCTGGGGAGGGGTCACTGGGTGACAGAGCAACTGCTGTAGTTTAGCCCCAGATATGGGCTAGATGTAGAGAGGAAGGAAGGCAGAATTTTCAGTTGTATGAGTATAGTGTTACCATGTCATGAACTGCTCTTTTGCCACGTGTGAAACCTGTGGAAGCAGTAATCAAAAGGAATGATCAGGTCCTACTCATTGGTTGGTGTTGGTTTTCCTGTTTTAGAATCATTAGCATTTCTGTTTGAGCTTCTTTGTTGTGTTTTCATCTTTCTTCCAGTCCAGGCTGCAGACTGGTCCCTTTAAGGGACTGGCAGTGTCCTCTAGTTATACATCAGTACAGCTAAACAAAGAGGTGCTGCTTCCAGCTTAGTGGCTGAATATATGGTTCTGCTCTGATGGAGTTTCAGGACAGCTCTACTGGGTTGCTGGGCCACCATTCCAGCCCCAGATGTGGGCTGTGAAGTATCTTAGTAGGATTGTTGCAGCTGGTTGTCTGTGCTCTTGACCTTGTTGTTGTCAGTACTTGCTAATCCAGCTGCCTCTGAGGAAAGAGCAGGTGTACCCAAATACTGCCAAAAGTCCAAAAATACTCAAAGCATTTTGCGGTCCTCTTCCTACCACAGCTTCTTTGACTCATTCAAAATGTTCCAGCTACTTTGAGAATGCACAAATTGGTCAGGCATGAAATTCTGGTGTTTCAATTGGTGTTTAGTTGGGGCTGCAGTTTTCTCTTTTCCTTGTCACCTGCTGCTATGTTTCTTTCATCACCATGTGTATGATGGCATCAGTGTCATGATCAGAGCTTGTCAAGGCTTACTGTGTCTATGTCATTAGTAAAACACATCATTCCTCTTGGGCTATTCTGCTAGAGGTTAAAATCTCTCATGTAGTTGTTCAGGAAGAGCTGTTTCTGCTCATTGCTGAGGAGGTTCTGCCATAACTTACCTTTTTCCTGCTAAATCCAGATTGCAAATTTTTTTTCAGCCCCTGGAGGTAGAAAGTGTAGTCCCAGCTTTAAAGTTTTTCTTGGCACAAGTCACTGATGATTCCCTGAGATCAATGTTCTTGCTGCATAGGAAAACCCAGACAGCTGGTGTAGCAGAAACACTGAAAAATCCAGATGCACAGAAGATATGATTTTTTATTTCTAGAAAGATGAGGCTGTTTGAGGTTCTTGTTTGCTCTTTCTGAGATGTTGCGAGATAACCAAGTAATGAATTCAAGGTTTACTATACAACCCACTAGGCTAGAAATCTAATTTTTGTTTGACACGATTACCCAATCACCTGATTCTGGGAAATGGTACTTTAAGGAAACACTGAATTGTGCAAAACTTGTGGTGAAATTGGTAACTTGAGGACATACTTTTTTAAAGAGAGAACGCTTTGTAGGGTATAATCAAGTAGCAGTATGGGCAGATAACCACTGTGTGTTCTGAGAGTTACATATTTAGTGTTGTTCCAAGCACTTAACTAGACTGTGCCCTTACTCAGACAGTGGTTCCTGAGTAGCATAACCCCAGTTGTGGTTGTTGCAGGCCAAATAAGTCAAAGAAACCCCCTTAGAGACAGAATTCCTGTTCTTGCACAGCAGGTATTTAGCTGCTGGGACCCATTTGGCCATTGACAGATCTTCTGTAAATACACTTGCTGTTCTCATGTAGAATACAGGGGGAAAGACCATGGGTTTTGAATGTGAGGCTTTGAAATCTTTTACTTCAAAGGTGCTGAGGTGATTTATGCTTTTCCCCATACAGAACTGGAACGCCAGGGAGGACAGTGGTGTGAATTTTCTTCTGCTCCTTCCACCTCTCCCTCAACTGCAGACCTGAGGAGTGAGGAGATCTGTTTTATACCCTCCTGCAAAACGAGCCTGCTGGCAAGGATCCCTAGGTACAGTACATTACTTATATTAATGTGCAGTTTTGTCAGCCTAAATTATTATTTTACAAATGATGACTGCTTAGGTGAGGTACAAGGAGGTGATCAGGCCCAGCAACAGAGCCTAGTCCAGTCACTTACCTTCCCTGTTCTCCATGGCAAATGGAGTAGCATCTTATTATTTAAAATATTCTGAGAGCTCTTTAAGACCAGACCTGTTTTCTGAAATCTTTCCTTTGCAATACATGTTCTTCCCATACAGCTGTGGCAGCAGGGTTTCCTCTGAGTAAAGAAAGGTTTGTTCCTTTATAAGAACTTTGTAGATATAAAACCAAAAAAGGGGTTTGGATAAATTAAGCTAAGTAGTGGAGTAGAATAGAATAGACTATTTCTGTTGGAAGGGGCCTACAATGATCTAATCCAAGTAGCCAGATTATCTTTTTTTTTTTCCAAAAAGGGAAGGAGGAGCAAAGAAAAGGAACAAAACCTATTTAAGTTTAATGCCTAAAATGGATCAGAAGGAACTATAAATATTTCACACTGATGGGGTGAAATCCTGGTTCCCCTCAAGTCAGTGAGTGTTTTGTCTCTGACTAACAGGGTCAGCACTCCACCCTACATTTCTGGGTTAATGTTCCACTTGAGTAACTCTAGGCCAATGATTTAGGTATCTGAGATAATTTTGCTTTAAAACCAGGTGTTTATTTCATTCTTATTTTCTTGCATTCCTCTATTAACACAGGCTCTGTATGTACTCCACTGTCTTTCTAAAAGCTATCATTTTCTTTAGAGAAGAATATTGTTTGCTCTCCTGAATAATTCATCTTGGAGTTCTCCTTTATTCCCCCATCAAAAGTGCCATTCTTGTATCTTCATAAAGGAAAACAACCCTCTTAGGCTGATTTATGAATTAGACCATGAACATTAAAAATATATAAAGCCTTGGTATAAATAAGAACTTCAGTTTAGATTCTGGTTCAGTTATATCAGTACCTCTGGAACAACACTATTTGGTGTATGTAGATTTCCACTAATGTAACTGACTTACCACAGAGTATGAAAAAAGGAGCATAAGAGAAATATGAAGATTTGATATTTAACCTTGAGCTAATGCAGCTGACAATATATGTAGGATTTGAAGAAAACCAGAAATGCTTTGAGTAAATAAATTCAGCAGTAATTACAGTGGAACTTATAATATTTGTGAAACAAGTGAATAGTTGATAAAAGAGCTTTTAATCCAAGTTCCTACACATCTTTTTGGTTAAAATAGAAGTATTTTAAATTCAAAGGAAGGAACTCAGAAGCATTCTCATAGAAAATCTGTAGCCCACAAGCACTTGTAATGGTTTTATGAGATTGCTGTTACACACTTGATGTATGTGTCAGATTAGCAAGAGACCTTTCAGCACCCCAGTGAGGCTCACCTCCATCATATCCCTCTGACCTGTAGGAGGTCACCTGCCTCTACTGTCCAGCTGCTGAGCTGGACATCTCCACATCTTTGTAAGCACCTCCAACTCATTTTCCCAGTGTAAGAGAGACTCAGGCATTGCAGCTTGTATCAAGTGTGGTTTCAAAGCTGTGTATCTTGTGGTGTTCATAAAACATCAACTGGTAGTCACAGAATCACAGAATGGTTTGGGTTGGAAGGTAATAACCAAACTAGTTGTGTATCACCAGAAGAATGTATTTCCAAAGTCAAGCCAGTACTGAAGGAGCAGGTCTGTGCCATAGCATATAAAGGTTGTTGCATGTATCTGAGCTGACCAATCCTGAAATGTCAGCCCCTTCCAGCCACCAGCTTCATTCAGCCTGTAATCATCTGCCAAACCTGTTCTGCTTTCCTGTGCTTGGTTACCTCAGCATGGTTGAGTGGTTTCTGTGGCTTCTGTGACCTTAGTGATAAGCAAAGGCAGGGGCATGTCAGGGCACCTCAGGGGTTGCATTTCAGCAGCATCAAGGAGTGAGTTGTTGAGAGTTCTTTTGTATTACACTTAATAAAAGGAAGATAAAATGTATTGGAGGAAGAATGGTATTAAGGTTTTTAGGAAACAGAAGATGGTCTCCCCATTAACATTCTTGGAACCATAGGCTGATCTACATCACCTGTTGTGGTGAGCAACACACATAATCCCTTCTTCCTGAGACATCCACCAGTGTTCATGTGATAGTGTTTAAGCATCTGAATTATTTCTGAAGTGTAGCTCTCTCAGGAATCCTCATAGTATTCACACTCTTTTTATGGTGTTATTTAGCAAATTTGGTAGAGAACCAGATGGGCCTCACATATGGGAGTTGTTTGAGGTTGATTTGTTCATTGGTTGTCCTGATTTTTGTGTGACCCATGTCCCCAGCCAAAAGTTTGTATGTCTTGAACAGGAAGTGTCCATGCAATTAATAAAAGTAGAACAGAGGGGACTACTTGTTTGATTTATTTTTATATTTGTTACTACCTTTTTCCACTCTCCTATTGTCATTTTGGATGTCACTCTAGA
Source organism: Brachypteracias leptosomus (assembly GCA_013401335.1). Lineage (NCBI taxonomy): Eukaryota > Metazoa > Chordata > Aves > Coraciiformes > Brachypteraciidae > Brachypteracias > Brachypteracias leptosomus. Next base: position 1,114,955 of record VYZX01001329.1, read on the forward strand.
ACATTAATCATAACCTTTTATAATGTCTTTTTCTGAAGTGCTGAGATCCTCAGAGGTCTCTTACAAAGCTACATTTCCATACAGACACTAAATAGACAAGAGGCAGTGCCCAGTATGCATCTGGGGCTGCTTTTAGCAATGGGAAGTTCATACAGGAGCCTTTCTGAGCAAAACACCTGCAGATTTTTAGTCCAGTTTTGTTTGAGAGCCTCAGATGTAAAGGTCTGTTTGTTGCAGGATGATTGAAGTCAGCACAGGTTTAGCCCCTGAGCTGAAAGAGCAGGTGGCAGTCCAGAGGGGTTTGCTCCTGTTCCAGCTGAAGGCAACTGAGTTGCTACCTTTATTTAACAGGAGATAGCTGTAATGCAGCCAATAATTAGCAAGCAGGCCAGTGAAAGTGTCCTGAACCAGCTCCCCTTTGCAGAAAGCTTGTCTCCTTCAGGTGTTGGGCCTGTTGGCAGGAGCAGCTGCCCTGTGGGTGGTGGGGTGTGCATGTCCTGCCCAGCAACCTCAGCACTGGCAGGGATTTCACCTCCCACTCTCCACCTGCACAGCTCCCCCTTACTCTGCTGCTACACAGCAGCCCTAGATCCAGCCCCGTGTTACTGCTGGGGGGAAAAGCAGCTGCAGTCTCTCTGCTTCAGAATCTTGGGGTGGTAGGAATGTGCTCCCAGCCCCCCTTAGGCAGTGTCTGTGAACTTTGGAAGAGCTGGAAAGGATCAATTGGATGTAGAGAGAAATATACATGAACCAGCAGCATATTAGGACTGGTTTGTCACTGCATCTATATGTATATATACATATGAGTGATCTATTTAGTGTAAGGGATTGCACTACTGATAGTCATAGTAGTTACTTCTCTGTCCTTTCAAATTGAATTGGAGAATGTGCTCTTAAAATACTCAAGAACATAGAAATATCCCTTTCTTCTCTTGCTATTTTTTTGCTAGTACTTTTTTAGTTTAACTCCATAGAAAATAACCACATCAGCTTTTCTTTAATTTTCTTTTACTTGCATGATATCTAGAATATATAAAATATGATGTATAGCAGTGATATTCTGTATAATTAGATAATGTGTAATATATAACACACCTTATTGTGTATACCATATACAATATATAAAAATAGCTATTAGAGAATCACAGAGTTGTTCATGTTGAAAGGGACTTCTTGAGATCATCTAATCCACCTGCCCCTAAATGTAATTTTTTTCCAGAATTATTTTTCACTTCATCAAGGGGCTCCTTTCATGCAGCTTCTTCTGCCTTATTTGAGCCATTTATATGATGTATCCTAAAATAAAGGAACCAAAGATAAAGATATAAATTATATAAAATAAATGCACTTTTTATAAAATTTTAATTTCATCCAAAAGAATGATCACAAAGTTCACCAGCATAAGCAGCTATTGCTCCTTGGAAATTAATAGCAATATGATGATTTATAGCATCTACAACTGACTTATTCTATTATTTAAAATAATAATTTTAATTACATTCTTTTACCTCTTTAAAAACTGGTTTGATCATTCCATGTGTGAGCCACACCCTGAAACACCAAAAGGCTTTGCACACCTGATTTAAGATTTAGCCTAGTATCAGTGTTAAACCTGTTTCAGTCTGGCATCCTCTTGCTTAAAATGCTGTGGAGCTCAAGCATTTCTATTTGCTTGTTTAGCAAATCAATTTATTATAATCTGCTGTGGCTTGGAACTCGATTCCTGCAGCCTGAGGTGTGTAGTAAGCTTTTCTTCCACTTATTTTTAAGTGGGGGGAAAAAAATGCACTGCTTTTCTTTCTTTTCAAGTGTGTTGGATGTAACAAAGAGCCAGCTTGATACCACTGTGGGCTCAACTCTCAAAATTGTGCTGTAAACCCAGAGACCTCCAGCCTGTCACCTGTATGCAGCTGGTTTTGTGTGCTCTGCTGAGCTTTTCAGCAATGATCACAGTTGCTGATCACCAAGAAACTGAACTGATATCGCTCTGGATTGCTCCAGGTTTTGTGGGAATTAAAAAAAAGCTTATTAATTCATGTAGCTTGGGGTTATCATGATGCTTCAGTCTAAAAGACCCCCAGCTTTAGAGCTGCAGAGTCCCTGGGAAGTTCAGGAACCTGACTCCACAGTGACCTTTGCTGAAAAAAAGGTCAGCATGCTTCTGAGAGGCTTTGCCAAGTCAACTGCTTGCCCTGCAGACCAAAGCTTTGTGGCCACATCCACAGATCTGTCAGGAGACCTGGCCAAGTTACTGCTGGCTGTTGTTTCAGGCACAATTTGTGCTTCATAGCAAGTGGGACTGATTTCAGCACAAGGGAAGTAAACTTAGCTTTGAAAGCACTTAAAATTCACCCTATGGCTCCCTCTACATTGTCTCCCATTTTTAAAAATGATTTTAATGCAGATTTCCTGGATTCATTCATAGGATTTGATTTTATACAAATCTCACTCTCCCATTTTCATGCCCTTAAAGTGGAGGGGGGTAGGACTTGTTTGGTACATTAAGGAATGATTTTCCAACAGTTTGAATTAGCTTGGGATCAAAAAATAACCTCGTCACTGCCACCTCATTATTGCTACCTCATTATTTCCTATACCAAAGAGCTTTTTAAACACAGGGTTTAATTTTCTTTATTTCAGAGGAGTATTTTTGGGGTACAAAATCTAGACAGGCCATTACCAGTTATTGCTATGACTGTTTAAAATGTTTTGACAGTTGGAGGTGGCTTTGGGTGGCAGATTTGCTTTGGCAGAGGCTTGAGGCTTTTTGATTTAAACTGAAGATTAAATTTGGGCCAGAACAAATATGTTCTTCCTTCAAACTTCTCTTTGAGAAATGGGCATTAATACTGAAAAGGCTGCAAAAGCTGAAGGGTTTATTCTATTATATTGCTCCACTATCATATTTTCTCTATTTTCCTCTATCTCTGTTCATTTGCATCTTAGATTGGGGTACCTGTTTTGGGTCTTGGGGTAGTATTAATCAGCTAATACCAATTTGGAGAAATTATGTGAATTTTTTCTGTTAATTTTAGCAGCAGGTTCTTACCTGTAACAGTTATTTTTACCTATTACATGTTTCAGGTCAGACTCTCAGTTCTAGGTCTCCAGACCTGTTGCTGTAGAGATCTGCTGGTTGGTCACCATTGCCCATTTGACCAGTGTTCATGCAGATATTTCACTGAAATAAAATCCGAAACTAGGAATGTGTATGGTGCTAAAGATTTAAAACTTCATTTATGTGACTACCATAGCAAAAATACATGTCAGTCATCAGTGGCTTCTATATTGAACACTATCAGGACTGATCTGAGTCAGACATTACTCTCTTCATGTTTTATTAGCCTCAGAAGCCTCAGTCAAGGTTCTTACAGCAGAGTAAAGTATGAATATGTCAAAATCCTCTGTAAGTCACAGAGCAAGTGCTGTGGATCAAGAGCTCAGTGGGTGAACTTTGCACTGAGCTTTATAACAATAACTTGCCCTTAAGAGCCCCAGTGATACCTGTTGCTGCTGTGGGCTCAGAGTTCTTAGCACAGATGTGTCCACCTAGAATTTATATGGTCTAAAGAAACAACTTGTCATCAATCCTGCATGTCAGTAACTAAGTAGTGAATAAAAAGATTTTTCTCATCCATGGCAAAAAAACTTCAGGAACGTGTCAGTTGGCTGTTTAGTTGTGGTATGAATCAATTGGCTCAAGTTTTATGATACAACTGGCTCTTGAGTTGTTTTATGATACTTTTCCCTCTCTTTCAGAAGAGTGACAGATCTGAGTTAGTGGGACTCCTGTCCTTGGGTGTTGTCAGAAGGACACAGTGAGATATATTGAGTCTGGCAGCACCACTGGCTGCTTTGGCTGGTGGTGTGCTGGGTGAGATGGGATTTGCTGGGACCAGCTCCATGCATGTGTTGTAGCAGCAAACATTTGGTTGTCTCTATGGGGTGTATCTACTGACAGTACCTTTGTGGTGCTGTCCAAAAAAGAGGAGGGATACTAGTGGTGGTGCAGAACATGATGCTCAAATATTATACAATTGCTGTGTTTTATAATGGAGGGAATATTGTGTTTTCTAGCATGATCCCTGATCAGTGGTGAAATCCTGGTGCAGCTTTATGAAAAACAAACTTTCTAGGAGTCATTTTGCTTACATACAACTTTTTCACAACTTCCTAAATCTTTCCACATTATGGACTTGCTATAACGACTCATTCATAAAAAATCCTGTTGCTGCCTTTTGTCTGAAGAGAAGTCATTCATCAGCCAGACATTCTGTATTGATCCACTGTCTTGGCCAGGTAAAAATAGCCATTAAAACCACAATGAAAGTAAAAATGGCCATTAAACCCACAATAATTCTAGCCCAGGTATTGAAAGAACTTCTATAACCTGCTCCTCTCTCTTTCATGTTAAAGTCTGTATTTTTCTAGCAGGGTTTTTTTTTTTTTTTCAAAGGTCAACCACAACAGAATATCACAAAACAAACTCAATGAAAGCTACATGAGGATAAAACCTGATGCACTGGTACCAGGTTGATTTAAAGCTCCCCTCCTGTACACAGCCAGTTGTCTGAGGCATCTGGGTTTGCAGCTTTGTGCTACTCCCCCTCTTTTAGTTACCTGGCAAGTGCATCTTTTACATGTCATGTGTGGTCTGGCTCTTGATCAGAACTGTTGAGGAAAAGGCTACATAGAAAAGACACAACTGTTCATTTACATGTGTAAGACAAAACAGGCAACTTTGTCTTGACTTTCACTGACAAAAGAATTTGTTGATCAAAAGATAATCAATAAGCAGAAAATATCTGTTGTTGCATAAAATGGATGTTCCATACATGTTTGATATTCCATAGCATATGTGAGATAAAATTCAGTATGGAATTATGGGAAATTGTTTACTGTATTTGGTTAATTCTTCCCATTCTTTTATACCTTAGTGCTCAGTGATAGGCACTCAAATCTGTGACATCTGTTCTTGACTTACAGTCTGTGGCTTTTAGAGACTTGCAAATGTTCATTTGCAAAAGCTCCATGGAAATATGTATCACGTGTAATATAAATGTTGTGCAGCATCCACACTGCATCAGCTCTTAACTAGAGATGCTGGTTTCAGATGTACTGGGAGATGAGACTTGAAAATTAACCAAAACACAAATATAGCCCTTCTCTGCAAGCACTTAGAGGTCCTTGTGCACCTCCATTTGCCCTCAGAAGAGAACATTTAAATGGACTAAGTACTTAGTATCAGCATATACCAAAACTCCCTATAATGATGATTTTGGTATCATTTCTTTTCCAGAGAACTTTGTTTCAAACAAAGAGATGTGGTGGAATGTTTCTTCCATTTTTCATATCATCTTAGATGATTTTTTCTTTAACTATTTGCTGGAGATGTCCCTTTTTACAGTAAGACATTTTGATAATTTCAAATACCAGTTTTCACAAAATCATCTTGATTTTTCTGAAATGGAAAGTAATTGAGATAAATCATGAACGTTTTCCTCCAGTGGTTTCAAATGGTCTATCTAGACACAGGTTACACTCACTATTATTCCTTACTGCCAATTTTTGATATCATAGCTAAGGTTACATTGTTCAAGCAGATAGTGATAGTTCTGTGAGTTAGCAGCAGAGCATCACTGCTGTTGGTACAAAACATTCCTAATTTACTGTGTTGCCATATTGCTTTTCTGATTGTCTCTACAAGTTATCTTCAGGGTTTAGGTCAGTTTTAAGCAGAGAGGCAAACCCAGGCAATCCCTGTCTTATATTTCTACTTAAAAAGCAAAAAATCAGCAGAAAACATTTTGTATTGAAGAAAATAGAACTGAAGAACCTACTGAAACAAGCTTTACCTTCGGTGAGCTGGTCCTCCTTGTCCTTTCACAAGCAGAAGAAAGAGGTTTCTTCTGACAGTAATTCAGAAAATCTGTGTCTTTGGACCACAGAACAAAACTAGGGAGATGAATTTTTCTAGACCGAAGTTAGGCTTGTGGAAATGACTTTCAGTTTTCTCTATTAGAAACAAGTCCTGCTTTAGGAAGGTCAAGAAAAGATCAAAAGCCTTTTTTTATTTTATTAGAAACAAGACTACAGTGTTCAGCCCTGATTAAACACAAGATAGAGAATTAGTGTTTGGCACTTGTCTAACTCCTTGCAGGAAGGGGAGGACTTACATGTTACTGCCTTTTTTCTTTTCTTTTTAGGAGGGAAAGTACTTGAACCCGTTCTTGCCATTTAACTTGATGCAACCCCACACACAGAAAGTGATTCTGGGTTTTGTATACTGAAGATATAATCCCATTCTCATTTCTCACTGTCAAAGATATCTCATGATCTCATGTGGAAAGTTCAGAGTGCTGTGTCACGGTCGGCATATTTGGTTTCTTTGGAACTAGGCAACCCCAGCTTAGTCTATTCCACATAACATTTCTTATTAATAGGGTTCTTCTTAGAGTATTGATAGTACTTGGCAGGTGTGGAGAACAGCATGTGCTAGATGATGGCATGGTTAATTGTGGAATTGGATTCTTCATTTCATGAGATGACTTGCAAATTCTTTCTTTTCTTATCAGTGAAACTTTCTGCAAGCACCAGAAACCAAACTGGGGAGGAACTTGGGATTTTTGTTCTCAGGTCTGGTACCAATCTCATGTGCTGCAAAGCTCCCACAGCTGTCCTGACTTTAGGAGTGTTTGACTACATCTGTTAATGCACTTCATTCAACCAACCTTCTCTGAAGACAAGACCACAAGACTTGACCCAAAGTTCTGTGAAGAGCTGGAGAGCTTGCAACGATTTCTCTGTGCTGCAGAAGAGGCCACTGGACCCTTTGAGAGGGAAACAGTTTTCAGTCAGTATGAACATGTCTGTGATTCTGTTTAGAACATCTCTTCCAGCCTCTCCTGTGCTTTATCCCATCAACTCTGTGCTCACCTCTCTCCTGGCTGCTGTAGTGACCAAACTGGTTCTTAAATTCAAATTGTGAGTTCCTCTTGGTGTTTTTATAGCCTCCAGATAGGTTCCTTTCTCCTTCTAACAATTTTAGAATGAGCAGGCAGATTCAGAAGTCCTTCTTCCTCTCCTAGTGCCAGGAGTTTGAGAGGAAAAGGGAAGAGGATGAGCAGAGGAGAGTTCCATGTTCAGGCACTTCCAAACATGTGCCCCATTCTGCAGCCTGGTGTGACATTTATAAATGGATTTTCTGAGCTCATGACCTATTTCACAGCAAGTGCTGGATGCCAACATGTTTTGTCAGGGCTCATCTGTGGACAGTGGGCACCTGTTGCAGGAAAGGTTCTTCATCCAGGCCACTCCAGTGGGTAAATCTAAGCTTCTATCTAGGCAAGAAAAGGTCTTGAATAAAAAGAAATAGACACTTAGATGTGCAGGTAAGATCTTTGGGGTGACAAGTGACATTGTTAAATCCCATAGAAATCCCAGTTAGGATTCCTTAACTTTTCAGTGCCTCACATAGCCAGATTTCATTTTACTTCTACCAAAATATGAGGGGGGAAAAAAGGAAGGCAAATAACTTTGAAATGTGATTTTGAGTATGTTTAATAAGATGGCAAGAGACTGGGAAGTACTTTAGAAAACAAGATACATGAGATCTGTGAAACAGCAGGAGATGAGGTTTGACTATCTGCTCATATTGTACTTTTACCACCTTGGTGGTCTCACACTTCTCAGCTTCACCAATAACCACAAGAAATTTCCAGTTTGCTGCTTGAAAATCTTGAAAGAACTTGGATGAGATTCCTATTGGGGCAGAAAGAGGCCTTGGAAATGAGCTGTCATCCCATCACCCCACAGAAACACTCCAAGATACCATATTCTGGGGGAGAGAATGGAAAGTATCTGCAGCACCAAATGTGGCAGCTGGAAATAATTGAAAAAACCAGCCAAGATGGGTAGGCCAGTCCTGTTGTGAGGGGTGGGAGAGGCAGCTGGGAGATCTAGAAGGGAAAGGTCTGAGAACAGCTGAAAGATGCCAGCAGTCTGTTAGTGAGAGCATCTGAGAGCTGGGTGGCTGTGTGTGATGAGAAACATGCCAAAAGGATAAGAAAAACAGCTGGAGAAAAACAAAATTTCAAAGCCTCTGGAAGAGGGATGGATATGCAAATTATGCTAACTACTGAATGAGTAAATGAGTTACTGGTTCTTTTCTCTCTGCTTTCACAAGTTCCTCTTGTTTTCACAAATGAGTTTTCTGCAGAATTTGCACGAGTCCTTTTTCTGCTGCCTCTTCCTTCTCTTGATCTTTTGGGGTTTTGCTTGTTTTCCCCCCCCTAAAATAGGTATCTCCAAACAAAACTGTTCACTTGTTAATATTCAATTATAAACCAGTATTTTAACTATTTCTTGACCTTATCAACGCTTTCCCTGCTTATCATTCCAAACATGAAAACCCCTGTGAACAAAATGTGCTGGTAGCAGTGGATTTCAGTAGTTCCAAATCTCCTTCTGGGTAGGACCTGTAGGGTTTAGATGGCTTTGTGTTCCAGAGGGTTAGCTGGAGGAGCTGGCAGGCTTGAAGGGTCTAAAGAATGGGCTCTAGAGTTTAATGAGAACGTGGTGACTTTGGAAAGTAGACTGTAAAAATGCCCAGTGGGGCAGATTTTCAAGGTTTTATGCATTACAATTGCACCTGTATTTTTGCATCTGTTTTATTATACAGCTCCTAATTTACTTGCATCCAATTACATATTTTAGTCTGGGTGTGTGCATCAGAGATGTGAAGACATCTGCCAATATCTGTACACAGTAGCATGTTCTTTCCCTTTGAAATGGGGGCTCTGCTGCTTTTCAGCTGGGAAAGCAAGAGACAGTATGTGTGTACTTTTTTTATTTTCCATAGATCAGAAGGAACAAAGAGCTTGTGTGAAAAGAAGAGTACAGGAGAAGATCTTAATAGATTCTGTCCCATCAAAAACTGAAGTACAGCAACATGAAAAGAGCAAACATGCTGTCTAGCTCCTCTGAAGCTGTTTGCTAATGACCTCCAATGAACTAGAAAATGTTAGAGAATGTAGGCTCAGCTTGAAGCCTGAGAGAAGAAAAAATAGGCAGAGTGGATGGAAAAAAAAAGAGAGAACAGAAATAGTCAATTATTTTCCAATAACCACAAAATCCTAATTTTTGATAGCAAAAAAGGTGCCTGACCCACATTGTTATGTCCAGACCAACAGGAAATCAGCAGCAGCAGTTGTGGAGGGCATGAAAATACTCACAGAATAATAAAATAGAGCCAATTGAAAGGGAGAGGGTATAAAAGGGCAAATTAAAATATATTAGATTGAGCATTTAATGAAAGACATCTGAATGATCACAACTTATTGGTGAAACAAAAGTCATTATGGAGCATATAGTAAATATTTTAAATAAAGAGAATAATAGGGTCAGGTCAAAAAATTTACAATCCAATCTGATAAAATACCAAATGAAACAGCTGGAGCATTTGCCAGGGAAGGTTCTGCAAGTCTAGCATGGGGAAAAGTACTTGGGATAAGGGAGTAGAAATGTTTGTGATGCAAATCAATTGTTTTGAAAGAAAGCATCTGAATTAACCTTTCAGATACCCGAAAACCTTTGACTGTGTATTTTAAAAGAAGATCTTTTGGTTTGGAAACCCTTGACATTATACCCCCCTAACAGGAACAATGAAAAGCATAAACTTACATGAAATTTTACATATAAGATCTAGTGTTGCACTTTTTATGCTTAAGTCATTTTCTCTCTTGGAATAAGAAATTTCAGCTTCCCTTCCTCATTTTCTCCATGATTAGCAGCAGACAAGACAATTTATTATTCTATGTTATAGTGTAACTATAGATGGCCTCTTTTTTTAAAAAAGAATTGATGAGAAATGAGTGCAGGTGCACTTATCTGAAAAGAAGTGAGATAGTAGATTTGAGAAATAATGGGGGAGCCACTATCCAAGTGTATTTACAACATGTTGCCTTTGGTAGTTGAAATAGTTCTGCCTTCTACACCTCCTGCTTTCCAGCCTGTAGGTTAAGAAGATCTTTGCCAGTGGCTTTGCACCACCTTGTGACCTAGGAGAATTTCCCCTCAAGACATCTGTCTAGGTTCTTGTAGTCCTTGGGAAAGAAGGATGATATCAGTTGCAGGAGGAAGAATGATCAGTTATATTTTTTAATTAAAATGAGGCAGTGGTGGAGAGACTGAATTTGCAGGGCCTCCTACAGTGGGAGCAGGAGCCTGTAAATCCAGACAAGCTGCTATGAAGTCTACAAACTAGAGATGTGCCCTGGTGGCTCCATTGCAATGGAGTACAATGCTTCAGGTTCATAGTTGGCCTGGTTCCCCCACATGCTGCTCTTTGATCTTACTCCATAGTGTTATTGAAGCTGAGCATCACTTTCATATTTATTTTTCCTCTCCCCTCCTGTACACCAAGTCTTTATCAGAAGAGGATCCAAACTTTATCACAACCATAAACACATTGACCTTTATCTTTCTAGCACATCACATTGAACAGCAGAATTATCCTTCCACTAAACACATGCAGGTGTTGGAGTGTGTTCCCATACTACAGATTTTGGAGCAGGTCAATACCTGATAGAGCAAAGTGCTGTTTGGAGGGTTTACATGTAGCTTGGCCTGCATGCTTCATTGTTATGAGGCCTTCATGAGTTGTTCTGTGAGATAGCCAAATGGTCTTGGAAACAGTGCAGTAAAATAGTTATTTTCTTGAGGTATTAAGCCAGTTAGCAGCACTAAATCTTTTACCTGCATGACTGATGGAACCTGGGACTTGCAGGTAACCCTGCCTGGATTTGATAACATCCCACTGAGAAACAATTTGTTTTCATGTTGGCACATTTATGACTTTGTCCTCAGGAGACACCAAATAGGCAATAACTACCCTCATTCTCAGCCACTTAAGGCCTGGAAGATTCACTCTTAAGTTTTTAAACTCCAGACAATCGACCCATTCTCATAAGCACATCAAATACCACAGTAAATGTCAAGAACCCATGAAAATCTTTTGATGTTTGCAAGTAATAGCACTTGCACCACCACTGAGCAGCCTGTACTTCTGACCCCTTTAGAGCAAACCTCTCTGTGCTCCAGCAGTTATCTCAGGGTACATTCATGCAGATCTTCTGTTTCCAGGCTGGATCCTGGCTCCAGTCCCTGGGTATCAAGCTCATCCTGATTGTGCCCAAAGCTTCCTCTTCTGTTCCCTCTGCAGCAAGGGCTGTAGCAGTTACCAACCGACCATCATCAGTATAGTGCAGCTGCTTTCCAAATGAACTGTATCTTAAATGCAGTAGAAACAGAGTAGAGACAGTGCCTGCTTCTCCCTGATGCTGCCCTTGCCTGGGCTTAGGAAAGCCAGATTCCTTGAGCTCCTCCACATGCTCTGTTTGTATCTCTGCCAACCTGTGTTCTTGGAGAGCTGCTGGCAAGCGCCACTGCCGTTGTTGGGATCAGCCCGAGGTGCTGCAGGAGGTTTGCATTATATTGGAGATGAGATACAAGATCTTTGAAGGCAGCTTTGTTCTTTGAAGTTTTAGTGGGCATCAAGACTCTTTCACCCTTCTCAGATGCTCACTCAGCTGAGCTGCTGCAGCCACGTCAGGGCCAGCTCCGTTCCCACACAAGGCCTCTGCAGGCTGATGGACACACCTGGGTTTTCACACTCAGCCACTGCTCTTGGAGCTTCATGTTAGATTTTGATTTCTTTTGGCAAGATTCCAGGTGCTGTTAGAGTAGGTGGGAAAGTTGCTGTTATTGATAAGGTCAGAGGAAAACCAGTTTCAAGGTAGAGTAGCATACGTGGAACTGGTGACATTTACAGGAGAATAAAACCTGGAGATCTTTGTACTCTCTTACATGAAAAACAGTATAAACTGATGGTATTCAGGTTAGTGAAAGGATGTGCTTCACAAAAAAATGAGAAAAGAGTTTACTTGATAAAGTAGTTCTCTAATAGAAAAAAGTCAATATTGAGGAGAATCAGGAAAGAATAAAGCATAAACTTGCCTACTGTGCTCCCTGAGACTTGCTTTATGAAGACCACATTTTCCTTAGACAGTGTTCATGACATATTCATGCCAAGGAATGTGCACTACTCCAGAACAATATTTTAAAAAGAAATTGTGGATGTTTCTTATTAATATGCTACCTACCATCTTCCAAGGCTCGGGAAGGAGCACACTGGACCAAGAGCAGCTCACTTTTAAAGTCCTTCATTGCTAGTGTGATGAAGAAATTACATTATAATTGAGACTGACCATTGCTTAAAAAAACTTTGGACATGTCTTAAAAAAAAGCTTGTGCTTCAACTTGGTTGTGCTTGGGTTGTTACTTGTCTGCATAAAGCATTCTCAAATTGTCTGATTGCCCTCAGTGAAAACAAGATTTGCCTCTAGACTTTCATTAATTCTATCTTCATTCAGAATTCCAGCAGTTTGAGCAAATAGCCAGGGAATCCCAATGTTTGGCAGCAGTGTGGTATCCATGGCCTTGAGCAAGTGAGAGTCTTCCCTTTGAAACAGCTGGAAAATACCCAGATGTATTCCTGTTGAAAACTGTTCAATTGTAGGGCTTCTTGTCAGGAGAGAACCAGAACATTCTATCCTGGTACTTTCTAAGTGCAGGGATATTTTGTTTTTAAACAATTCATAATTTTTTTAGTTTATTTTTTAAATTATCAAAACACAAGATGTTTAAAAAATTACCTGATTTTTTTTTTTCTGGGAGGGAATTTTGTTTGCTGCAGTGTTTAAACTTTAGCTTACTTTCATTATGACTAAAAACCCAGACAAAAAAACCACGACCAAACCAGTAAAAAAATTTCACAGGGTAGCAAAATCCCTGATCTGCAGTGCTGGATAAAAACATCTTCTGTTCTTCAAGCGTGTGCTAAAGATTGATTCACATCCTTTGCAAGTCCAGTGAAAAAACTTTTTTAACAGCTGAACGACAGATGATGGATTCACTGAGCTTTGCTTATCATCCACCTCTGTCAGGTTTTGGTAGTTTGACATCTTTTGTTCTGGTTCAGAGGGAATTGTTGAATTCAGAAGGTGGGTAGGCAGAGTTTGTTTGTAAAGATTTTTCCAGATTTTGTGAAGTTAGAGGTGAAAGACGGGGGATTTCTTAATGTCACAGAAACATTTTACCCAGTTTAAGTAGGAAGTGAGTGGGTGCCTATAAGAACCCTTGCTCTGTGATGAAACAGACTTTGGTGGGTTCCTCCCTATTCCCAGATTGTTAAAATCAAAAATAATGATAGTATAAGCCTGCCCAAATTCATGGCTTATCCCAGCAAAGTTGGCACCTGGAATTGGGAAATGTTCCAGAGCTAATTTTCTTTAAGTTGAGAAAAGCTGGTAATTGTTCTATGTGCTCACTGAATGCAGCCATAGTTGTAGTTTTCTCCTCATTCTTTGACACTACATCAAGCTTATTTTTATCTCATAATTTTAGACCACCCTATTTTCCAAGTCCTTAAAAATCTTTAGTTGCTGCTGCTGTCAGGGGGTTTTCTTGGTTATAATGAATCTGTTCCATGGGATCCTTATGCCCAATAATACAGTGGGATGAATCTCATAAACTGTCTTAAAAGTGCATTTCCCCCTTTTTTTCAGGGAAATATAAAGAACAACTGGATGAAAACTTTTAGCCTGCATCTTTTTAGATAGTCTTGCCAGTGAATAGGCTGTAATATGTGGTAATGTTAAATGTAGTGTAAGGCTGAGTGGTTTCCCTTTTCTTGCATTATCCCGTTCTTCTTGTTTCCCATTCACAGCATTGTGTATTTTGATGATAGTTACAAGGCCAAATTCCATCGTGATCTTCAGTTTTTACTCACAAATTTTTCCTACAAAATTTCCCAGGGGCCACAGATTTTTCCACTTAGACTTTACCCAGAGCCTGTTTTATGGCTTGTTTGAGGAAGTATAACCTAATAGCTTGAAGTTCAAGCACACAAGAAACAGAAGTTACATGCTTTGCAATCTGAATACACTACTTTCATGCTAATTTGTACCAAAACCCTGGAAAATAAATTGAAATAGAACTGAAGACAGTTCCAATCATATGTGCAGGCTCTTAGAACTGAAACAGGTTCAGAATAGAATGTTTTTTCATGGCTCAGCATCTGGTGAACGAGCCTAAGAGGTGCTTTGAATGGCTGCATCATCCTTTTAATCCAAATACAGACCTTTCGTGTCTTTGAAAAATCCAATAAAAATTAGATACAATGAACTCTTGTCGTGCCAAATTGAATCCTGTGAATTAATAGGAAAATATAAATATGAGGAAAAACTACCAGGACATTAATGTAATCTTTCAAGGTATTACACTTTTTTTAATCTGCACGTTCCTGGTTTCAGCTTCTCCCTCTTCCCCTCCCTCTGCAAGGAACTCAGTGCTGCTCAATTCTCAGTGTAAGATCCTTTGAATGTTTTGGAAACACAACTGAATGCTGTCTCTTAAAACACTAACATTTTGTCTGACCATTCACAGATTTCACCATGCCATTTCTCAGTTACTTAATTGTGGTCCTGATAACATCAACTATTGGTGTTTCAGGTATGTGAGGTGTTACCAAGATTTATTTTGTGTAAAACCAAGAGTTGGTATCCATGCTGGCTGCCCAAAGCTGGGTTTGCTCGTGGGACTTGCACATTTACATGGCTGCTGAGGTTATTTAATGCCAGGTTACAGAGCCACCGTGCAATTGACCTTTATAAACTGAATCATAAACTTTTATTCTGTTCCTGTTGTGGCTTACCACAACACATCCCCCTCCAGGGCCCCCTTCACACCCCAGCCTGGCCTGTCTGATGCAGATGGAGGCAGGGGAAGGCCCAAGGACATTGTCATATGTAGGGCAAAGATGCTTTCTTCATCCTATATCAAATCGTATGCTATGTGCCACAGAGCTTCCTGAGCCATCAGTGTCCTCTGTCTTCCACTCAGAGGGACTTTTGGTTTTAATTCCTACTTGGGACCATGTCCTTTAGGCAGACCCATTCTGGGGAAGACCAGGGTGGAGAAATGGGAGAACAGAGTAGAAAATGGCATTTCTTGTTTCCTACTGCCTGCCTGCTGGGTGTTTACATGCTTCTTAGCAGAAAGAACACTCCATTGAGCTCTACAGGGTCACAGATCTTAAGGTCAGATTGCAAAAGGCAGGTTGGCAACACTTCTCAGCAGCCAGGCTGTAAGCACCCCTTAAGAATAGAACATGACAGCATCAGCCCAGGCTGTGAGTGAATGAACCACTTCTGGAGACCTGAGTCTCCTAATGCTCCATAGTGAAATGAAGTTTGACCCAAAGCCCAAGAAAAGTCTTTTCTATCACTTCAATTTCACTCCTGCCCTCTTCTGCTGATGAAAAAGGCCAATTTTGTGGATGAAAGAACAGCTCCAATTCTGCAGTCAAGCCTGTGCTACTGCTGAAGTCACTGGGAGAGTGACAGCTGCAGTAATGAATTTCAGGTTGAAGATGACATGAACATCCCCCCATTCCTCAAAGAACTTGCCAAGACTGTCATGCATTTCACACAGGCTTCTTTCAGGCATCAGGCAGCAACTGCTTTTGGCCTTTAGTGGCTTGGACGGATATTGAAATGTTGTTGGACTTGTAATCTCATCAGCTGGATCTGAGCAGCAACTTTAGTGCTTCCCAGTTCAAGTACTGTATGCAGAAAGGTGCCCTGGCCTTTAGGTTTTTAATAACAACACATTGTATTTATAGGATGGGTCCAAGGACCAAAAACCCTGTCAGGTGTGGAAGGAGATTGATTCAGGGACCTCTTGGTGAATTTCAATCCACGTAAATCCATGGGACTAGATGGGCTGCACAAAGGGTACTAAGAGAGCTGGTTGTTGTCATTGTGAGGCTGGTAACTATCATCTTTGGGGAGATCTTGTAGGACAGGAGAAAGGCAGGTGCTGCACCCATCCTCAGAAAGGGCAAGAAGGCCAATCTAGGGAACTACAGAACAAACATGGGCTGAGCAATCTTGGAAGTAATTTCTGGCCACATGAAGGAGGAGGTGGTGATTGGGAATGGCCAGTGTGGATTTACAAGGGTAAATCATGCCAGGCCAACCAAACTGCCTCTTGTGATAGGATGACTTCATCTGTTGATGAAGGGAAAGCAGGGAATGTTGTCTGCCTTGAGTTTAGTAAGGCTTTCCATGTGGTTTCCCACAGAATCCTTGCATCCAATTTCAGATGGTCAGGTCTAGATAGGTGAAAAACTGACTGGATCATTGGTCAGAAGGGCCCATGCTCTGCCCGGAGGTTGGTTACAGTGGAGCTCCTGAGGGCTCTGTCCTGTCTGATACCTTTATCAATGACCTGGAGGAAGACACAGGATGCAGTTCTATCAGGTCTGCAGAGTGATGATACTAAATGGAGGGTGTAGTTGATACGCTTGAGATCAGGCCTGTCGTTACGAGTGATTTGCACTTGCTGGAGAACTAGGCCAACAGGAACCTCATGAAGTTCAGCAAGGACAAATAGAGAGTCCCCCTGCATGCCCCAGGGCATGACTGGCTTGGAGCAGCTCTGCTGAAAGGACATGGGAGGCTTGGGGCAGGCTGAAAGTAGTCAGTGGTAAATTCTGATAGCAGAGGATGTACATCAGACCGTGTCAACAGGAGCACAGATGGCAGATCCAGGGAATATGTCATTCCCTTTCACTCAGCACTCATCAGACCACAGCTGGCATACTGGGTCCAGTCTTGAGTCTCCCAGTTGTTGAAGCTGTTGATGAACAGCTCCACTGGAGGGCCACCAGGATGGCTGGAGGTTGAAGCATGAGACTTGTAAGGAGAGGCTGAAGCACAGGAGTATGTTCAGCCTATGGAAGAGGACAGCAACTTCCCAGTTCCTAAGAGGAGGTTACTGAGAAGATAGGGCTGGGCTCTCTGCCAAAGACTGAGAGATGAAGGTTGTAAACAAACAGGGGAGGCTCTGGCTAGAGAGAAGGGGGAAAAAAAGACACTATGGGGATAATAAGGTAGTGGAATAGATTACCCAGAGGGGTTGTGCAGTCTCCACATGGATTTTAGGACAAAGCCATAAGCAACTTGGGACCTCCAGAAGTCCCTTCCACTCAGATAACTCTCAGAATGGATCTTCTCCATCTTCTCTGTAGAACTTCCTTCAAGTAATACAGTTCATATCAGTCAGTGTGTTTGAAGTCAGCACATACGCTGCTGTCCACCCCACAAGCCAGGAAAATGACATAAAAGGTTCCCCCTTAAACAAGCTCTAAGACAATTTAAGCAAGAACATCAGTAGCCGGGATGCGACAACAGGTTTTTTTATTGTTTTAATACGAGTGAATAGATTAAGAGATCTGAAATAATGTAAAGCAATATACATACTGAATAAATAATATGCACAGGAGAGTCATGTCTACATTGTAACACTGGCTAGTATTCAGAATACTTAAAATAAATCCAGTGACATTGGATAAAGTCCATAAAAATGCTATCCTGTCTTCCCTTGTATGAAATTGTTCAAGTATAAAAAAATCCAATACAGTGTAAAATATTAAATTCCATTTCGGTCAAGAATAAAAATTGCAAGTATTGTAGTTTCACAGGACAATGTAAAGCAGCATTTTCTAGCAAAGGGAAAAAATAGTCAGTCTACGTACAAGTGAGTGAGAAAACGGCACTAATGTATTGGAGAGGTCTACATGAAAAACTAGGAGAGGGAAAAAGAATGAACTATAGCAATATTTTATGTAAAAACCTAGAAAAGTGTTAATTTAAGAGTACCCTCATACAGTGCACATACTGAATTTAAATAAATCCAAGTCAACATCCTTAGTTAATTAGGTTAATATTTAATATGCTACATCTAAGCCTACTGAATAATTTATGCCATGAGATGAATACATAATTTTACAGTGTCACATCTAAAGTCGCTTTCTTTAGAGCGCAGCATAGTAAAACTTTCAAAATAAATATTTCTTTTTAAATAGCATAACAATTAAGGCACAGTATAAATCACATACCATTAACCCTTCAAGAACTGCAGTCTTGGTAACAAAAGTCGCCTCGTGTACTGTATGTTCGCTAATAAATATTTTAAATATAATCCTGAAATAGATATTAAAATTGTACAAATGGTTTCAGAAAAAAGAAAATTCCCTTAAAACAGTTCTTAAAGGTCTTAATTCATTAAGCTTGTTCCTGCCTTTATTCACAAGTTACGAATAGATGCAATAAATAGAAAGAGAAGGCTGTCGTAGTAAAGGGCTGATCCTATTTTAGAATCAGAATAGCTGACACCAGCAGTTAAAGTTTCCCAAAAGTGAAACAGGATGGGGCGAGGGATTAGGATGTGACAAGCTCATCACATGAGCACGAGTGATGTATTCTGTCCAGAACTGTCTGTGTTATTGATTGTCTCTACAGCTGTTGCACCCCTTACTTCCACATCACTTGCTCCATAGTTCCACTCATCCCGAGGACAGAGAAGAAAATAACTTTGGTGCCTGTCCGCCATCTTACTAGCCGGCCATCTTCCTTGGCTTGTTCGATGCCCGTGAGTGAGACAGCGAGAGGGACTGTCTCACAAAGACAACTTCTGAAAGCTGGAAAGGACAATCAGTGCTTTAAGCTTGTTTCCTCTTAAAATGGATACAGGTGACATATTGCTGACTCAAGTTTTTTTCCCTGGTTCGAACTTTTCAAATACCATTTGCTTACTTAAAAAAAGGCAGTTTTGCTTCCCTGATACTGTAAAAAAAGTACACCTTTAGCTTTTTTTTTGGTTCTTGTTTGAAAGTATGAAGTCCCATTGCTACTCCTGCCACTCTTTCATGACAGTACAGTATTTTTTTTTTCCCCCCCCATTTTTCTTCTGGCTTGATATTTGCAACTAGACATGCCGCGCTACCCCTCCCCTCTACCAACACGATTCGGACGCGTCCTGTATGAAGACAGTGGAATAAAAATCTTTTAGTTCCGCCATAGCATCGTTTTCCTTAAAGCTCCTTAGTGAACATCAACTGTCTCTGATTAACTACTTATTCTACTGGAAGGCTGAAAAGAGGAAGAGAAAGACACGAGCTTCCTTCGGGACTCCCATCTGCTATTGCATACGGTCTGTCTGCAGCTGTTGGGGCTGGTACTGGCCAAACGCGGCGGCGGCAGCGGCGGCAGTCCCCGGGGCGGCGGCGGCGGCGATGGGCTGCTGCACGGCGTAGCCGTAGCCCCCCGCAGCCACGTACCCGGCGGCGGCCGCCGGTGAGGCGGCGTATGGGTACTGCTCGTAGGCGGCGGCGGCGGCAGCGGCGGCGGCCGCTGAGTACTGGGCATAGGCAGCTCCGGTGTAGTCGATGTAGGGTGTGGTGGACGCGGCGGCGGCCGCCGCAGGCTGGACGTGGGGGATCACCACTCCGGGCTGCACAAAAGCCTGTGGATAGACATAGTGAGCGGGTATCCTGTTGAAAGATGGGAGAGGGAGTTAGAGGCGGCAGGCGGGTCAGCGCCGAAGCGTCACAGCCGTACTCGGGACTAAAACAAACTCAAATTTAGTTGTTGTTATGTGCATAGGGTTGCCACAATAGCCGGACTCAATGGAGCGGGTGTCAGCTGCTGGCCCCCAGAGAGGCAGCACACAGCCTTATAGCTGGGAGGGGTTCACGTTGCTTGAGGATATTGCGTGTAATGCTACTGAAATCTTTAGGACTGGGATTACTGATGGCAGTTTTAAGACAACTCTAAAGGAGTCAGCTTGATTAGTCCATCCGGAAAATTGCGGCATTTACTTTTCAAATCACCTGCAAGTCGTTTTTATTACCCTGCTTCTCACTGAACTACTCGACTCTTAGTAAAATTATTTCCTGCAACGCTTCTATTATTAGTAACTGAGCAGTTTGGCAGCACCACTACGATGGGTTTGACAATAGCCAATAAGGCACCAAAACAGTTGAACCCTGACTTTATGTAAAGTCTTCTCGGGGCGGGTGGGGGGGTGAGGGGGTGTATTGTGGCAACCCTACTTAAGTTGCTATGCAGACTCAGCACACATTAATTTCTCTGCAACCTCAGTCACCCTTATTAAAAATAAGAAAAAAACCAAAAAAACCAACACAGGCGACAAAGGAGTTTAAATAAAGTTCACAAGTGTGGTAAACACAGCAAGAATCACACTTTCCAAACGAACGATAGTGCAGCTCACTCCGTCACAAGAGGCCATTGAGGGGAAGCTACATAGATGCTATTAAAATCCATAACAGTGACTCCTAAGTACATGTGCATCACACTTTTATAAAAGTTCGTAAGGACACAAGGGTCAAACCTGGTTGATTATCAGGCCACTGATGTCCTGCTTTGTGCCAGCTTGTTATTTCTATGCAAGACATACAGCATAGAGTGTTTTGGGAGGTGGGCACAGAGTTAAGTCTAAATAGATCTGGTACTTAACAAAAGCAAAAAACACAAGTTTACAGCTTAAGAAATAACCATTCTGAGCAGATCAGTCCACACACTTCCCCAGCATCTCCGAGTCACAAAACTTGCTTCCTTGGCTTGTTTACTTAGCCCTTCAGCTTTGCACGCTGGTGGTATCCTTGTCTTAGCACACAGAGTACACACAAGTTCATCTCACAGTTGTATTTTATCAGACAATAATGATTTTAGAAAATAAATAGAATTCCCATTTTACATGCATAACCCTGTCTCCCATCTGGGTTTCCACAGAGAAGTCCTTCCTCTATGCAACTCCTTCCCAGTCAGTGAATCTTTATAAATCCTGGCCAAACTGCTTGTGCAGATTTACTATTTCATACTAATCTTTACCTTTGCAGTCAATTCTAAAAACTGTCCCAACCTTTTAGCATGCTGTGAGCACAGATGCAAATTGCAACAGAAAAAACTGTCCTCTTTTCTCCTTGAGATTTAATGGAAAGGGTTTTTTTTTTTGCTTGTTTCCTTTTTAAAATGACTTCAAGATTTACTTAAGTGGTCAACAAGGAAACATTTCAATCAGAAGGGACACTGTCAACTACATTCATAGCAAAAGACAGTTTAAAGTAAGTGATAGGGCTTTAGAACAGCCTAGCTTTCTTTTTAAGGACAAAAGAGCCCAGCTGATTGAATGGGAATATTAGCAGAGAGAAATGTTCAGTTCCTGTGTTTAAGACATGAATGAACACCACAATCATCAAAACCCAACGTGTCAATGAAATTCATTTCCTACTGTGTGGAGAAATGAAAACAAAAACAAAACCAAAGGGTGACAAATAGGGGTTGGGATGGGAAGGGAAGGGAAACATAAACCAAAACCATCAGTTGGGTTTTTAACACTCACCTAATTTATGAAGGGATTAGCCAGAAGTGCATTTGAAGCATGCTTAAGCTGGCTCTGTGCATTTAAATACCCATTATTACCCGAGCTCTCCATACAAAGTGGATGAGCACAAACAAGCATTTTCTGTTGGTCACCAATCAAGTACAATCCTAATAGATACAACACCACGGTTTTTAATTATTAACGAAAGAGGAATAAAACCAAATTGGAAGTCACCAAGAGCCTCTTCAGCATCATTAAGGGTCCATTTAACACCACATTGAAGGAATCTTTACATACAGCATTTACAACAGGGAGTAACTCTAACAGAAGCGACAGCAAGCTGATCTAGCTGCTCGTGTTGACCTGAGCTGATGTTACTAAGGATTTCTGAAGACATTTGGACACTCAGCCATCTCCGTGAACAAGACAGAAAGATACATGTGCTCCCACTTGAAAACTCTTGTGACTTGTTTTATTTAAGCCAAGAAAGGAACAGGTGGTGAAGTTATGAAACACGATCTTACCCTACAATAAACATAAACCCTGTGCAGGCTGCTCACCACCATGCCATTTCACACATGGTGATTGACAGCAGAAGCTGCAGTGGGGCTATTTTTGATCATCTGTCATGCTACAACTGTTTTGAGTCGAGTAAAATGGCTTTATATGGCCAAAATAAATTTCTACCTACTGCAGAGGCCAGCACATGTAGATCTCGACCATTCAGAACCCGACTGTGTTTCATGCTCTGCCAGGTCCAAAGCTGAAAAAGCAATTCCCAGATATGCTGGATATCCTTCGTAGCCTTAATTTTAAATAAAAGCTGCTGCTTTACTTTAAGAATGTGAGAATTATACATGGCTAAAGTGTAGTTTTTCTTTTGGAACGCATATTTACTGTTTTATGCTTCTGCAGTAAAGGAGAAGGCAAGCTGCATTTAACTTCAGCTGTAGCTTTGGGATCTTCAAAATTGAATGACATACACTCCTGCCATCTGCCTTAAGACCTTCACTGTCGTAACAGAAGATCTGTGTTTAACTATGACCTCAAAAATACTCCTATAAGCAACAATAAAATGAAAGCTAATTGTTTCAAAGAAAAAAAAGGACTTTCTAGACTAGTGCAGAGAGCTGTGGCACACAGAAATTCAGCTGTAGCAGCACATCATTGACTCCCAACATTCAATTCTTGTGAAAAAAGATATTTAACTCTGAACAAAATGTTTTGCTTTGGCATCATCTGGTTTTGTAAAAGCAATTAACAAATTTTCACCAATGCACTGCTTTCCTTATAGCAGAAATAGGTTACGTAAACATCAAGACATACAAACCCTTTAAATTAATAGGCTTCTTTTTCCCCATATCATTAAGAGGACGTTTGTCATTCTGCAGGTTAATTTCTGACTGTTCCAGCTTCATTCCCTCTTTCCAGATTATCTGTAGTCTAGTGTTATAAAAGTCTTTTGATCATAAACTCAAGAGAGGCCTTTTCCTTCTCTCTTAAGAAAAGCAGGACTGCCTAACTCCTGGGGGGTAATACCAAGGAGGTAGTATAAACTAACTATTGGATAATGAACTTAACAACTTTGGATTTAACTCTGGTCTTACTAAAAACACTTGGAATGTTCTCATTTTGATCAAGGTAAAGTTTTATACAGGAAATAAAAGGGAAAAAATCTCTCCAACAGAACAAGTCATACCCTTCATCAATACCTCTGTATAATCTCTTATTTTCCTACCAATATCAAAGTAAAAATTACATAAGTAAAATGAGAAAAGCTATCTTAGGAGGCAAAGTCATCTTCCCCCTCCATAAATTCCTGTTGAATTCAGAGATAGTATTTTAATAAACAATCCTGAAAACAGAGCTAGGTAGATAGATAACCAGTCCTGTGATCAAACACACCAACAGCAAGGAAGATGCTGAACATAAAGAGCAGGGAGAAATGTTATTTGGTGGATGAATTGACCTCTGCAGCACTGAATAAAGAAAAACGCCCAGCATTTTAAATGCTGCATGCATTGAAGCTAATCTAGTTTCTGGCTCCCTCCGCCACAATAATGCTGTACTTAATTCAGAATATTGTACTTCTGCATCTTCTCAGTAAAAGTAATGTAACATAATCCAATTATTTTCAGTTTCTTGTTTGATAGGTGGGGAACCATCACGCTGCTGACTGTAACAGACTATGGCAGCACCTCACTAATTCAGCCTCTGGGAGGAAAAAAAAAAAGAAACACAAAACATTTGGAGCTTTTGTGTATGGATTAGCAGAGCATTGGTGGTGAATCACCACCACAACCCCTTTTATAGGGCATATTGGAGAAGTGTACACTTAAAAAGTGCAACTGCAGAGGGAAGAAAGGCTTTAAGGTGACCATACATTTCAGTGCAATCCATGTAACACCATCTAACAGTGAACTCTTCAGTGAAAGCGAAGTAAGCCCTGAATCAACCCTGCTTCTTATCAAGGCAGACAGTGACTGAAGATGTTCATCCATCCTAATGAAGGCTGTGCTTCTCAACCTGGACTATGTTCTTTAGAAAAGGTACAGGTCCTTGGCAGTTTTGAGGAGGAAGCAGGATTAGTGATCTCCTTTGCACACAGTAAAAGAAAGGCAAAAGCCAAGGATTAAAAATGACCAATTTCATATATTGATGACCTTGTGACCAACATGCCTTTTCTTCAGATTTATATAGGTTGCATTAGAAACAAAACCTTACTCAGCCTGCTGCAGGAACTTCCCTGGCCCAGACATTTACATGATCTGGGTAAGGAAAGCAAGGAAGAACCCTACAATCGCACGGTCCTTTTAGGAACAGATTGCCACAGGTTCTCCTTTTCTGTGGTGCTCAGCAAATAGTCTCTCCACGGCTGATCCGTGGGCAGGCCACTGGTTCCTCCTTGCAACATGTGCTTGAACAGCTCTGGAGGCAACGTGCTCCATCTCCTGCCTACCTTAGGGCAGGCATGCTTAACTGATCACTGTATAGACACTGTTGCCTCCTCACACTTCACAGAAGCTGAACGAAATACAGTAGAGGATAATCATAAGAAAAAAAATAAAGACAAAAAGCTTTCCACAGCCACCCCCTGGATCTCTGAAGAATCAACATTCTCTTCTAAAAATATGTAAGGTTTCTAGGAGAACTTTTTCCTACAGCTTTGAGGACAGGAACTCTTTCCTACCATTTTGACAAATCAAATCACCGAGAAGCTATTGTTGCTTAATTACAGGTAGATACAACATTCTAAAGCTATTCTAGGTAAATAAAATACATTTTGTGACGCGTTTTCCCTACTTTAGTGTTAGCTTACTCATTAATTAGCATTATTTCACAATGAGCTTCTCAGTCAGTGTGCATTAGTGAAGTGACACTGTATGGAAAGTTTAAAGCAGACTTCACCTCCTAATGATATGCCTATAAGAAGCAAGAGTTAGATCTAATTAGGAATTGTATACTCAGGTAAAGGAGAAATGCACTACATATTAACAACAAATTGGAGAAGAAAAATCTCAAATTAGAAAGCCCAAATGGACGCACATTGTTAATAAGGAGCTCCACACCCCTCCCAAGAACAACACCTCAAAAAAAAAATTATGAACATGCAAGCAATATGTTGATTTACTTAAAAAATCAAGAAGTCACACAATTTAGCACTCACTACAAAATACGGTTAAAAAAGTCACAGGCTACAGCTTGAAAGCAAGGAGAAAAAAAAAAAGTCCCTTTGCTCCCCATGGCAAAGTCACTCCTCAACAACAAAAACAAAAGTAAAAAGACACCCCCCCAAACTTCACTACAGCTCTTTCAATTAAATAAAAGCACACAGTTTAGCTATCAACACCACTTCATTACTGTAATAAATAAATAAAAATAAAAAAAGCACACGGAGGTCTATTGACTATATGAAAATAAAACATACATGCATCGTTAATCACCATTTTAGCTTGTTTGTGTTTGAGTCTACTGGTTACAGAGTTTAATTCCAAACAGAACTATTCCACCTCTTATCATCATATCCTTCTGATCAGTTATCTTAACTGTAAACGATCCCTGTCAGATTAGAAAGAGATAAATAACATTGAGTCAAGCTGAAAGAAAAGAGAAACGGGGCACAGCAATCTTGCATCACGTCATACCTCCTTGTTTTATCACACAGGGTCACAGGGGACCGGGCTGCTTTAGGTGGAGGGGACACGTCCCGCACAACTTGACTCAGCTGCGGCACTTAGAACATGACCGACAAGGTGAGCACCTTTATGGGTATACAGTTATCAGTCTGAGAACTTCAGCACTGCTTGGTGAGTTTATAAGGCTGCTAGTGCAAGAGGCTTTCAAGGATCATACTTTTTCTTTCCTCTTTTTTTTTAAAAAAAATAGTATTTTTCCTCCCCTGTTTGAGGTCCCATTGAATAGACTTACCCAAAAGGTCTCTGTATGAGAGCGGGATGAAGCTGCTGGACACCAAAGGCAAAACCTACCAACAGAAACACATCACATTCTCTGTATGGGTGTTCTTTTGGCCACTTATTTATGCTATATACACGCACGCACACAAACACAAGAGTCTCAGCTTTCACTGACAAACTTCAGTTACAATGTCTGAAAGGCTGCAGAACCAAAAGCGAGAAAGCAGGTTGTATCCATCCACATATACACACATACACGTGCATGGAGAACTTAAAGCAGTAAAGTGCACGTTTTCCTGGAGATGTTTAGAAGAATGTCTGGCTTTTAAACAACAAGCACAAGGTTTTCATTGATGTTTTACTTCATGCTCCATTCTGGTCCCTACCTGTAGCCTCTCAAGGATAGATTGCACGCTACTTTCTGTCCATCACTCTATTTGTGTACTTCCTACAGACCTAAATTTGAGCTGTATCTACTCATGAGGACTCAGCATGGAGCTCTAAGTTTATTTCTGTTCTTCAAGCGTCCAAGCATAAACAAACCCCTTCTTTCCTTGGTGGGCACTTCATCACTCTCACAAGTGTTGCCCAGGCTAAGTGTGCGGGTTTGGGCTCCCTTAGAGCCCAAACGTGTGTGCTCCGTGCTCCTGCTGCCAAGCAGCCGCTTGGGAAGCGCCTGGGACATCAGCTTGGCTCAGATGTGGTCTGAGGAAGAGCCGTTTCATTTCAAAGTCTGCATAATAGCTCCCATCTGCTTGAGGAGTTTGCCTTAAGATATTGTTTGTATTAATAAGACCGCACACATTGGAAGCGATTCATTCCTAGGCCGATCTTTCCCTGCAATGATACTGTAAATGGTCAGGGCCGCCACATTCCCAGCACCAGGAATAACCAATGGAGTGTTGGAGCTGTGCAAGTCTTCCCGGGGAACTGCTGGTATTTTATCTCCAATGGCTTTTGCTTTTTAAATACAGCACATGTACAAAACAGCCAGAAAGTTACTCCGTGCTGTGTTTAAAAACCCAACCACCGCGCACCCAAACGCTGAGCGCACATCGGGGCTTTTTTTTGAAGTTTTACTCTCTTCAGAAAGTTGGAGGTACAGAGAAAAAAAGCCACCCGGGGCCGTTTTCTCACCTGGCTGCATTATCCGTGGCTTGGCACCCAGGTACGCCAGGTTCACGTTGGCTTTCCTGCCATCGATGATGGGGTTGGGGTCTTTGCAAGCCCTTTCCGCAGCAGCTCTGTCAGCCATGGTGACCTTAGAAGGGGGGACGCCGTTCGTTAAGATCCCTTTCCGTGGGCCAGGACAAGCCCCTCGCCCACCTCAGCCAGCCGGCTGCCCCCGGGGGCGGCGCTGGGGGCCCGGGACCCCGCCTCGCCGCGGAGGGGAGCGGAGCGAAGCCGGGGAGCGCGGAGGGCGGGGGCCGAGCCCCGCCGCCGCCCGATAACCCCCGGCGCGGCCGTATCAGCNGAAAAGCAAAAAAGCCCAAGTGCCCGGCCTCCCCAGCCCGGGCTGCCCTCGCAACTGCTCCCGAAGTTTGCCCCACGCAGCCCCCTCCCTCCCTCCCTTCCTTCCCGGGAGGCTCTCCCCGGGCCCCCGCCGCTCCCCCCGGCCCCGCTCCGCTCGCCGGTACTTACAAAGCCGTATCCCCGGGACTTGCCCGTCTGCCGGTCGGTGATGACCACCGCCTCCTCGATGTCCCCGAAGACCTCGAAGTACTTGCGCAGGCTGGAGTCGGTGGTGTGGTAGGGCAAGCCCCCGACGAAGATCTTGGTGTAGGTGGTGTCCTTCTGGGTGGTGTGCATCTTCCGCCCGGCCCTGCGCTCTGCACCCACGCGTGGCCGCCGCGGCGTGCGGGTCCTGCGCGGCGAGACCCGCTGCCAGAGTCAGCCCCGCTCGTTTTCCCCCTTTTTTTCTAAATGTTTTAAATTTTTTTTTTTTTTTTTCTCCTCCTCTCTGCACCCTCCCCAAGTTTTCCCCCTCCCCGCCACCCAGCTACAATGCAATTCCCTTGCGCCTTTGCAAACCCAGCTTCCTCCTCCTTTCAAGAGCGCAGCCCCGCAGCCTCCGGAGGCTCTGAGGTAGGTACCGGCAAAAGGCGGAGGGGAGGCCGGGCAGCAGCCAGCCTGGCGGCCGTAGCGCTGGAAACGGGCAGATGCGGCGGCTGGAAGAGAAGCGCAGGGCCTGGATGCTCACAACTGAGTGGCCTCCACCCCCTAAAAGCCACCGGGTCGGGCACTCTCGGTTCCTCCTCCTCCTCCACCTCCTCCTCCTCCTGGCAGGGCGGGGACGCGGCGGGGCGGACCCCGCGCTCGGCCGCGGCCCAAGCCGGGGCTGGCACACAGCTGGGGGCCACAGCTGGATGCCCGGCGGGAGCCAGGCAGGGGGGGCTGCTCCAGAAGTGCCCCCTGGGGGGGGCTCGCTGCCCTCCGAGGCAAATGGGAAGTGCCAGGAGGAAGGGGCTGGTGGGGTCACGGCTGCCCGGGCAGCCGGAGAACCCCCGGGCAGAGCTGGCTCACTGGGAGTCCTCAGATGTTTCGATCCCTTCCCCAAAGCTTGTGTGAAACCCCCGCCGCCCTCACTTACCTCTTTCCCCAGGCCAGCAAAGCTACGGTGCTGCAGCACTTCCATTATTGTGGTTGTGGTGGTGATGGTGGTTATGGTTCTTGTTACTGGTTTAGACACAGGATGAAAAAAAAAGTAAAGCTGCTTCCCTTGTTTTTCTGTTCTCTTGCTGCCTCTTGCCCTGTGCTGGGACTGGGAAGGATGAAGAGGAACAAAAAGAAAGGAATGTCTGTGCGACATGGAGGGGCAGAGGACTGTGGGAGTTGGGGGGAAGGGAGACTCACAGGGAGACAGGAAGGATGGGAGGAAGGTTAAAGATTGGGGAAAGCAGATGTGCACATGTGTGTTGACTTCTAAACCATTCCCTTGTGGGCCCAAAGTCTTGATAAGTGCTGGTGTCTCTTTTTCCTCTTTCTCCTACTTCCTCTGTCTGTTAGACTTTTTCTTGGGAAGTCCTTTCCTCCCTTAGAAAAAAAAAAAAAAGCAATGCATCAATTGCAGAAGAGACTTTCTCAAAGCTCTTCAGTCCCTCTGGTACCAAATGTTAACCATAATGACAACACTTAGCCCTGAACTTAGGCACTGCTTGCCCCGTATCTAACCTTGGCCCCATTTGATGTTTTCAGCACTCATTGACCTAATTTTGATGGCCTGTACGATACTAGGCCATGCTGTCACTAAACCCTACCTGATCCTTCAGACTCTCCAGATTAAATCCTTTGGTTTAATATGTTAGGACTAACTCTGGCAGAAGCCTAGCAACCCTAGCAGGATACAGACATAAATGTTGCTTTTTAGCTCAAGCTATGACAAGCCCTTACCCTTGGCCTGCATCCAGTTAGGGCAGCTAACTGGCCCAGAATTTCTCCCAGCCTGGCTCTCCTGTTGGCCTGGAACACTGAGTTTAGCCTGTCACTCCAGCTGCTTCTGTTCCAGGAGCTAATTGTAACCTTAAACTCTGGCCCAGTGACCTGAACTTTAAGACTAGCCCAACTGAAGGTGTCAGTGCTCAGTAGAGCACTGCAGCACCCAGGCTGCTTAGGGCTACGCTTAACTTCTCAGTCTCTCGTGGACCTGAAATGTGAACTTCACCTAAAACCAGACGTGGCCCATCCCATTTCTTTTCTCTTGCTGTGCCCAGCACTCCCGTGTGTCTCGTGGCACTGCAGGATTGGTGAATTAGCCCAGTTTTGCAGTCATTACACAAACTCCTGTATTAAGGCAAGAAAAGCCACCTCTGGCTATCCCAGAACTAATTGCAGGTGTATTTAGCAGTTTGTCTCTTTCAGCACAAGTGGGAGATTGATGACTTTGATAGACCCAAACCCAAACTCCAGCCTTTTGGTCTAACAGCAAAGGCAGGTCTTCCAGGATCCAGAAACAAACCTTAACTTCCACATCTATGTCCCAACATTGGACAAATTTCTTGCATTTAGAAAGGGCTCCTCGGGCAGCCCTTGCTCCAGTCTGAATCCTTCTGTCACAAATCCAAACACAACCACAACGCCATCATTAACTACTTAAAACCCCCCACAACTTATTTCCCTCAGAGGTCCTTAATCTGCTTACTATTTGTGCAGTCTTTACAGGTTCCCATAATGATCAAGCCTTTTCTGGTCCTTCCCTCCTAAGACATAAACCTGATTCTAACCCCGTGTAGACTTGTTTGATGTTTCCTATTTTAATGGTTTTAAAGACTATATCTGAAGCTATACATTAAAAAGTGGTGTAAAGTTTCTTTTAGAACCCAGTAACATGACTTAACAGGAAGAAGCCCCAAAGGCTCTCAGTCAGTTAATGATTAATTGTTTTTACTCAGAGATTTGGTGGTTTTGCTGTCAAGGAAAGAATAGACAACTTGCCAGCCTACCAAATGTTACCACTCACTGGTATCAGCATAACTGTAATATCATGCTTTTCATTTATTTATGAGCACCATATGCCTGTCATGTCGGAAACCAGGGGATGTTACGTGTTCATTCTTTAGGTTCCTGAAAACAACAAAGACCCCTGATTATGTTGCCCAGCATTCATTTCGCCAGTGCTTTATTTCAGTAAATAACAGTGGTCTTCACAACATCCAGCACACCATCAATTAAACACACTTGGAATTTCTCTATATGCTTGTATGTACATAGACAAACAGTTTATTTGCTGACACTGTTGTTAGAATGCCAAGGGCCTCACACTCCATGTTTTTTTAGATAGGGCTGAAAAGAAGAGTAATTTCTCTGTTAACCTAGTAAGACCATCAGTTTGGTCAGTGAGACTTAGATTTCTGCTGAAGTTCCATAATGCCACAGCTCTGTGAAAGCATTTGGCTCATGACATCAGGCATGGCTTTGTCTGCTAATCTGGGCACTTCCCCCAAGTACATCCCATTGCAGAGAGGAGCAGAATTCTAACCTCTGCTCTGCCCAGGGTGTGCTGCGTGGGCTTCAGTTTGGCGCTGTTGGGAGAAGCCTAAAGTATAGTAGTAGGTTGTACATTCCTGTTCTTAAATAGATCACAGTAGGGGAATCTTGGAAACCTCATCATCTTCTCCCTCTTCTTCTTGTTGATTCATTCTTGAATTGCTAATTTCTATTCAAAATTGCCCAACTGGGGAAACTTCCACCACCCACCTTCTAATAGAGTGTTTCCATTATAAAAGATTTCATCATAGGATTTTTTTTCCTTGAATCCTATTAATCTTACCATTTTCCAAAGTCTCTTTTGCTATAATATCTGAGCACTAATCCACATGATCTTCAACTACTGTAACCCCATCATTCCCAGTTAAATCACCCACCAAGGGTAGCTTCCATCTGATGAGAATGTTCTTCTCTTTGAAGGGCAGTGGAGGAGGTGACTCAGGATCTCAGCGATCCAGCAAACCAGATCCAAGGCTTGTGAAACTGGATGCAAGACATATTGCCCACATACAGCAAATAGGTGTCAGGTGGAGCAGGGGTGAATGATAGGTGTACCCAGAAGGGTGAGTGCATCCATAAAGGTTACAAAGAGCACATGATGGTGGTAGGGGAACACATGGAAAGGAGTGGTAGAAAAAAAAACCCCACAAGGGAAAGGGTTTATGAATACCAGATCATGAGTGCTCTACTGAATAGTGCTTCCCAGTGCTAGAACAGGTCAGGAGGTAGGATCAGGCTGGTGCCTGGCATGAACAGAATGTTGTGGATGAGTCCTTCATGTTCTGACTTGGACACTCAGACTAGAGCTTGAGACTTCCTTTGCAAGTGCTGGAAGAGAGCATTTTGGAGGGAAGATGGACTTGAGCCAGAGGTCATCCCATTTACTTGCTGTCCTCTCTCAGGATAGTCAGTATGTTGCCAGTCTCACTTATAGTGTGCTGGTGAGTTGTGTTGTAGGACTGTGTAGCTTGTTTACTGGTTCCACCGTATCTTCTGATCCAAAGATATCAGTCAAGTATTTTTAGTCTGAGCTTCTTAATGTCCAGTTTACTTTGCAGTCTTGGGTTCTTAACTACAAATAGCTCCAAGACAACAATAGCTTTTAGGTGGTTCCACTTTTTGGATTAGATGTGATGCGTTAAAAAAAGGAGCAGCATGTAATGGTAGTTTGTTGTCTTTGTTCCAGAAGGATCTTGGAGAGATTCACTAGCCTATGCTGAGTCTCACCACCTGCTGCTGTGGTACCAGCAAGCTCTCCACTATGACACAGCATTCCTCTTCTTCAAGGACTGTCAGAGCAGATTATGTTTTCTGGTTGAGACTTTTTTTTTCTGGCTGGGTTTTTTTTTTATTATTATTGTTGTTTTGGTAGGTAGAATGAGCTAGGTTAGAATTTGTCCTGAACACTAAAGTGAAAAAAACTTCCAGCTGAGAACGATCATGGAGGCTTCCTTTGCACCCCTCTAAAAAGGTCAGAATCTCTGTGGTAGGTCCTCTTGGTAAGATGACACCTCTGGCTGTACAGCACGTACATCAGCATGCGATACCCAAACTGACTCAGAAGGGAGGAGCTCTGCCTGCACTGAATCACCATTGCTTTCTGTATTTACCCTACACATGTTAAAGCCAAATTCAGTTCAAAATTCTGTTTCACCTGTAAGATCTTAGCCCTGAGGGCTACAGCTTTGAAACAATGCAGCAGGTTGTGGGTTTTTTTGTTTGTTTTGCGGTACAAGTGGAAATTTGAGCGTGTTACCACTTGAACAGTGAGAATTTTGTCAATGTAGCATCTACACACTCATTGCTGCATCCCAGCAAGGTAATGTGAGGTTTTTAAGAATTCTTACAGCCTTTGTTGGCCTCAGTTGGAAAAGACATGACTTTTGCCTTTAAAAAGAAGTTAAAAACCCCCTCTGACTTCGTAAAGAGAATAAAAATAGTACTAGTTGGCTGGTTTGTGATGTTTGTCCCTCAGTCTTAAGTTTCACAGTTCATCTAAGGTGTGAGGTTATGAAGTGGGACACAGAAAACATGTCATGCTCTCATGCCTCCATTTTCACCTCTGGAAAGGACCTTTGCTAAGACACTACAGCTGTGAGCATGTCAACAGTGCTGCAGGACAGAAATCACATTGCCCTTCGGTTAGCCACGTACAAGGATCAAATTGGATTTAGTTCTACCAAAGAATTCTCCTGGCTTTGCAAAACAGACCCTGTCAACATGAAACAATTAACATTTTGTCTTAATTGGGTATAAGGCTCAGGTGCAGTGCTTGGATTTGCCAAAATGCAAAATGTAGAACATCTTTTCAGTCTTAAGAGGAGCATCCTGCCTACCCAATTAGCATTTGTCAAGGTGTTAGTTTTCACAGAGGTTTCCCAAAGCATTATTTTTAGAAATTAGAGTCTGAGCAATAATTTTTTGGACATTTGATCATTTTAGCAAGATCTGTTAAGGGGTTTAGCCAGGTCAGGTAAGCAAGAATCAGTCCACTTGCTGTGTCTTGCACTTCACCTTCCCACTGGGAACAGTCGGTGTGTTGCAGTGCACTGTCTCCCTAGGGAACCTGGAATAAGGGAAGAAATACTGGACCTGCTGCAGGAGTATGGCTGGGATCTTGCTGAGGTCTGTGCAAAACCGACTTGCTGTCTGACCTGTACATATTCTGCCATGTGAATAAGCCTGGATGGGGCAGGTTTGCCTGGCTTCGAAGCATAATATTTAGGGGCCCAAAATGCAATGTCATTAAATCAGAATTAGCTGAAGAAATTGGATTCCTGTGCATTGATAACAGGATTTTGCTCTCTTGGCTTGCTAGCTGCTGTCATACCCAGACTGTTGTGCATCCCATATTGGGAGCAGGGATGTTAAATGAAATAATGAGACAAAAAAGCTTCATATTAAAGTGTAATTTTTTTTAACCTCCCTGGGAAAGCCCTCGGTCATTTCAGCCTATCATCGCTTTCCTTGGTGTTTATTTTTCTCTATTCATCTTTGAAACTCAATAAGGAAAGAAAATACCAACATAAATAAATGAAGAAGCAGGTTTCTCAACACCAATAAGCTAGACAAAAGAAACAGGACACTAGAGAATGTTTACTTATTCATGATATCTTCATGAATGCCATACTTTGGAAGGAATGGGAAATTTTTGTTCATGGTTGACTCTCGGGCATGTTAATCAGGTTTTATTAAAATGGGGATGAAGGACAGTTAGCTGGAAAAAACTGGAGAAGCTAAATGCAACCAGATTAGAAGTTCATGTGAAATACTAGCAAGCAATAGGAATTATTTCAAGTTGATATTATAGGCAGGAGGAGGCAAAAGTATTTTCATAATCTTATTTAAGGGGAGGGAATCTTTGTGAAAGGGTGTGTGGTTGTGTGGTGGAAGTAGAGTTTGTTCTGGGGGTTTGTTCTGTTCTCTTCCCTGTTCTGTAAAACCATCCTGTTGAGTTTTAGTAGGTTTGTCTATGGTGTCTTCCCAATAGGTATCCTCTTAAACGTGTGAGAAAGCCCCTGGAAAATAATGAAACTTCTTATAATGAGTTCAGTACATGCAGAAGGGTTTTCAAGATTCCAGCGTGAGTATCTCTGTGTCTGAGCTCCATGCTGCCTGTTTCTCTCTGTGACTATTCTGTGTTAGCCTGTACACAAGGAGTTCTGCCTTGGGGTTTCTCTGTACTCCCGTGTCAGCAAAACAATCCTAAAACTCAAATCCAGTGATTGCACAAGAGTTTTCTCATCTGACTAATTGAGAATGGACAGCAAAGTACGAGATGGGAAAAACAACCCCCTGTACAGGCTGTAAATCAGAATGGCACATCAGTCCTTGTCATGGGAGATTTCTCAGAGCTCTGCCTTTGCCATGTGCTGTGTAACTGCTCTTACCACAGAAGCTCAGGGGCTCAGGTGGTGTCCAGCCATCTTAGTCTACACGTAGCAAGGCCATCATAGGATCAGATCCAGGAGTACCACCACAAGACCATGTCTGCTGTTCGTATGGTCTGTCTAATGCCTGTTCAAGGTATCTGACAGCAGTTGTTAAAATGCTGGCAGTTTCCAAGGCAAATGAGGCTGAGAAGAATTAACATATGTATATGGCCAGTGGCACAATATGGAGCAAAATATGTGTTTTTCATTAAGTGGTTTCTTTGTAGCTCTTCTTCTATCCTCAGGGTTCCTTTGCATTTGTTTATACTTTTGTTGTGCCTTTTTAAACAGCATGTGCATTAGGAAACTGGTGTCCAATAACCCTAGGTTGCTGTTGTCACCCCGTTAGCACACAACCACCTTGGGAGTGGGGGACCCGCCATAAAAGACTGGATATTTATGAACTGCTTATTCATGGGGGGAAGCAAACTTATTCTTTAATACAGCACAAGTCTGGTAGCATTTAATTCTACTAGAAATACTTGCTTTTTGAAAACTGTGTTAATAAATAAGATCATATTATGCCAAAAGTCAATAATGCAAGCTCCCAGACCACTGCTGTGGGTGCTGTTGGGGGTGAGAGATCTTTAGTTTCCTTTGCTCTCTCTGCTCTGTCAGGAGGGGCTTGAAAGCTAAAGATTAGAGGGAGTGTAGTCCTGTCAGCTCCAGCATTTTGTTGCTGATTTTCTAAATACCTTATTTCTACTGTAGCTCTTTTGCTCACATGAATTTCTTGCATCGATGCAAGAAAAAACAACCCCAAAGTTTTCAAATCAGAGGCTAACTGTGCATTTAGGGGTTGCAGATCAGAGGCTAAGGGTGCATTTCCTTTGCTCTGCATCTCAGTAGGACTCCACTGCAGTTTGGGTTGTGTGGAGGCTGTGGCTTGAGCTTTACAAACCTAATGCCTCTCTTGCATAAACAGATTTCTTTCTCTTCTCCAAAATATCACGTGATAGGTATAATAAATAGATTTGCATTGGCAAGATCCCAGTCTAAAGCCACATATCTGAATAGACACAGGTAACAGTGAAGAAACACTTAAAGACTAACATTAACTATTTAATTGTTCATGCAAGACTGGCAAGGTCAGGCACACTGAGTGTTACAAAGGCTGATTTCATCCAGAGCCCTAACTGATCTCATCATTTACAAAAGGTGTCAGCTCCCACTGAAGCTTCTCCCATGACTGGGACAATCATTGCACTTTTTCAGCTCTTGCCCCAGTGGTGACGTGGATCTTTACACAGCTGACTCATCTAACAGGGCACGAAAGGATCTCTTCTTTCTGAACTGTGTTCATGAAACTTATACAAACTTAACTGTCTCTGAGAATTGACCTCCTCTGATCCATTTAGTTGACACTGCCAGTGGATTTTCTAGACATTAAGAGAAGGGAGAGAAATACCTGGACAGATAGACACTGAGCACATGCCTTTGAGACCACTGTTTAAATAAAACCAGGGAAGTAAAACCAAAGGGGAAACACAGACCTGTCCTGGAAACGCCCTCTCATTTGTCAAAGGACAAGATTAGTGTTTGAAACCATTTGTAAAATGTTGATTTACCTACTTAAGATAAAAAAAAAACAAAGAAAAAAGAGAAAAGAAAGTTCAGACAACCCCTTGATATCTTGATGCTCTACCAAAGTGCAGACAAGCTCAGGAAGCCCTCTGAGATATCTACAACCCACCAAAGACTCAATCCACAAAGCATGGCATTTGCAAAACTCCGAGGAGGTTGTGGCCACGTTCAGCGAGTTCAGAGCCTGTGCAGAGCCATGACTTGGACATTTCCACCATGCTCTGCACGTAGGGCCTCCTGTTTGTGATTGACATGGCCAGGAGCGTATTTTACAGATGGGGCCTGGCAAAGTGTCAGCACCTTTTATTTTCTATTTTTGCTTAGAGTGGACACAGGGGTCAGCCAAGACTGTCTGTTGAAAGCAACAGGTTGTTTTGGGCCAGCACTTTTCTAGCCTTGCTTTCAGCTGATGTTAGTGGTGAAGGGCTCACTCTCATGCCTGAACTCAGCCCATGGAATTTCTCAGTGTAGCAGTTGTTGTACCGAGGAGCAGCAGGGCAGCAAGAAGAAAGGAAAATCATAAATCCCCGTTTCAAGTTCGTAATAATTTTTAAACTAGTGTAAAATACTCCTGAAAAGGGACCTTTGTCTAAAATACTTGGACATTGCACTTATCTTGCTCTGTAGGAACACGTTCAATACAAACAAGCAAGAAAAGCCCAACAACTTTTGCCATTGTTAGCAACATGGGGAGGCCATTGCTGATTAGAAGCAAAACTACACCCAGGCAATATTTGTTGCCATAGTGACCATATTTAGTTGATTCCTTTTTCTGCTGTGCAGATCTGATTTAATTAATTCAGATATTTATAAATAGCTTCCCATGGGGCCAAAAGTAATGGCTGCAGAGTAAAGTTGCAAAGACACTGGATGTGCAGCTCAGCACGGACAGATGGAGACTCCGCTTCAGCAAAGCACAGTGTGAATATTTCCATTTTAAACCCCATGGTTTGTTTTGGTCTAACTCATAAAACTCCAGTCCTTAAGCAGTTACACCATTAGTCATACGAGAATTAGCCAGTTGCTTACTCAGCAGCTGCTGGGAGCGTTAGAGAAAATATGGGCATCTACACCTTTCATGGTTTCATGTTCCTTTCACTAATCCCTAGATTCTGTGAGTTGTCCTCTATGGCCTTTTTCTCCTCATTTTTCTTTATACTACTGCTAGGGAAATGGTCGAAATGTGTGTTTTACAATGGCCTAAAAGGGAATTTTTCTGGAAGTGTGCAAATTGAGCCTGCAGTATGTGTAATCTCCAGTAGTTCAGGTCCCTGCCATAGGAGACTCTTGAAAGCTTCATCAGTCAGGTTCCAGAAGTCTTGTAGCTACTCTGCACCATTTCCTTAGAACATGAGTTCCACATCCACTGACTGTTGTCCCAGGTGTTAATTTTGCTTTGTAAATGCAGTCACACAGTCAGTTTGGGGGAGAGGCAAGAGGAAAAGGTTAAAAGATTTACCATTCCTGCTGCTTTTCAGGGCTTTTATCCCCTCCAGTAAAGCATGGCATATACAAATGGTTCTCTCCACCTTCGGCACATCAGGAGGCATTAGCTTGTTGTCCAGCATCAGGAGAGCAAGGGACGGCTGAAACAGAAAGGAAAAAGTCCAGAAGCAACTTAAAAATGGCAGTGACACGAATTGCTGTCTACAAAGACAAATAATCAGAAGACTGGTCAACACCTCCAGCATCATCTTTATCAGACTCACATATTTTCAGACCATAGTTTGTATCAGATATTTGACACCTTTCCTGGCCTTCTGCACTCAGTCTTTTCTAAAATCTGCCTTTTGCATCGCAAATCAGGTTTTGTCTAAGAGTCAGAATCCTTGTGGTATTTCTGCAAAAAAAGATGGGTTTTTTTATACACCTCAGCTTCCCTGAGGTGCTGTTCTCACTTTCTCCATCCAGAAATTACACGGTCTTTGCTGTTTTCTTAGGCTTAAGGAGACCCAGACTCCAGGTCCCTCAGGCTGCGCACACAGAGGGAGGAGAAGTGAACTGAACTTCAGAATTCACTCTGCTCACTGCACTGTGAATCCACAGGGAATGGTCCTAAGACATCCTGAGATTATATTTGCAAACACTTCATGGCAGAATCCATGCCATTGGGCTCCTTATTTCTTTTCACCAAGGCAACACCTGGCCAGGGATGTTTGTGGTGCAGAACGTCCCTCTTGAAGCTGCGCTGGAGAGGAGCAATGTCTCCTGCAGCATTTATTTTGGAGTGCCCATTAGCTCTGGAGGGCTGGTATCTGCTTTCCTTGCTTTACCACACATGTTTATGGGCAGCTTGCCCTCCACTTCACCCTGCTGAAATATTCTGGGGCAGGTTGCAGTGGTCCTCTTCCATGGAGGGGTTTTCTAGTGGGGAAGAGCAGTCTGCCCTGAGCTGGGGTGAAGGCTGGGCAAGGTCGGGGCCAAAGCTATCTCTGCCTCATGGGAACAGGGGCAACAGTCTCTCCTGTAACAGGAGCCTTTCTGGAATAGTTATTTAATAATTGTGAACTTTTCTGTTCTGCAGTCCTCACTGTAGATTTTTCTCAATACGGTTGCATTGAACTTAGTGGGAGATTGTTCAGATAAAGAAACGTCTCTGTTTTTAAGCAGTAAGTTCATGTCTTAAAGCAGTGATGTCTTGACAACCAGGTGCTTTTGTTCTCAGTGCCATATTTATCAGAGAGTTGGAACTTTTACCCCTCAAACCAATGCAATTAGTGGGGAAGGGAGAAATCCTCTTCTGTGCATCTCATCCCACCTCTGGGCGAGGAGCCCCATTTTGTGTCAGAAGCTGCAAGAGGCAAACTCAAGGGAAGGAGGCAGGGACAGGCAAAGCCAGAAAAGGACATGCTGGAGAAGCCCTCAGAGGAGGACCCAGACAATCCCAGAAGGATTAAGCTGTGATATACTGTACATGGTAACCAGAGCTGGAGCTGGCCAGGCGGAGCACGGCTCCAGCGCTCTGTGTGCACGAGGCTGTTGTCCATCAGCTCCAGCATGACCCTCTGCAGGCTGTTATGACAGCTGTTGGAAACTGTTATGTCAGTGTACCCTTTCGGGCTCCTCAGGAATAGAAGATGCTGTGCTCTTTTGGGGTTTTTTAATGCCCTGCTTAGCCCGGATCACAAGTTAGAGGGACATTGATAGTTTTAACCATGCCCAGCACGGGCACGTTTGTTTATATTGCTGGGACGTGTGCTTTGTTTCTGGCAAACCCTTCCAGAGGCAGCCAAGGGACTGGACTAACTTCTCTTTCCTTACACCTTTATCTTCTCTCCTTCTCCTGCTACGTTATCACTGCATTCTTGTGCAAGGAACTTCTCTGTCTGAAGTTTCTTTTTGGCACTGTGTTATTTCTTTGCCAGTTATTTTGTAAGGGACGGTGTCAGTTTGGGTTTTACCTTCCTAACAAATCCATTACAATTTGTTTCTGCTCTCAAACCCACACAAATCCACTGTCATGCCAATTTTACAATTGCATTCCCTGCTTTCCTACCCCTGCTGCTGTTTGATTTTCAGAGAGAAAGGGAGAAGCTAAATATTTATACAAGGGAAACTGAATTTACATAATAAATAAACAGAAAAAGCAGATAAATAATCCCCCCCTCTGTTCTTTAAATTTCAGCAACACTGCATGTAGGCTGTTTCAAAGAGAAACGTCCCTCCTGCCCTCATCCCAGCTTGGGCAGACATCCCTTTAACTGCTCAGACCCCTTTTTAACTCCTTTGCATAAAAGAGAAACTCCCATTGTGTCTCAGAAATTCAATATGATATGGAAACCAGATAGGCTGTTTGTTGGTGTTTGGTTTTTTTTAAATAAATGTCTCCTGCCCAACTTTAGTATGGCAAGGAAATTTGATTATCACTTGTTGACAGGCATGCAGGTCTTGTCAAGTGTTTCTGACATGTCTATTTTAAGTTAAGCTAGAATTTGTATTTTGATTATGACAGAGTAAAAATACTTGGACAATAGATAGTCTTTGCCTGTGAATGAACATTGAAATATGCAAGTTATGGTCAGATAAATTTCTATGAGGGAGGTGAAGCTTTGCCTGGGTCAGTGCCCAATTTAAATGTCCTAATTTAAAAAAGAAGGAACAAAACCCCCCATTCCACCCTCCCTTCTGTTATTTTGAAAAAGGAAGATATGATCATAGCAACACAAGAGACCTAACATGAAATTGTGAAAGACAACTGGAGATTTTCCTCCTGCCCATTTTAGTGTCCATCTCCTTCTGCCTGACTGTCTGGTTTGTTATAGAATGGTTTAGGTTGGAAGGGACCCTAGAGGTCATCTAGTCCAACCACAAGCCTGTGTTTCTGCAGCCTCACGAGATGTTTTCAAGGTTAAATACCCTGCAGGTCCTGGCTCCTCTGGCTCCAGCAGGAACTGACTCATCAGAGTCTACAGCTGAGCCCCAGAATGAAGCTGGTCAGGAGCAGGGCTCCTGATGGCTTGTCCAGCATGCTGAAATCGGTTGGTCCTCATCATGCCTTTGGGAGTGGGCATCATCAGCAGCAGCACTTCGTGACCCCCTGCAAGCCCCCAGGAGCTGGCTGAAGCAAGCTGAAGTACTCAATGTCCACGGGTCTGAAACTAGGGGTTGTGTCTCTGTGTGGGGTCTGTAATGTTAGCAGAGGAGAGCCCAGTTACAGACCATTTATCCGTGTCCATATTTGAGGTCAGGGGCTCACCAGAAGTGGAGGTCATGACCAGGAAACATTTGAAGATACTTAGAAGGTCCCACTGTGCTTGAGAGTGGTCCTCAGTAGACAAAACACTAAGTGTTGCTTTCCAAGCAGTTGTCCTGTGAAGCCTGGAAGCAAGGACTGTGTTGGTCAGTATTCAACTCACTCCTTTTGGAAGCAAACTGGTTCTTGGAAGAAAAAAATTGTCAGAGGATGTGAGTGGTTCTAAAGAGCGGGATGCTGAAATTTTGCTGGATTCAGTGTCTGTTTGGTCTTTATCCAGCTCTGAGCTCAAAGGCAGCACTTGTGATAATACATTTTCTTCACCATCGAGACAAATGCACCTCCTGAGGGAAAAGCAGTTGCTCTGACATTTCAGGCTGGGAAGCCTGTCCTTGACACAGGCCCTGGTACATGGTGCCTTGGCTTTGCAGGCTTATGGCTAGCTGGGAGGCTGGCACCATCCCTGCTCAAAGGCAGTGACATGCCAGCACCACGGTGGTGAGGTCCCAGTGGAGATGTTTGTGCTGGGAAGGCAGCAGAGCCCAGCAAACACCATCTCTGTCAGAGGAGATGATGCTCCCTCTGCATTAGCCGTGGCGACGTGCCCTTGCTCACACGTGGTAACATTTGTGTTAGCAAAACCCCGATGGGACGGGGTGGGGAGGGAAGGAATGGAGCTTATGTTATGTTGTGGCTGCCAGCAGTCACAACCACACCGTGGCAGGAAGCTGGGTATAAGAATCAACTGTTTTCAGCCTTCTAGGAGCTGCAGTCTTGGGTTGCAGAGCCACCAAAGAGCTGCAGTGCTCAGGCTTTCAGTTGGATGGGGGAGCAGTCATTCTGGAAACCTGTCCAAAGGACTTAAAATCAAGTCCCTGGCTAGTTGCAGTGCTGTACGACTAAATGTCAGTGCCCAAAGGACTAGGTAGCACAGAGAAAGCACAGAAAAAGTAACTGAGCAGAGAGGAGGAACATAAATCATTAATACAAGTGATAAGTGAGACACAAATAAGGGGAACATTCCTATTCTAGGGTATTACTACTGTGGGTCTGCGTCCATAGTCACCTTTCAGAACACTGGCTGGCCAAGACTA
This sequence comes from Brachypteracias leptosomus, assembly GCA_013401335.1. Lineage (NCBI taxonomy): Eukaryota > Metazoa > Chordata > Aves > Coraciiformes > Brachypteraciidae > Brachypteracias > Brachypteracias leptosomus. The sequence goes on from VYZX01001329.1 coordinate 1,156,965, forward strand.
CGTAAAAACTCAACCCTAACAAATGTACTCTTGGCTCAGGGAAGGTGATGAGGCTCTGGTAGTTATGGGGAATTCAATCCAGGCAGATTTCCTGCCTCTTTGTGCTTCTTCACCATTATAATTCTCCTTCAGCAAAGTGCCTGCTTACTGACTAGCTGATTACAGAGGTTATAGGCCCATCAAACTAGAGGACACCAAGAGATGATCTGTACACATGACAGTCAGATGAGCAATCACGTCCAAACACAAACCAGGCAATTAGTATTACTTACTTTTAAAGCACCATTATCCCTGCATTGTTCTCCCTCATTAACAATTAGTCATTCAGGCCCTTGAGAACTTTAATACAATAATCCCTACAAGCTCATCAAGCAAATCCCACAGTCGCAGTGTTGCATACAAGATTTATATGATGGAACTGGCTGGATGTGAATGGGGGAGTAATGGTCCATAAGCAAATGTGACATAAAAAGAAGTCAGCCAGGAAAGCAGCTACTGAAGTCAGAAAGCCTGGCTGGAGTGGGAGATGCTGTTATTTCAAAACAGCTTTCATCTTTTGGGGTGGAAGGGAGTTGTTTTGTTATAGGAGAAGAAGCAACTGCAGGATGTCCATGGCATTTCCATACTGGTCAATGAAAGCCAGTCCCTGGTTTGGAAATCATGTAGCTGCACACTTTTTTCACTCGAATGCTGTATCAGGAGAGCCTGTGCTCCTCCATTCCCTCCTCCTTCGTTCCCTTTTCCTTTTCAGCAAACAGAGACCTGACAAACAAAGAGAAAATAGATTGAAAGCTCCTGCATCCAGACTCTTTCAAGCAAAGCTTGAGAGAGACTTTGGCACGTAATGTCTCTAACATTATGTTCACTGCCCTTAGAAAGCAATAACCAAATAGGCTCTGCTGGCAGTTAGCAAGTGCAGTGATTGCAACACAGATGAGAGAAGAGAGGACAAAGAGAGAATATGCTTAGAGCATCCCTTGCGCTGGGAACCTATGGGCCAGCTGGAGTGTTTACAAAGCTCTAAGGCCAGCCAGCAGGGACTTGCAGTAATCTAATTTTAATTATGTGACAAAAGCATGAAGAATCATTTCAAGGGCTAACAGAGGAAAATGGTTGCAGCCTGCCAATATTCCTTAGATGGTAAAAGAAGACAAGTTAACTCACAGAATCCAGTTGTTTCTCAAAAGACTAGATGGGATCTATCACAACTCCCAGCCTGTTGTTGTTAGAGAACAAACTGGTTGCCAGAAAAAGGCTTTAGATGTTGAAGAAAGTTCCTAAGAGGCATCTAGGCAGAGCAGCAATACCTATGCTCCTCTTCTTAAATCAAAGCTACACTCCACCAGCGAGAAAACAAAGTCCCATGATCATATTAAACTGGCTAATAGGAAATGCAGAGTATACAAGTTGCTAGGTGTAAATTGACAGAGCTTCAGTTGGAATTCTCCAGCGTCGGAGCCTCCTGGCAGGGCCATGGCAATAAAACACCTGGTTTGCTGCCCCAAAGCAAAGCACAGTTAATAAAAGGAGAGGGAAAGGGAAGGGGCAAAGCTCAAATCCTCCAGCTTTGCACATATCCTGGCCCTTTGGCAGGAGAGGAGCTTTGTCTGCTGACGGCAACAGAACAGAGCTCTCAGCAATGAGCCAAATCATTTTGACTCCACCGAGTAGGTGGACATAGGTAACAATGTTAAATGAGTTGGTTTTGCATCTAGACCACAACCATTACACTGCTGATGCTTGAATTCAGCTAATTAATAGTTTTACACGGGTCCATGAAACTGGTTTTTGAGTCCTTCTAAGCAAGCTGTAAGCTGTCCCTGCCTCTTCAGAGCAGGAGCCAGGCATAAAGTCAGGCTGGTGAATTCTGGGCAAATCATTAGATGAATTTAGGAAGCACATTAGAAAAGGGAAGAGTGGGGAAAAAAAAATAAGAGAAGATTTTGGGGTTGTAATCATCTTTCTGGTGAGAGGTGTTTGTGTAAAGGTTTCTGACTACCTGCTGACACAAATAATTCTTCAAGTAGCTCTCAAGCAAACATTTTGTACTCTGCTGTTATTTTCCTAGTAATCTGGTGAGGGTCATCTGCAGTTTCTGGAAAATTGAAGCCATTTGCCTTGAAATGGGCAAACTAGGGTAGATTTTATAGATATTCCAGAGGGGAAAAACAAGGAAGGGTGAGGCCTTAGAACAAGTGTCATGTTTGAAACAATCCAGTTTAACTTTTCATTTTAAAAGTGACCCTCTTTCATTTTTACAATGAAGTTTAAAACGTAGGGTCTCGAAGCTGGGTTGAATAACTCCATATCCAACCTGCAGGATTTTTTTTCATTTACTTGATGCGGAGCCTGAAGTGAAAAGTCCATTATTCAATCAGCTCCACAGGGTGTGAGTTCCAGAAGCCAGAACTGAGATGGGAGAGCAAAGCAGAGCAGAGGGGGTGATAAGCTCAGCATTAGCTGTTGGTTGACATTACAAAGCTTGTTTTTGTCAAGGGAAGAGGTGGAAATATCCTCTCTGCTTCTTCTATTTTTTATTCTTTAAAGAAAGCTGAAGTTCACAATGGCATTCCCAAATGCCTAAAAGCTATATCCATCAGCATCCCTCTCTCCCTCTTAAGTTACCTTAAAAATGATGAGGCTGTTTTCTCACAATTTTCCCTCTCCAACAAGGTAACTTTTCTCCAACTGGGGAACTGGCTGGAACCCAAAAGAGATGCCTTAAGAAAACTCCTCTCTTTCCGTACACAGTCTGAGTTTTCAGTCAGAGACACTTTATGTTGGAAATTTCCAAACACCAAGGAAGCCCAGAGGCTTTGTGGACTGCTGTGGTATTTCTGTGAGTCATCCAAGGTGCAATGTACCATTCATAGTTAAATTGAAATGTCTTCTCCTGGTTTATGTTGACTAAAGCCCTCAGCAGTCTAATGAGTAGCAGGATACTGAGGAATTGTAGATCCTTAGTGAAAATCTTCAACAAGAGTTTATATTGGTTAAAACTGTTGGACAAAGAAGTGTGTACAAACGTCTAAGGATAAAACATCTAAGACTATATCTAAGGATGTGGCTGCCAGTTACACAGCAGCATTAATTGTACTGAATCCAAAAGGTTGTGTCATAAGCCAAATAGTTTCAGCCCTGTGCAAACCCCGCTCCCATCTTTACAAAGCCCTGACCTGGAGCCAGCCTGACAGCTCACGTTCCAAGTGGCCTCTCTGGTATCTTCATGGATTGAATATAAGCGGGGAAAGAGTCCAGAAGTTTGCCCGCTGCTCCATCTAGTGCTTGTGCTCAGTATTCTATAGGATCCTGAAGTACCTTTTTTTTTTCTGAGCGTGGGTATGCTGCAGGAGGCGGGGATATGCTGAGGAGCAGCTTCATTGCTGGAGAGCACTTGTAGTCCACTGACTTCCTAGCTCATGAGGACTATCCATTAGAGAGTCTTCTCTTCTGCTGACCTTGGGTTTTTTACCTGTCAAGCTGCTCTGGTGAACAAGTGTTCCCCAAAAATGGCCAAACTGCCTTTGCAAAGGGGGGGTCTCCTAGGAACTCTGAGGGGAAAAGGAATACACAAAGCATGAGACTTACTGATCTCTAGAGCTGCTGTGATAAAACCCCAGTGTTTGTGTCAAGCAGACTGGGTATGCTTTAATGAATTCTGGTTTTAATATCACAGTTTATTGACTAAAACAGTTCATTTCTACCAGGTAAGTATTGAATCAGGGGATAATGAAGTATTTTGGCAGTGTACTCAAAGGTACATAACACAGCAGATTGAAGATGGACTATTACACTGGTCAGGAAAGTCAGGAGAACATCGTTTCAGACAGACTGTGTCCACTCTAGTGATTTAAACGGTGTCAAGGAAGGTTTCTGAATAGGAACAAACTTGTCAGAACAATGTCTGGCAGTTGTTACACTGGCTGACTGGCACTTACCCAGGCAGCTCCCAGGCACAGCTGAGAAGATGCTCTGGCTGAAGGACCATTTGATAGGATGGATGGTGGTGTTCCATGCCACGTGACCCCAGGTGTGCTTAATTTTAGAGTGTAACAGGGTGTGTTGCTGAGGATTTTGATCCCTTGTAGTCCTAGCCTGAGAGCTTTGGCTGTAATAGCTCATGTTTCTAGCTCTAGGCACCCATGAAGTGTAGCAGGAAAGGGAATGGCTCTCACAACTATGTCAGCAAGAAGTTTTTAGTGTACACTTTGCAATTCTGCTGCTGGATCTACTCATTTGAAGTATGACTCTAGTCTAAGCAGCTCTGAGAGATTACATTGCCAATAATCATCAACTTCCCTATCACGAGCTGGCTTTAGCATCTTCCAGAATATCAATAGGCTCAAAATAATGGAAGCAGTCAGATCAGCATACTCGAGTAGCCAGGCACTACATATTGCCACAGCACAATAAATACTCTCGTGTGGAGAAGAGAAAATTGTCCTGGTGCTGTCTTTGTAAATCTCTCCTGAATTTGTTTATGTTTACACCATTCATTTTCTTTCTCCCACTTTCCTCTCCTCCAAAAAACAAAATGCTTCTTGTGCTAAAAATGCCAGAGAGGAAGAATGGATCTAGCACCTGCCAGAGATGTTCAAGTATTAAAAATAAGAGCTGGCTTGTTAAACACCAAACCCAGAAGAAATAAGAGAAAACAGGGTATCAGTGGAGTGGGAAAATGCTGGTAGAGGGCAGTTCTGCTATTTGTATATCAGACAAATCTTTATTTCAGAACAAATCACTCCACAGCATACAATCCCAGGCAGAAGGGTTAATGGGGTAGCTGTGAGTGGGGACACGCAGGGGTCACACACCCGGGTAGGACATTCTAACTCTGCTCTGTCCTCACCCTCCCCCAGATAGCCTCTATCAGCTGGAAACACATCTCCAGAGCTGGCTGCTTCATGGCAAGGAGAGGCTGTGACCAGAGCTCATGTATGGTATCTTGGTATCTTGGCAGGAGAGCTCCCTTAATATCTCTGACAAGATCTCTTTATCCTGTGCCTTCCTAATCTGCAAGAGGACAAGAAGAGAGAAGGAATTCACTGGGCTAAATTGAGTCCCTGCTGTGTCTGATTGGTACTGGCTTTACTTTGTAAAATTGCCTCTTTGTTTTATCAAATCCTTAGTGTTTTGGCTTGTTTTTTTCAAAAGGAGGAGGGAAATATTTTTGTTATTCTGGGAGACATTGCACAGCAGAGACTTTTCCATCCTACAGCATCTTGACATCCAGCCCTCCCTCCCCATTAATCCTGCCCTCTCCTGTGCCTCTGCCCCCAAACCTTCCCTTGTGCATTAAGACACAGGAGTCTTCTGCCAATTGGAATTTCTTCAGTGGTTGCTTATACAATCACTCAAGTCTTCTCAGGACTTGCTGATCCTGTGCTGGAAAGAGAAGTGATGGTTTCCCTTGATGTGCTGCCTGAATAAGAACTTACTGTCTCCTTGGAGGAAACCAGCACTTCTGACAGCAGTAGTAAAGCAGCTGAGTTGTTTTGAAATGTAAAATTAATGTAGAAAAACAAAGGGAGGTTGAAGGCCCCTGTTTCAGTTTCTTCATTGAAGATCCCTTTGTACCACACTCAGTAATTAAATGTAATGTTCTGTATATATAGGAGGTGAGATGACATTATCTACTGGTCCATCCTGGCATTACACTCCCTGAACTCATGCCAAAGCATCACATTGTGTAGCACAATTGTACCCCCACCATTTTGTAATTTGGCTTGGGCTGAGCTACGTTGCCAGAGGCAGGCAGCTAAAGCAAAGCTTAAATAAAGCTCTAAGGACTGAATTTAGTTTAATCATTGCAGATAATATTAAAAGTGTGCACAGAGCAAGTTAGGAAACAACAACAGAGCTCCTGAGAGCTGCTGCCCCACTGGCTCAGCACCACAGGCTGTTTATAGAACAGAGACTTGGATGTTGAGTTCAGACACCTCAAAATCAGAGACATCTCAGTTCCTGCCAGTTACTCCTCTCTGTTAAATATTAGGGGCTTATTTGAGAATGTTCCTCTTGGTCTAGGTGTGTTTTGATTCTCCCCAGAGATGTTTGGCATAGTGGTCAACTGTTGTCTTGGTTTTTGTGAGAAAGATGTTTGTCCCAGGTGCTCACACACCGCCTTGAAATGGGAGAATTTTGGTGGCTCAGCAGAGAGGCCTGAGATTTTAAATGGAATATTCTTCTTAAGCATATAGAGAACTGCAGTGCAGCAAGGGCAGGATAAAGACCTGCTGGAGAGAAGGTGAACTGGGTCAGAAAGAGCAATGTCAGAGGAAGAGATGAACACAATGAGGAAGGCAAGATGCAAAATCAGATGTGAAGGGAGAAGAAACACGTATTCATGAAGGAACTCTGACCATGTCACACCAGGAGCTCCAGCAACACTCTTAACCTGCCCAAGAACTTGATAGACAAACGTGGGCATCAGCCTCAGGCACTTGCACCAAGACTGGATCCATGCTCCTACTTTCCTTCAGATAGATGCAAACCCCCATCAGAGCAAAACCTGGCCCTGATCCACGGAGTATTTTGGATATTTCTTTCCTTTCCTTTGAACTCTCCATCTCACCATCACATGGAGCTTCAACAGAGGTGTTTTGTGTAGGAAAAGACTGGTAGGGAGATGTACTTCATGTGGTAGAGTTATCTCTGTCTTATATAAACTGATAGTATGGGCATGATTTTACTTCCCTTTAACTTGTCTTTCTGTATTCTTGGAACTCTATTTTTTTCCCCCCTTGTTTTTCTTCCCAGCGACAGCGTGAACGAATCCTTATTCACATCTCTCTTTTAGCTAAGTGTCTCAGGAAACTGTGGCTGAAAGGGATGGCAGCATAAATATTGTGTGCAGGGTATGGTCTCCCTTCCTGGTCAGAAACTCGTGGAAAAAAAATGTGACAGGGAGAGGCAGGAGCAGAGGCACATTGCACAAAGCCCTACACTCAGAGGAGTTATGGCATTATACTCTGACCATATCATCATGTGAGCAGGAGGCTCCAAAATGCTTCCCCAGCACATATTGCCTGAGGCAAGGGCTCATAGCCTCTCACAGAGACCTCTGAGGGCTTTAGAGAAGACACTGAGAAGAAGTACTCAGCACTGGTGAGACTGTACCTTGAATACTGGGGTCAGCTTTGGGCTCCTCACTCCAAGAAGGACATTGAAGGGCTGGAGAGTGTCCAAAGAAAGTCAGTGAGGCTGGTGAAGGGTCTAGAGACCAAGTCTTGTGAGGAGCAGCTGAGGGAGCTGGGGTTGTGGAGCCTGGAGAAAAGGAGGCTCAGGGGAGACCTTCTCGCCCTCTACAACTGCCTGAGAAGAGGTTGTAGCCAGGTGGGAGTCAGAGTGTTCTCCAAAGTGACAAGTGATAGGAGAAGAAGAAATGGCCTCACATTGCACCAGGAGAGGTTTAGGTTGGGTATTAGGAAAAATTTCTTCATTGAGAGGGTTGTCAAGCCCTGGCCCAGGCTGCCCAGGGCAGTGGTGGAGTCCCCATCCCTGGACGGATTTAAAAGCCATGGAGATGTGGTGCTGAGGGACATGGTTTAGTGGTGCCCTGGCAGTGCTGGGTTAAGGGTTGGACTCTGACAAATCTTAAAGGTCTCTTCCAACCAGAACGATTCTATGGTTCTCAGTGTGACCAAACAGCAAAGGTGGGAATCCTCTAGCCTGGGCATAACCAGCATAACTGGTGATGCTGGTGCTTGCCATGCTCAAACATCTGTAGCTCTGGCTCTGTTCACCCAGTTGCTCAGCCAGGTCAAGTTCAGTTTCAGAAAGTTACTGCCTTCAGGCAAAGCTCAATGGAGCAAACTCAGGCAAACTGCTCCTGTGGAAATAGGTCCATGAGGGATGTGTGTGAGGAGAGTGAGCCCTGGCTGGCCTGGCCTGCTGAGAGGCTTCTGCCTCCCCTCCTGCCTGCCCTAGCATGGGAGGAAAGGTGTCTTTGCTCAAGTCACCCTTGCTTAGGCTTGTGTCTTTCTCCCTCCACTCATGGCTAGCAGAGAGAGATGGAGCTGCCAGGGAGGCTGGTGCTCTCTTGCACAGTTGCTATGGTGCTGCAGGCTCCTACTGCCTACTTGTTGCCTTTTCCAGATCTGTCAAGGGACAGGGATCAGTGCAAATGTGGCTGTGACAAGTCCATGGTGCTTGGTCATGGGCACTGCTGAACTCAGCACCGAGGCCTTTGATAAGAGACTTAGGAGTCAAAGAGGAGAACATTGACTACTTGAAGGCATTTCAGAGGCAGACACTGGGCACCTACTTGCTGCCCTGCTGTTTTGGTGCCAGCAGTGAGCCATGGCTGGGAGCCCTGTGGTTGTCAGCTGCCTCTCAGTGTCAGTTCATACACAGGAATATCCCCAATGTTCCTCTGAACTCAGTCAGAACAGCAGGCTGGTCCTTTGCTCAGAAACACAGCTTTGTTCTCCTCACTTAGCTCTTCTCTGACACACTGAGAGAAGTCCAACATCCACTGAAGGTAATGCAAAGACATGGGTGGCTTTCAGTGGGAGTTAGGCCAGCGTTCAGACAAATACACAATTTGTTAAGGCTGCCTTTAACTGCTTCTCTTATTAGCAATACAAACATTAGTTTGCTCAACAGAAAGATTTGATCTTTATTTTTGGATGATTTCCAAGTTCAGAAAAGATTTAAACTGTGTGGCCAACCAAGAGCTTGTATCTTCTATTGCAGGAAAATGCTGAGGAATGTATCTGTGCCAAAAGGTATGAAATGGGGGCTTTCAGCAGATCCTCCCAACAGAGGCAGTAATTAAAGTTTTGAACATTGTGTACGGAGAAATCCAGGCAGTTTTCTCTGAGATTGCCTTCCCCTGCTTGTGCACAGTGTTCAGCCTCTTCCACCAAGCATTCTAGAAAGACTCAGAATGTCTTGGAGCCAGCCAGTCAACACGAGAACCCCTTGACAAAGCATATACCAGGCTACCTACCTTCCCTCCCCACCCTGCCCCGTGAGGTGGACATGGAAGAGGTGCCTTCTAAGGGCTTAAACTCTCAACTGTGCTCAGGAGGAAGAATCGAGTGTTTCACTTCTAAAACAGGTCTCTGCCTTCCCTGAGTAAAGCTGACAAGCTAGACAGCATCACTTCTCCCACTGGTTGAGCTGTGCCACAGCTTCATCTCAAATCTTTGGTTCTAGGAAGTTCTTCTCAGTAGGCTGCTGTTAGTAATGGCACTTGCAAAGGCCCTTCTGTTTCTCGTGGCTGTTTTCAGGGTGTCTTTGCTGTGTAGTTGATTTGAGCAACTAACAATCCTGTCTGGCACACAGATGAGCTGGGGAGGAGCCCATGAGTTACAAAAAGGCCCCTCTCCTGCTGCTCTGCTCCCCTCTCTGTATCACGAGGGCTTACAGGCTTTGTGCTGCAGGGAGCTAAGATCCCCACCCAGGAGGCAGTGGAAGATATGGCACTGGCTGTGCCTAGACCATCCTTTGTCCTTCTGAAACTATGGGAAGACACTGGGAGACCACGAGCACTTGGGTGACTTTGCTGCAAGGGGAGGGAAATCGACTTGGCAGAACAGTTGGTGTAGATATAGACACTTACACCAGTTTTTATTGCAAGCCTGGCCAGGGAGCCTTAATTTAACTTATCTTACAGACAAAATTCAGTGAGCAGCCTGGGTTGACAGTGGGGTGAGAACATACCCTCAGATCACTTATTTCTCCTGTTTGTCAGATATTTTTTTTTCTTTTCTTAGAAAAAACAAAATTTTGAACCAGCTGAGTAAAGTTTCTCTGTTTCCTAAGGGTTTTTTCCTGTTTTTCTACTGTTCTTTCTGGGCAACATGGTGATTCTCAGGTTTTCTTCCCTATTGCTATAGTGTGTTTTGTTGGGTTTTTTTGGTGTTTTTTGTTTGGTTGTTTTTTTCTCAAAACCTGTAGTTTGGCCAGGTCTGGAGCTGAGCTGAAAAAAAATAGGCTCTTTCTGCTGGGCTGCCTTACTCGGCTCCTCAGGTGGGATCTCAGCTGCTCAGGAAACGAGATGAGCTCATGCTCCTCCCCTTAGTGATTTAGTACAAGTCTGGCAGGAGAAGAGAAAGCAGGAAAGCTTTTTTCTTCCTGAGAGTGATAGGGAGAACTACCATGAGGCTGTAAAAATAGGGACTCTGTTTCTCATCTGTTCTGCAGTGCCTGGCCTGTGATTTAAGAGAAGAGTGCTCCTGTCCTGCAGCTGAATTTCCTTGGCTTGGAAAGTGGAAAGGAAGAATGTGCCACCTGGAGCTGGAGGTAAGAAAGTAAAGAAGTCAGGGGAGGAACAGAGGTGAGCGTGGTGTGGGACTGAGGGGGCAGAAGAGCTGGTGGTCCAAATAGAAGTGGAGATGGACCAGGAGGGGATGGCAGGGAGAGCGTGCATGGTGCAGTTGCTTTGCTTGTTGCTTTTGAAGCTGGTTGTAATAAATGTTGTGTGCACATGGGAGGGAGGGTGTGAGGGATTCCAAGTCAAAAGACTGGCCAAACACATCACTCTGATCAACAGTCATCTCCTTCCATGTGGACGCCTCACCTCTGGTGTGTATATCTCAGTCCATTAGTTGTTTTTTCCATTGTAACTTCAGTACTTGTTTTGTCTTTTCTCTGTATGAGCAAGGCCTGTTGTCACCTCACTGTCTGAAGCTCTTGCCTCTTTACTGGTTGCTCTGCACAATAAGTTTAAAGTTTTTGGTCTTATATAAGTCCAACCATGTTCTACTGCCTCAAATCCCTGATGGTCCCAGTTTTTTCCCTGTATACTCCTGCTTTTGTGTCTTCCCATGTGCATACAATGCCTTTCCAACCTCCTGCTCCCTAGGGACTGGGAATATTTCCATTCAAGAAGTGAGCTAAGTTTAATAATAAAGTGAATTTGATAGAATCCTTCATGTGCTCAAACTTAGTGACTGATCAGTTGATAATTTGCCTTTTTCTGGCTCTTTTTGTTTTTTTATGTTAGAGTGTAACCATGAAGATTAGGTTCCATTTTCCCAGGTGAGGTTGGTGCCAGCCAGACTCAGCTGTGCCCCATGAGCAATCAGTTACTTATGCCCCAAATCAAGGCAGCTGTGGGGAGTTCTGCATTTTATGTGAGACAGCCTGGATCCAGATTGTTCCACTGCTGCAGCTGTAAGCCATCACACTTGATGACAGAGTCCTCACTATAGTTGTGGCTTTTTTTTTTACTTTTTAGTGCAGTTATTCCCTTCATTGGCACCCCTGGCTTGCCATCTAGATGTGATGACTGAGGGGGGTCTGTACCTCCTTGACTTCCAAAACTTGTGCAGTTCTTTTTCAGTCTGTTTCCCTGTGTTTTAGTGGGCAATTTCTTGGAAAAATGTGGTGTATTGTGGCATTTTGTTGGGTTCCTCTTCCCTAACATGGAGCAAAACAGGAACAGTGATGCTTTGGAATGAGGGATGGACATAGACAGTGTCAAACATGCAGCAATTCTTTCTTTCTACCCAAATGTGATCAGAATTTTATTCAGTTAGCACAGGATTTAGACAATTTATTCTGGTGTCCGTGGAAGATGTATCTTTTGCTCTAGGGGAAAAAAAAGACTGCTCCAGAAGTTTCCTCTTCTGCATATTTTTAGAGTAATCTTCCAGGCTTTTGGCAAAAATAAACCTGGACTTCCAACATCTGAGATGAATATAGGACCTACTGCGCTGCTGTTAATCAGGTTTTGGTGGTAGGTTGTACAGAAACTGTCTGCATTGGTTTGATTTATAAAAAGTAGAAGGGTTTAGGTGATAAAGCAAACACTAGAAAAATACACAGCAGAACTAGATGACCTGGTTTTTTGCTTCATCCAATGTCTTCATGTCCTTTGCTGTAAAATCACCCACTTCCTTGCTTCCAAATGGAATTTTTTCCAGCCTGGCTGGTGGTTTCTTCAGTGTCTTTTCCAGGACATCTCTCTGTAGAGACATTAAAAGCTTTCAGCAGAGCATATTTTGATGTTGGGTGATGCTTTGCTGCTTGCCTTCTGCTTTTTTTGTGTGTGCATGGAGGTGACAAACTCTGATACCACCAAAAGCCTAGAAATAAAGATGTGCTAATAACCTTAGTGCTAACTCATGAGCCAGAGTTGTCTGCAGTGAGAATTCCCCCTCTCTCTGCTGAGTGATGGCTCTGTGAAGCTGGTACACCCAGCAGATGTGGGGATTTGGTAACGAGGCCCTGAGTATTTAGGGAAGTTACCTTATTACTGCTGAGGAGGTTTAAGAATGGTTTTGTTAGAGCTTCATAATCATGATGCTGCTGGACTCGGCCGCTTGCAAATGAGCAGCCCAATCCTAGAGCTCCTGCAATCCTGGAGCACTTACTCCTGGAATGATGTGGTGATTATTTGATCAGGCAGGAGGCTGAATTCTCCTGTTTTCTGTATGATAAGCAGCTTTAGCAGTGCTAAACCCACACCGAGGACCCGAGGTTGAAATAATCGCTATCCTGTTACAAGTTTCCTGAGCTATCTGCTCCCCAGACTTTTATTGCCATAAATATCTCTAGAAGTCAGGCCTCGCTGCCAGAAGTGTTAAGTGCTGCAAATAGTATAGAAGATGACTCACTTGGTGAGATGAAGGTGGAGCATGAATCAGTAGGAAGAAAACTGATATACAAAGGAGATGTTTTGAATGCAGATGACACAAAAAATCCGAACAAAGCGATGATCAATCATCATAAAAATGAAACAAAAGACTTTTTCAAAAGAAAATCTCTTCTCTCTAATGACAAAGGCCATTCTAGTGAAAGCCCAGAGTGGGAAGGTGTCACATCCTGAGTGTGTCATTCCTTACCCAAGATAACCTGTGGACTGCATAGGAAGAGATGAATGGAAAATTCTTCCCAATATGCCCAAACTAAGCAGAGCATTCAGCAAGCAGGTTGCTTTCCAGGTTGTTCTGTGTCTATATAAGCTGAGAAAAGAACTTAGCTGTGAACTAAACAGTTTTGGGAGAGCAAGAGTCCTTGTAGCTTCAGTGAGCCCACAGTGGAAGCTAACAGCAATGGAAATGTTAAAATAATCACCTGTGCACATCCCTCGTGAATGACAGCTTGTAAGTGGATAAAATTCCCACAGACTGCTCTGTTTGGAACTACAGCTTTTGGTCCTTCTGCTTGTACTCCAGCTCACATGGGAGTGCCTTTAAAGGTAGGCTTGGAAGAAAGGTACCTGATGGATGATGCCCTCCAGCTGCTGGTGCACTAATGACTGAAGTGGCCAGTGCTGCCTAGAACTCAACCCCTGCCACCTCTGGGGAGTAGCGGTGTTTAAGAGCTTAATGTAACTCTTCAGGTGTGAGGATTAAACATTGTCACGTTTGACATCAGCTATGATCCTTTGGACGTTAGGAAGAGGTTCTTCAGTGGGGAGGGTGACCAGTCGCTGGAACGGGCTCCCCAGGGCAGTGGTCATGGCATCAAACCTGTCAGGGTTCGAGGGGCACCTGAAGGATGCTTGTACTTGTATGGTTTAGTTTTAGGTGTCCAAGGAGCAGGGAGTTGGACTCTGATCCTTAGGGGTACCTTCCAGCTTGAGATATCCTTTGATTCTATACAATCTTTTTGAAGCAATAGAGGGGAAAATCAGCAGTGAGGTTTTTTTCCTCTTGATGAGTGTTGAAATGTAATCATGCAAAGAAGCCTGGATACCCGCAGGCTCTCAGAAGTAGACTTACACTAACACTTAGGTATAATGAGGCATCTTAACCTGTGTTCCTTGGAGTTGCTCTGTTAAGGATCAAGTGAGAGACAGTCAAAAGCCTGAAGGCTTCTAGTGTAGCTGTTTCACAGTGTTGGCAATGAAAGGAAACCCAGATGCTGCCAAGGCTTAAGGGATGCAGCTACTTATATGGAGCAGAACCATGCACAGGAAGGGAGAATTCTTGCAAGGATCTCTCTATCTCCAATATTATGCTAAAAATATGACCTGGTTGTGCTCATCTTTCCTAGTGCTGTGAGGTCTGTGAGCTTATTTCTTCATTGGAGCTAGTGCTGGGCTGAAATTTGCCATGAATCTATTCATGCTTATTCCTGGTCGAATCCAAAATTTCAGAGGTGAATTTACCCATGTGTTAATGCTCAAAATCCAGAGCTGAGCTGCGTGTTGTAATTTGGAATATGTCTGGGTAATAAACCTTTTCTGCTGTGGCTGTGTTCAGTGCGTTTAGTCCCTCTATTCATAGGTAATCAGCTGGATTTGAGCTCTAATGGAATAAATTCTTCTTACAGGAGGTGGCACACACCAAATTTTCTCTTGCTGCGAAGGGAGAGCTAATAGTTAACAGCTAGTGACAGATTTGTTTTCACTTGTAGGTTACCCAGCAGTGGGTCCAGCTCAAATGTAAAATATCTCTTGGAGGAGTTGGCTTTGTTAGTGAAAAGGTTCATTTGTAAAAGCTGTACTCATTTTAAGACCCAAAGAAAAAAAGTGTCTTCCTCCTGTTGGGAAGGTAGAAATTCTCTAAGGAGAAGTACAGACTGAGTTTCTGTCAATAAAAGAGTATGTGTAATTTAATACCAGACAGCTCTCTAATACAGGAGGAAAAAAGAACAGACACTTGCCTGTCTTATGAAGGGGGAAAAATACAAAAACCTGCCTGCAGTTGGTACCTAAATTTAGCCACAGAGAAGATAATCCTCTCAGATACTCAAAAATGTGTCTGAGGGGTTTAAGTGAAGGCTGTGGGGAAGCTGTACTTGGAGCCCCCCCCAGTCCCACTTTCCAGAGAGCTGGCAGTCAGAAATGTTAGACAGCACCCGTGGCCAGACTATAATAAAGTGGCTCTTGCTTTTTTAGTCCTTCTTATGAAAACTTCTGTTTATCTTCAATAATATAAGTGACTGAGGTTAGAGATGTGTGAATGGCTTCCCTCAAATGAAAAAGCTGCCCAGAATTGTCCTTGGTTTGAGCTTGAATTGTTCCTGTGTTCAAGCAGTGGTGGGATCATGCATTGGAAACCCATATCTGTAAGTGTAGTGTAGCACTTGAGGCTATGGTCTAGGGGTCAGGGAGATGTTGGGATGAAGGCTGGACTTGATGATCCTAGAAGTCCTTTCCAACCATAATGATTCTATGATTTTAAGTGCGTTAAACTTCTTGCAGACCCCCTGCAGACCTTCTACCTCCTGACATCTTGTCTGGAAGAGGCATCTGATCCTTATCACAATGCTTGACAACAAAAGAATAAACTGGAGTTCAGAAACCAAAATCAACCTCAGGTTGTCATTTGGAATGAAAAGAAAATGGACACTAGCTTCTTAGTCAAATACCAGTTCTATACATTTTTAAAAATCTGTTTTGTAATGATTTCTTAGTCTGAAATGATGTCAGTTGTAGATTTCTCCAAGGTGTGAATATTTAGGATTTCTGAGGTCTTAATTCAAGTGTAATTGTAAGGCCTGACCTCAGTATTTCTTCTAGTTTCATGGACTTAAGTTTGTGGCATGTAACTTCCAGTGAGTTTTTCAGAGAGCAAGTTCTTAGTGTTGTCTCTGTCTCATTTGTCCCTGTTTGAAACCAGCCCAGAAGCTGTAGACAGCTGAGAACTGCTGCCAGCTTCTGTTGTATGAACATTCCCATAACAGAGTTCTCAGTTGTTTAACAACCTGCTTCTGAAGTCCTAGAGGAGACTTGCTTGGATGCTTTGTGTGTGCAGGAACTGGCTCACAGCAGGGTTGGAGCTGTAGCAGGGGTCCTGTCTCATGTAATGACACTTACCTTGTCTTCATACACTTCTCCAGTCCTGGCAGTTGTGCTTTTGCTCTTGATTATTCCCTGCATCCTCAGCTCCTCCAGAATGTCTGATGATTTTTGCCTCTCTCTTGCCTGTGATTTCCTGATGAACTCGCTGGTGAGCAGTGAGTCTTCAAAAGATGAAAAACATTAAAACTCAAAGCTTGTAGAGCACTTGGCATTCAAACAAAACTTTGTGGGGTATTTCCAATGCCAGAGTTTTTATTTAAGAGGTTGCATACTGAGAATGTTCAGGGGAGGAGGCCTGCTTGAGGCTCTCTTCACTGCTTTAACTTTGCAGTAAGCTTTTTAGTGGCTTGGAAAAATGATGCAAGCACCTAGTTTCTCACTGCACCCAGAGGGGCACATTCAGGAAAGCATGGGAGCATGTGAGGCATATTTTTGAGGGTCTATAGGGAGCTCTTTGCAATTCAAGTTCTGAAGGGTTCTGTGATCTGGTCAGAGAAAGCCAGGCAGCAGTAGGACAGTATGAGCCTACTATTGAGGTGTCTTGTAAAGATCATTGGGTTCTTCCCAACTTCCTTGTGCTTTTGTAGCCTATGATTTTTGCTGTAACAGGATTGCTACATTTGAGTCTGATCATAAGCATTCCAACACTTAATTATTGCATTTATAAATGGCAGTTAAGAATAAAACCCTTTTTTTTTTTTTTTTTAATAACCCTTCTGACTAGCTGCTTGGCTTCCACATATCAGACATGAATAAACAACGAACAACTTTATTGCCAACATCCATCAGGTTTTTCAACCCTCAGTTGACAGTTCTACCATCTGCCCAACCTCTTTTGGCAGAAGTTAGAGCTTTTATATGAAGAATGCTTGGACCAAATCAGAATTGCAGTTATTTGACATCTGCCAGTCTTTGTAAGCAGAGTGAGTATGACAATGTTGGCTTATTTTTTAGTTGTAAAACAAAAATACAGAACATCTACTGCCTGTAGAAGCTGACTCCATAGCTCTCCTAAAATAACTGAACCAGTCAACCCAAAAGCACTGGGCTTCAGCTGTCAGTCAGAACACCTAAATGTCAGAAGCCAGTATGTGGCAAAACATTTCTTGGCATAAAATAAAAGCATGATGAGTGGGGCAACATTGACAAGCGATGTGGATTTGTATTGGTTTGACTAATCCATTCAGGAGAAAAATGTGTTTGAAATATCTTGGTATGGTATAGGGCTTGGGTTTCTTTTTGTCTTGAAACAGAAGATTGAAGCATGATTTCAAAAACTTCCTGTTTAGAAATTTCCTGTGAAGTTATCTTGTAACAAGTGGGAGGAAAAGGAGCTTGAAATGAAATGAAACTCCATTTCTGAGCAAGCAAATAATTCTGTTCAATCTACAATGAAATCCTTTCATCACATCCTTCTGTGGCACTGGGAGTTAAGTCCTCTTTAATGAATAGCAAACACCAGTAATTATTCCTTTTGTGTTCCATTTGAAATATTTTATTACAACCCTTGTTTATTACAGAGAGTAAACAACCACTGTAGATTTTCCATTTAGTGTGTTTGGGAAATGGAAGCTGTTCATGGCACTTGAAAAACACAAGAGTTAAACTACAAAATTAGGAGGTTTAAACGTGCCAAAGATGGTCCTGCTTTTCCTACAGAGGTATCCTAAGGTTATAGAAAACTTTGGGTTTAAGTTTTCACTTGTACTTAATTTCTTAGCAGACCTTTACTTATGGTCATGATTATTTCTGGAACTTTTATAGTTTGCTCTATATGATAAGAGGGCTTGGGGAACAGTGGCTGGAAGCTGCCCAGCAGAAAGAGACCTGGGGGTACTGATCAATAACTGGCTGAATATGAGCCAGCATGTGCCCAGGTGGCCAAGGCAGCCACCAGCATCCTGGCTTGGATCAGCACTAGTGTGGCCAGCAGGACTAGGATAGGGATCATCCCCCTGTACTCAGCACTGGTGAGGCTACACCTTGAATACTGGGGTCAGTTTTGGGCCCTTCACAACAAGAAGGACATTGAGGTGCTGGAGCATGTCCAGAGAAGGGCCACAAAGCTGGTGAAGGGTCTAAAGAAAAGTCTTATGAGGAGTGGCTGAGGGACCTGGGGTTGTCCAGCCTGGAGAAAAAGAGGCTCATGGAGACCTTCTGGCTCTCTACAACTCCCTGAGAGGAGGTTGTAGTGAGGTGGGGGTTGGTCTCTTCTCCTAAGGAACAAGTGAAAGGACCAGAGGAAACAGCCTCAAGTTGTGCCAGGGGAGGTTTAGGTTGGATATTAGGAAAAATTTCTTCATTGAAATGGTTGCCAAGCCCTGGTCCAGGATGCCCAGGTAGGTGGTTGAATCACAACCCCTGGTTGTGTTTAAAAGCTGTGTAGATCTGGTGATGAGGGACATGGTTTAGCAGTGGACTTGGTAGAATTAGGGTAATGGTTGGAAATGATCATCTTAGGTCTTTTCCAACCTAAAAAACTCAATAACTGGCCCCACAACCTTTGGTTGCAAACCTAAGGACTAAGATGGTATTTACATACTGTCTACCTGGGGGCATTGTCTTGGCCATTCTGTTGTAAACCTGGCTCACTTGACAGCTGCTATTGCATGATTTTAAACCAGTGCTGAGAGCTCAATCCTTGTGGTTTCACAGCATGAACACTCCTGGGTATAGAAGTTGCTGTAGCAATAGACTCATCAGAATATTTCCTCCCAGGTCTGCATTTGTGGAGCTGGTAGAACTTCAGTTACTGTTTACCTGTGCTCTGTGCATTGCTGTTTTTCTGAGATGATTTGAATCTTTCTGGTAGTTCCTCAGGGGAACCTCCTGCTCTGCTCTTATCTTCAAGTTTGGCTCCATCCTTTGCAGTGCCTGTTGGCCAAGCTGCCCCATCCTGTGAGGGGACAGCCTCTGTTCCAGCAACACTGTCATTTTTAGTCTACAAGAAAATGAAGAAACAAGTGAGAGAAATTCCTTGGGCTTCTAAACATTTAAGGTGGTATCTAGAACAGTCCCATAGAATTGGCAGGTTCAGAGTGGAGTGGAAGACAGAGGTGTCCCTGATACTCATCTATGTTCTGCCACAGGTTGGATATTGATGGTGAGGAAAGGGCTCTGGGAGCATTTTGGGAAGAAAGCAATGACCTTAAGCCTAAATGTCTGTAATCCAGTTGACTGTATTGGAGTGTTGTTTCAGGGCTTTAAGTGCCTTCTGTATGAGGATCATTGGATAGAGATTTAAACCTGAGTTTTAAATTAGTGCTTGGTGAGGTGTTAACCTGTGCACAACAGCTTTGAACTACCAAAGAATGCAGAACTAGAGTCTAAATGTATTTTTGTCTCTTCTCTGTGTTTGGGATTGAGACAGTTCAACTCTGCAAACTCCACAAAATGGCTGTGTGCATGTATTCTGTATATTTATAGTGTGTATTTATATTTATAGTGTGTATTTATATTGTGTCTGTGCATGTGTACAAGCCCCCTGCCCCATCAGAACTTTTTGATGCAAACCTCACCTTGCTGCAGCATTGGAATTCATCACTGGTTGGGAGGTAAGTGCCTCTAATTGTATCTTTAATGAGGCAAATGGGACAAACTGTGAAAAACAACTTTCCAGGTGCTGTAAAATCGGGTCATGCCTGTGGCCAAATAGTGACTCTGCATCTCCTGTAGCATAAGGGCTGTATTAAGGTGAATGAGTGAGAGACCCTCTCTTGAAGAGCTCCCTGCTGGAGTCAGAGCTCCTGTTAATACCAGTAAACCCCTTTTTCTGTATATGTACATCCCTGTGCACTCACGGGCTAAGATCTCTGCTAACATACTTTATACCAAGTCTGTTGAGAAGAAGTCACTACCTGGCTCTTGGCTTCCTGGTGGTTCTGTAGCTCCTCAGAAGACAGCTGTGTGGCAGCCACTCTGGTGGAAATATTGCAGCCCATGGTGGAGTTGTGACCATCCACTTCTCCTTGCAGCAAGCCCAGGCAGTAGGATTGCCCTAGTCTCTTCCTTGAACTTGGCTCCATGGTGATAATGAGTAACCTGACTGTTGGCAGGGCCTGTTGCTACAATAAACACCACAATAGAAGGCTTGCTTCTTATGTCCTGCCATGCAGATGTCATTGTCTTTGTCCAGGCACCCTCCTCTGAAGTTGAGAGGGAATGTTTCTCCTATGCAGCTACAATGTTGGTCTGAGGGCATCAAATCTGTGCAGGTAATTCAGGGCCTCAGTGAACCTCCTGTGGGACCTCGAGTGAAGACACTTGAGTATCTCCAGCCTTTTTTTCCCCTTTTCTTTCTGCACAAGATCCTGCCATGTAAAATACACACACATTTCAGTCTCTGGTTGGATTTCTTGAGTGTTCTTCAGCACCATTAGCCGCTGGAAAAGATCAGCCCTGAGTCTGGAATTCCAAGCAGCTTTTCAGATGGGAGGAAATGTCATCAGGAGACAGGGACAGGCTGTGACTAGGGAAAATGTTTTAAGCATCCTTTGAGATCATTGTACAATTTCTTGATTACTGTGCAAGCCTGTTCACATCCTTAGAAGTGGATGTCTGTAGGAGATTTAAAAAAAAAGCCATGGTTTATAGTTTTAAGAGGTTGTTATAGAAGATTGCAGGGAAATGTTAAGGCAGTGCTGTCAGCTGAAGGTTATATCTTGGGTCACTTGTGCTGAGATCATCAGCTGTTATAGTCAGAAGAAAGAAATTGGTTTGGTTGTGTTTGTTTTTTTTTTTCTCCACAAACATTCACATGAAACAGAATCTTTGTATGAAATAATTACTTGGGGGTTTTGAATCTTTTTATTAATACCTATGAAGAATTATTACTTTAGCTTTCTGAGACCCTGGTAACACATGAATGTCAGCTTGTGACCTTACCCTGATTCATAGTGGAGAACTTTCTGTAAAACTTGTCAAATTTCTTTTCCATCTGTGTGAGATAGAGATGTTTATATCAGTAATGTGCCTTTCAAGTAGTAGGGCTGGTGGACTTTGAGGATCAGAGGAACCCCAATGCTGAGACAGACTCCAGCCTGAGAGCTCGCGCTGGCTGGCTGGCTGCTGGCAGCCCTGGGTGTTCCTCTTGTCTCCAGGCCAAACCCTCAGCTGGGCTGGTTGGAAAGCTGAGTAAACTCATTTGTGTGGCAGAGAGCCCAAAGTGATCTTCCTCTCCTCAGTGTGCCTTGTTTGCCTGTGCAGAGCTTCCAGGTTGTAGCTGGCATCTCCACCCAGCTCAGAGTGTGTGTGACTCTTCCTACCTACCTGTGCTGGCATCCTAGAGCTGTGAGGACCTCCCAAATGTCCACCTGCTGTTGAGAAACAAGCATCTTCCAAGACATCTTCTTCTTTCATCCCTCACCAACAGGGGCCTGATTCTTGTGTCCAGTTTGAATTCTCACAGCCTACAAGTCAAACAACCTTTTGGTGTGGGGGGTTGTTGTTGTTGCTGCTGTTCTGTTTTTTTTTTTTCTCTCTCTTCAGGAGACTTTTGCAGGTTGTGTGTGATAATGCTGAGAGGTGATTGCTGCTTGATGTATGGCAGAACATGATGTCCCAGCTGAGCTTCTTGTTTGCATTTCTGATTAAACACTTGCTGTCATGGTGCAAGTCTAAAACTTGTTTATAAATAATAGGTGACATTTTACTCCTTGCAAAAAGGTGATTTTTGTTTGTTTGTTCCTTCAAATACAAAGTGGTAAGATGGAAACAATGTCAGTTATCAAAGTAAGAAAATCTATTAAATGTAAAAACGTAGAGGGCTTTAATTATGCTAGAGCCTATGATTTATGCTTTACAAATTGATTATTGGCACCTAAAAAGAAAGTCAAGTGATAGTTTGAAGAAATAAGAGTACAGGGGATGTAACAAGTGGCATGAAATTTGCCCTCATTCATATTTATGAAAAGAATGTTCTCAGATCTCAACAGGATTTGTACACTTAGAGCCTGATCTTTTAATATCTTGTGCAAATGATTAAATTGATGTGGTGAACAGTGTTTTTGAACAATTAGAGATCCAGGCTTTCAAGAGCAGACTGCTCTTGTGCTGATGGAAAGAACCTTCCTCTCATTTTAGCAGCTTTTCATGAATTTGTAGAATTAAATTGAGCAAGTTTCAATACAGTCAAGGCACCAGGATGTGTAGTGTTGGTTGAAAAATAGAGGATAATTCTTCATAAATACAAATACAGGATATTTCCCCTTAAGAAACCCCACGGAACAGAGCCTATGTGAAGCACAACATTGAAACTGGAGGAAGAAGGAGCTGTGAGAAGGTTATGAATGGTGGGGAGGGGCAAAAAAGCACAGGTCTCTTTATGCCTTTTCTTCTGAGAATGAAAACAAAAGACAGTTGCAGGGATGTACATGCTGGGGAAAAATCCCTGCAAAATTAGAAGCAGCTGCTTCTGTAATTGCTGGTATTGTGTGGAGGGAATCAAAATGTGTGTGTATTTTAAAATAAGGAGAGTTGTTTTCAAAACTCCCAAATCTGAAGTTCTTTAGTGGCTTGTGGGATGATTAGAAAAACTTAATGGGAGGCAGGACATCTTGGTGTCTGTGACCTTATCAGCTGTCTCCTGATTTATGCTCTTGGATTAGGGAGCTACTGCAGAGAGGGGAGAAAAGGCTTGTCCATGGGATGGCGTTCCTGATACACAGCAACACTTTGCTGGTCTTAGTAAGGGAAAGATTCCCCTGTAGTATCACCAGCCTGACACATGGGTAGATAAAAAGCACTCTGCGAAGGCTTGGAGGCTGGCAGAAGTTATTCACAAAGCAAAGCTTGGCTGATTTGAAGAAGAGAGGCAAATTTCTGATGTTTTTAGTCTTGACAACATTCCTACTGACTTCAAACAATAGAAAGCAACAGAGTGGATTTTCCAGGGCCTCCAAGCAGTGCTAGTTCTCTATGAAAATAGGACTGAATAGCTGGGAGGCTACAGAGGAAGTGTCCTGACTATGAGAGAGCACAAGTGGCTGTCTGGGGGAGAGCTTGAGGAGGCCAAAAGGACCCTGACAGACTGCAGCCCATAGTGTGCCTGAAGAGGGAGAGAATGCTCTGGTGACTCTCCCTTGGGGTGCTGCTGCAGTCCCAAGATGGAAGGTGTCTGCTAGAGACATGGGTGATGAAGTGGAGGGGAAAGATCCGCCCCAGGAGATGGGGCTGCAGCTGGGCTTGAGTCTGGTCTGGATGGAAGACCAAATCTGAGCCTGGTTGTGGAGTGGGCAGAGGGAAGGGACAGGGAGAGAGGTGAGGAGGTGGGCTTGGCTGCATAGGGTGACTGGAAACCAGAGGTGTTGGGCATGGACTGAGACAGAACTTTTGCAAGTGAAGTCAAAGCCTCCACAGGCTGTGCAAGAGCTGCTGCACTTCAGAAACTGGCTACTTGGCTAAAATCCAAGTAGACTTTCATAGATGGGCACTGTGTGATGTTTCTTTCCATGGGGTTTTCTTCTATTCCCAATTTGAAATCTTAACTGGATGGTAGTGGATGAGTTTGTGAGGGCTTCCATTTCTAGCTCTTCCATGTCAGGCTGTGGGTACCTCCTAGATGGACTAAACAGCTTGCAGGGCTGGCCTTTATTGTGGAGCCTGTGTTTGGATGTATAGCTTAATACTTGTTAGACCAGGAGGGGGAAGATGGCTAGAGGGGGAGGCACTGGCTGGGTGGCTGGAGAACTTGGTGGCTTCACTAGCCCAGCCCCATGGCTGGCTGTGTTGTGTGTGTGTGTGTTGTATTTGAAGGCTGCATGTGATCCAACTGCTGTACGTAATCTCTCCATGGTGACTGTGCAGCATTTCCTTCTATTTAAGGCGAGAAAGAGGTTTGGGGCTGCTGCCAGGACTCCCACTCAGGTATTTACACTTCAGCCTGCAGCATTTCCCCCTAGCTCCAGTTGTAGTAGCCCTTCATCACCTCCACTACCAAAAAGTGCCAACCCAGACCTGCTGCTGTGACAGGGGAAGGCAGCAGTGATTGCTCTGCAAGGTGACCCTGCCACGCATCCTCCATGCTGGATTTGCCCCTAGCAAAGGTTGCTGCATCCAGTCTCTCTGCTCCCCAGCTCTCCTCTTTCTGTGCCTGGCTTTGGCATAACAAGCTGGGCTTGCTAGTGATACTGTGAGATGATAGTGAGACAGCCAGCTGGAAGGCAATGAAAAGATGATTAAGAGCCAAGAGAAAACCATATGGAGAGAGAGAGAGGGATTTCTCTTTACAGAGTTATAAGTAAAAGTGTTTGTCTTTGGATCCCACTAGCTGGGTGGTTTTTTTTCCCCCCCTTCTTTGCATCAGTTTTATGGGTGGGAAGTGGTTGCAGTTGATTAGCAAATTCTACCAGATCTCTTTAGCTAGAACAAATGTTGTAAACAGTACACATTTCAGGCAGCTCTGTCAATACTAAAAAATCAACACACTGACATTGTAAGGGTACGAAATATTTCATTGTTATTACACTATGTTAACTGCAGTACTGTATATGATACCAGCATTATATAAATGTGGTGTTCTGCAGAATGAGAGATGGATGTTGGATGAAGGGCCTCTTGTCTCAGATTTAGATGATGTGGTGATTTTTTCTGAATTTGACAGCAGAGCTAATAGTTCAACCTGAAAAACACTTCTGCAGATGCTTAATTGTCATTGAAGTCAAAGAAAATACAAGCCTTGTTCACTCAGAGCATTATACAAAGGTTTAAAAGGGAGGGTGTTCAACATTAAGTTAAGGCTCACAGAATCACAGCGTGGTAGGTGTTGGAAGGGACCTCTGGAGATCATCTTGTCCAACCCTCCTGCCCAAGCAGGTTCACCAAGGGCAGGGTGCCCAGGATTGCATCCAGGTGGGTTTGGAATCTCTCCAGAGAACTTCTTTGGGCAGCCTGGGCCAGGCTCTGCCACCCTCACAGGAAAGAAGTTTCTCCTGATGTTGAGGTGGAACTTTCTGTGTTCCAGCTTGTGCCCGTTGCCCCTCGTCCTACATCAAACATCGTGTAAATAGTAAACAGAACCATGACAATTGAAACAGATTATTGATTCATGGAATTTAGTCTTTCTCTCCACAGAATGTTCACATGCAGATTGTGTTGCTATTGAATACAGTCCTTATTCAGATTTACTAAATGAATGCTATGGTGGGTGTGTGGGTTTAAAGAAGAAAATTCTGTTAACTAATTCTGTATAGTTCACATCCTCAAGACTCAAGCTGTTCTGAGTATGTTCTAGTTTCCCTGACTGACTGAATGCCATTCAAGGGAACAGCACCCAATCCCTGCTGGAATTGGTATTGGGAGTGGGGGTGCTTAAGGTCTCTCTTTGGGGTTGCAGGTTTCTCATGGACATGGGATAGTTTAGGTAAAGTTTGACAAAACTCAGTGGTTTTCTTCCTCTCCAGTAAGAGCAAGTTAATTCTACTTCTTACTATTACAGGAAGAGTTGGTTACTCAGCTGAGGGCAGGGTGTGTTTTCCTCTTACTGCCATGTTCAAAGCAGCTTTTGCAGAGTGCTCTTGGGCAAGGGTTTGGGCTGGCCTCTCATGGGTTTAGTTGCAATATGCTCAAACAGTGTGTGCATGTAGGTGAGGGGCTCTGGGATCTGACTCTAAGACTGCCCTGAGAGTTTTGAAGGACAGATCTTCAGTGTTCAGAACCAATGTGTTGTGTCCCAGCTCTGCATCCTGTGCAGAACACAGCTTGCCTGAGAAACATGAGAGCTTTTGTCCCCTCTGTCCAACTGGTAAAACTTCATCAAGTTGAAGGATGGTGCTTATCTGAAGTACATCTTTGCCTGCGTCTCTCTGTTCTCTCCCCTCCAAAGCAACAGCAAAAATTTCCTGCTCCTCTGTTAAATTGATCTCTCTGGAAGCTACTCAACTCTCCACCTTTGCTTGCCCAAATTCACCAGCCTTTTCCACCTCTGCTGAAACTCCTGTGAGGGTTATAAGTGTATCTCCTGGTCTCAGTGGGATGTGTTGTCACCCCTGTTCCAATTGGTAGATGTTTTGATCTTCTGAGAAAGCTTGTGCTCCTTGCAGATGGGGTGGTATGAAAGAGTCCTGTGCTCTGCATGGTAACCCCAAAATACTTGATGCAGACGAAGGCAGCTTCTGTACCAAGTGGGTTGGGACTAGTTGAGAAGTCTCACATCAATTTGCTCGACTGAGCTTGCCTTTCTCCCAGGTCTTCTCAGACCTGTACCATTTTAGTTGGAATATCTGATGCTGGGTTTGGCATCAGATTTGAATCCAATGACACTAATGACTAAGTTCTTAAAGATACAGTGGAAATTGCCAGGGGTTCTTTCTAAGCTTTTGGACTAAGCCAGAATACCCTTTCCTAAGGGAATACAGGAACCTGGAAGCACAAACCCTTGCAGAGCCCTATCAGAACAGGGGAGCTCCCATGTGTGGTCAGAAGGGTGGGCATAAAAGAGCATCTCTTGGCAGTATTTCTCCAACCCTGGGAACAAGCTCCATGAGTTGCTGTGCTAATGGAGAAGGAAGTGTGGATGTAGAGACAGTCCTACCTTGAGCTTCTGCTCCTTGCTGGGATAAGACTGCAGCTGGGGGCAAGTTACCCCACCAGGAATGAAGTAAACCTCTGATCCCATACACTTGTGGATGCTGGAGCAGACTGGGAGTATTCCAGGCAACAGCCTCACTGTGTTGTGAAGTGATACTACAGCTCCTTTCTGCTCCTGGAGGGTGCTGTGCCAAGGGAGCTCCACCTGGCTCCAAAGTGACCTGGGATGGTGGACAGCCCTCCAGCCTGGGCCAGCTGATGTCCTCACTTGCTCCTGACTGCAGTCAGGGCTTTGTGGAAGGGCTCAGGAGAAATGCTGTTATCTGGAACCTAGATGTCTGGCAGAAATACAGACAGACTGCCTTGACTGCAGCTTTCCTCTGCTAGAGGTAAGGGAGAGCTGTGAAGTTAATTAGACTGGAGACTTGAACTTCTCCTCACAAGTGAAACTGGTATTCTCCTTTCCGAGCTGCTACACACTGGACTTGGGATGCTCTTGGAATGAGAAGCAGAGTGTATAATATAGCTGCTTTCCAGGGACTGCCTTGTCAGAGTCTGTGATTCAGCTCTTTGCCTTATGGATTAAACTTGGAGCATTCCTGTACTTTTTAAATTTCTTTTTAAAACAGTTTGCTGAGATGCAGTCTGTGCTGTTAATTACAGCTCTGCTGCTGTTCACAGAATGCTCTGTGCTGAGCAGAGCTCTTCAAACACCATTTTCCTGAGGTTTGAACAGGCAAAATGCTGGCCTCTCATGCTCTCTGAGCAGGCAGCAGAGATGAGGTGAGGAGCTGCTTGTTCCTGGTGGCGTTTCTGTGCTGCTGGGAGACTGGCCATGCAATGAGATGGAGCCAGTGCTGCTCATCTCCTGGGTCTCAGGTGCATGGAGGGACAGGAAGGGGCTCCAACACATCACAGACATACTTTTTACATGGTGATCCAGCACCATTTTAGATGTTTAATGCAGAATTGTCAGAGCTCCCAAGGAAGCTGTGCTAAAGCTTTGCTCCTCTGCTCAATGGCAACTTCATTAGACTCCCAGCCTCTTTTATCTCTAACTGGTTCATGTCTTATATTTGTATTTTAACCTTTTGTGATTGCTTCTTCCATCCCTTGGTTCCCTGCCTGTTGTCAGGGATCATCCCTCCAGCTTCTACTCCCTCTGAGGGACCTTCAAGCTTTGTCTGTCCTTGCCCAGAGTCTTTCCTTTCATCTGTTGTTTTGCTTTGCTGTGGGATCTGGGCTGTAACTTTTTGTGTAAGCCTGGGTAGAGCAGAGATTGTCCTGAGAGTTTTAGGTGTTCTTGTGGTGCATAAAACCAATTTTTGTGTATATGTAGTGTAAGAATCAGCTAAATACTCCCTCTTATTTAGCTGCTACTCACACTCAATTCCTGAAGTCCTCTGCTGTACTTTTATACAGGGAGTGTTTTCAGTCCTAATGCAAAAGCTGTTCAGAAATAGATTTGATTCCATTTTTCTCTCTAAAAGGGGAACGTTCCAGGTTTGTATGTGAGAGCTGAGATCAAAAACTTGTTGTTTGCCTCTGTTTAAACAAAATACATTTTTTAGTTGGGTGTTTTTTCTTTAAAAACAACATCCAAAGAGGTTCCAAAATTTTTCCTGAAACATTTTTCACTTTCTTACATCTGAAAAAAGCATAAACGTGGAGCTGCTTCAGCAGTTAAAATTTAAAAAAACAGGAGTTAAAATACATCTCCACAACTGCTCAAGCTGGGGGTGTGGGGAGGCTGAAGAGCAGTTACTAGGAGCACAGGAGCTGTGTGGCTGGGATTGCTTTAGGTCAGGGAAATATTACAGATCTTTTCACTCTGGTGCGTCACCACTTGTCCATACGTTGAGTGCTGTGTATCATGTGTGTACCCTGAGTGTAGAAATGCCTTGTTCTCAGGAAGCCTCCATCTCTGGAGTGAAGGCAGCAGCTATTTTTGGTAGGATCATGCTGCTTCCTCAGCTCACTTTGTGGGTGACTTTTCTAATTTGCTAAGGGAGGATAACAAGCAAGTACAACCACTTGAGCACAGACACAGCATCAGGTTTGTTCTTTTTGAAGAAGTCATCAAGGCTGTGTTGAGGAAGAGTCTAAAACCAACAGAGAAATGATTGCACTGGAGAAGAGCTCGTTAAGCTGTGCCCTGGAGCTGAAAGGGCTTGAAACACCAGCTTTGGAATCAGCATTGCAGTGCAGAGCCTGTGCTGTTTGCCAGGTGCCCAGGACAGTGGGCACCAAGGTGTAAGAAGCTGTCAGGATGGAAAATGTCCCTTGTGTAAAGGGACAGCAGGAAACTTGCATCTTAACTCCTGTTTGAAACCCTGTTCCTGAAGGTTGAACTGATCCTTGGACTTACCTACTGCCCTCCATGAGCTGTATTCTGCATTCCTAAGAGATAACAACAATCCCATGCTTTTCTGATATTGTATCAATCAGAGGTCAAATCCTAGGGTAAAACCTCACAATGAACGTTTACAGTGGTACTTGTGGAGCCTTTGGTGAGCCTTGCCAGGCTGCTGGAGGTTGAGTCAATGTTTTGCTTGGGCAACAATGAGACCATCACGTTCACTATTCTGTTGGTGGCTGCTCTGCTGATTTCCCTCTGCAGATGACTTTGAGAGTGTAGCTTGTTATTAAATAAAAAGTTATGTGCCCAAGAGCCTGCTGTTGTTGAGGGTGATAATGTGTGGAATTCAGTGAATTAGTTACTAAAGGATATTATTTCAGCAGTTATCAGAGAATAGATATGTAGAATGTGTAACTGTAGAACTGACTAAATTTGGCAAGTGCAGCCAGGATGAGCATTTTCCTGATTAGCAGAAGTGCTGGAGGTATTGTAAAAGCAAAGCATAATTGCAGGTTACTCTTTTTAGGTGAGAAAGCTGAAGAAAACTGAAATATACACACAAAGCCATGTTTAAAAATGGAGGATTTCAGCACAGTTCAAAGACTTGTGAAGATCCAGCCTTTATGGTTTTTATGAAGTCTTGCAGAAATGTCTTAGCAGTTTGTCCTGTGCATTTATAACAGTGCATGGTGGTGATATTGGGAGGGGAAACCACGTTTAGTTGTGCACCTGTGAGCAGGAACCTTCAGCTGTAGTCACAATATAAAGATGCAAAATAGATTGATGAAATTATTCAGTCATGTTACGAGCTCTGGAACTTGCATTCCTGTAAAGGAAGAGTGCAAATGGATTTCAAGCCATTTGGGACTGATTTAGTTTGTATACCTGTCACCCTAGATCTTTAATGCCATATATAGTTTAACATACAACCAACATAATGGTCCTAGTAATGTTTCTCTTTAGAGTAGATTAAGCAAATGTTCAGCCTTTAAATATCCAGGATAATTTCTCCTGTTGTTTACAAGGGGCTCCCAGCGTGGCCATTAAAGAAGAACATATGGCTTATTGATATCATGTCAGCTCCTCAGAGCATTTCATGCTGTGCCTGTTGTAGAACTGATGGCTATCTGACGTGCACTCTGGAGCACTGAGAAGGAAAAATATCTTTAGATGTCAAAACCAGTCCCCAGGTGAGAGCCTCACAGCTAGGCGGAGCAAAAAGTGCCCTCTGGTCTCCAACCATCAATTATCTCCCCTGCCACTCTGCTCTTCTTCTAAGGTATATTGACTTATATTTAGCTTCCTCTGAAAGAAATTTCAAGCTTTTAATGGAGTTTGTCATTTTATGCAAACTTTTATGACACGTTTTGCTCTTAGTTAGAGGGTGTCTGTGCTGGGTGGTGAGAGAGTGAGCACTTGCTGTCCTTTATAAAGTTTAAGCCAGCCTTTAAAATAGCAATGCTAGAATAAATTTCAAAGTGTGGCCTTGCTAGTTTCTCTAAGAGCTCCAACAGGTGAGATCTGGCAGGTTTTGCTGTGATCTTTTGTACTGTTTTACATCTTTTAGACCATTTTACACCTTCTAGATTCAGCCAACATCTTGCCATAAGCAACTTCTGGAGACTACATACAAGAACAATGTTTTTCCCTTCCTGTTATAGAAGCAGTAACCTCTGGCTGAGAGCAAGGTGGAGAAAGAAAGGTGACAACTTGAATTTACCATGGTTAAAATGAGCTGTGCCTCTTCAAGAGTTTTAAGCTTCTTGCTGGGTCATTTGGGATGTGGATTAATTTTTTGTTTTGTTGCTGTTTCCAAATTCTCAGCATAATTATGCTTTTGCTTACCTAGAGCAGACTCTTGCTTCTGAAGCCTGGGAAGTTCCTGCAGTCTAAGACTGGTCTGAGTCTGGAATTCGTGTGCATAATGGAAAATACCCCAGGGCTTTAATTACTGGGCTATAAAGATCTTACCCACCCTACTTAAAGATGATCAAGAAGCTGGGAAGGTTATGTTGTATTTTATTTTCATGGGCTTTCTGGTGTCAAAGCTGTTGCTTCATGTGATGGAGGACTTCTGTTGTAGACCCGGTTCAAACATTTAGACAAGACTCAAAGCCACTTTTCTTGAGGCCAGAGACAAGCCCCTAGGCAAGGAGGCAGCTTTCCTCTCTTGGCCAGACTTTGTTCTTGCCAAAACTGCCAGAAAAAAAAAATTGCTCCCTTTTGGAAAGCCCCTCTCACTGAACATCAGCTCAAAGATGGTTTTCATGCTTAGTGTGTTTCACTCCTGCCTCTTTGGAGATCGTGTTAATAATATCACCTCTCACCAAGCATTGATCTGTGCATCATTTGCCAACTGAAGCATGAGGAGGTCACACAGGTTTGTTCAGCAAGCAGCAATTGCTGCCTGGCCTCTGGTCTGGCTGGTACCAGCTGGCTGCTGGGCTTGTGGTTTGAAGTGGAGAGCCTATTTATAGGCAGCAGAACACATGCACCTCCTTGTCTGTGCCACTGCAGATCCTGGTTAATCTCTTGTGGTACTAAAGCCTAGTCTAGCACACTGGGTATTCAAATCAGCATGGGAGAGTCTTAGAGGTGGTGTTTTTTTCTTCTTTCCATCATTATCTTGAAGCTTTGGACCAGACTGATAGTACAGAGACAGGCTGCCTATCTAAAAACTGGGGGTAAATGTTTCCCTCATTGCTGGTCTCTTCCAGGACACAGAGGAAGCAAACTGGTGGTGGTGTCAGGCACCAAATGTCACTAAGAAGTGTTCTTCTGGCAAAGGATCTGATTTTAAACAAGATATTTAACATGTGTGCATTGCACCCCTTTGTTACCCAGAGGAGGGCAGAGTTAGAGATTCCTGTAGTGGGGGAGAGCTGCTTTTGTTGGTGAACAAGATACAGATTAGCTGGGTAATCAGTAAATGTGCTGGACTTTGCTTGCCCAACTCAAAATGACTTAATTATCCAATATTTAAGATGACCAAGCAGAAAAAAAAATGTTGGCAGTAGTTCACTGAATGCTTTATAAAATGCTGCTTCATGGGTGATCAGGGTATTTCTCAGGTCTTTTTTCCAATCTCCCAGCTGAGGTGTGTGTATGGGGCATGTGTGGGTGTGAAGTCTCTGCTCCAGTGATGTCCAGGCATGGCCCTTCCTTTGGGAAGAGTGGCTGTCCTGTCCCAAAAGAAGACTCTGGGACTCTGTGGGACCAACACAATCAGTTCCTGAACAGAATTTGCATTTTGGTCTCGTTCTGCTGAACAGGTAGGAGCTGGGGCACAGCAGCCATGTACTTTTTAAGCAACTTTTCAAGGAAACAGCATTTTCAAAGTATTAGACACAGATGGTTGGTTGGCTGTGAGGCTGCTGCCTCCAGCCAAAGGATGTTGCTGAGTAACATGTCCTCATAGAGGGGAGGAGGAAGATGTTCTGTCTGGCTTGTCCTCTTTGTGAGAAGAGCTGCAGGCTGCTCAGGCAGAAACCACACGGTGCTTTGGGAATACCTAGAGAGGGAGCAACTTTGATAAGGTGGCAAAGGAAAGCAGTGCACTGCAGAGGCTGGTGTCCACAGAAATACAGCTTCCAGCCTTCAAGGGACTGGCTACTATGAACAGGGAGATGGAAACCTATTGTTAAAGCTGTAGATGGCTTTTTTCATGTTTGAAATGTTGTTACTTCTGAGACTTGCCACACAAATCTTGTACCTTAAGGAAAACTGATGGTTCATATTGTTTGACCTTCATGGGGATGTTTTTATTTTAATTCCATCACAGCAATTATTGGATGTGTCTGGGGAGGAAAAAAAAAGGCAGCTGATGTTCTGTGTTGTGCAGAACATAGAACAAACTGGTTTGTCTGTCTCTTCCTCCTCACCCAGTCACTTGTCATACAAGTCCCTGCAATGAAGAGCTTGGAAATAGCTTCGATGTGGGCCTATGGAGCAGGAGGATGAAGAAGTTCTGGAGGGCACTGATACACTAATTCAAACATAGCACCCATGAGATCACCAGGATTAAGATCTCTGAAGATCACGTTCATACACCTGGGGTATATTCTGACAATCTATTGCTAGTGAAGGATGCAAACAGGCTCTGGTGCTGCCTGCAGGGCACTGAGGAGGAGCTGATCCAGGTGATGAGGAGGAGCTGAGAAGATACCCGATGTCTCTCTGTAAATCCTCCCCATTCTGTCGCAAGAGCACCTCAGAAATAAATAAAAGGGATGCAGTTAAGTCATGCCAGTCACAAAAAAACCCCAGTCTGAAGACTGGCTCTGGTCACCTGCCTGCCTGTGCTATACTTTCTAGGCTATGAAGCAGTACTTGTGTCTGGGAAAAGTATTTGTGGTCCATGGGCTTCTGAAGGCCTGGGGTGAAGGATCTGCTAAATGTAAATAAGAGAAGCAAGGCTCTTATCACAGGGCTTAAATCTCCTCTGCAGGAGGAGGCACCTCTGTTGAAAAACGCTGAGGTCTGTAAATTGTAAGCAGCTGACAGCTCTGTGGCTGGAGTTTTCTCATTTATCAAAAACTTGAAGGTGGTGGAATGCTGGAGGGTCTCTGGCACTCAATGCCATGACAACTCCCCCTTCTCTCTGTCAAACTGACACTGGTGGGACTTGACTTTGCTTAGCAAAAGGAGATCTGTTGGCCGTTCATGTGTTACCATTGGTCTTCCTCTCAAAGTCCTGATGGAGTTCCTCCTGCCTGGGTCTGATCAAGCTGCTGTGGTTCAGTTTCATATATTGTGCTGCTGTATCTCTTAACTTTATAGCAACAGATTACAGTAATATCTTGGTACATTAAAGGTTTACAGTAGCAGGATATGGTTTGAAAAGCCATTCTCCAGGTGTCTGGAAGGAGGAATGGGACTGTTGGTTCCTAGTGGGAAAGGGTGGCAGGAACTTCAGGCTGCAGCTGGAGGGGAGGGCAGAGCAGGGGAGTTGAGCCGTGTCTTAGTGTTGAGCTGCAGGACAGCAAAGTCTTGCTGGTGCTAAACCTACAACTTCACAACAGCAATGGCTGCCCCATTCCTGGCCATGCGGGTTGGCACCTCCCATGCTTGCTGCAGCATCTTTCCTGGACAATCCCATCCGTGCTCCTCTGTGTTCTCAGCCTCTTCTGCTTCTCTTCCCTCCTCTCTAGCCCCTGCCTGCTCCTCTCCATCCATCCGTGGCAGTGGCCGAGGGGCTGACCCGGGCTCTCTCCATCCTTTGGGCAGCCAGCACCGCGCGTTCCCGCGGCCGGGGGCGCGCTCCCGCCGGGCGGTGGCGCGCGGGGGCCGCNCTCCTGAGGGGGGGTTTGTGGAGGCCGCGTTCGCACCTTCGGGGTCCAGCCGCACAAGTGACGTGTTGTGGGGTAACGTCCTGCTGTGAGCGCCACAGAGGTAACTTCTCTTTTTAAAAGCTTTTTTGTAATTGGAAAAAAAATATTTAACCTTTTTTTCAATTGAGCTGGTACCTTGGTGCTGCCCGGAGCACCCACGGCAGCCTCCATGAGGCCTGGCTCAGCTTGGGGCAACCCATCTTGCCCTTGGAGCAGCCTCTCTCGCCCACCTTGGTGCCCCAAGGGCTGGTTCAGGTTGGAGCAGCTCCTCTGACCCTTGGAGCAGCTCTTCTCACCCCACTCAGTGGCCCTGAGGGCTGGCCCAGTGCCACTTTTTGTGCCACCTCCTGGTGTCAGGCCCCATGGAAGAGCCAAACCGGTGGCTGGCAGGGCTCCTACTGAGGGGCCACAGAGGTGAAAACTGCGTGGAGTAAGGTGGCTTTTTGTTCTATCCTGATGCTGATGGAGCCAAAGTGCTCAAGAGGCCAGCTCTCCAACTAGGAGAAATAAGGACCTGGATGGTAATTGACAATTTGATGTCTGTCCAGGTTGTGAAGCACGGTTGAAATGCAAGGCTAGAGTGCCCTTTATCTCATACATCACCAGCTTTTAGGCAGGATCTGTACCTAAACTCTCCTGAGAGTTGAATTTCTACCTTAAAACTCTCCAATGAGAAGGATATCATGACCCTCTGAGTAGCTGAGTCTACTGTTATACCTACAGGTAAAAAGGCTTTACCCCTAATATTTAGCTAAATCCTCTCTACTGAAAATCACATTCAGGTTAGAACATGAACTACCTTCAGGGTGGTAAAGGTACCTCAAGGGTTATGTAAAGTCTTTCCTTGTTGAAAACCCTAACTTTTTACATCTTGGAAACCTGTTATCTCTCATCATTTCTTCCTCTGACTAAAACAATTGTTTCAACCTGACCTTTTCATTAATGTTTTCCAAACCCTTTCAGATTTGCTGCCCCTTTCTGTATCCCCTCTAATTTAGCTACGTTTCATAGTTTGCTGCACCAAAGTGGATGCAAGTACCACGTAGCTGCCAGCGTGACACGTAGTGATTATATCTACTCTGAATGCCTGCAGCGTGCACTTATGAAATCATTGGGAGCCTTTCTGCATTTATTATAGCATAGTGGTTTTTTTCAGGCTGGCATCCTTACAGCAACATTTTTATATTGGAGGAAAAAATAGCAGAGCTTTTATCCCTAGATAAAGCCTCTTCCTCAATCACCTTATTTCAAGTAACTACCTAATAAAATTAAAGTGAATTTGTATCCCTCGTGTGCCATAAAGTGTTGCTTAGGGCTTGAACAAGGCTGCCTCTGTTCAATTAGTCTCTAGCATGTTAAAAAGGAAATCCTGAGTGTTGGGTTTTCCCTTCTGCATTGATATAAGCTTCGACAAGATTTCTCATGGCAAAGGTTACAAAAACATGTACCTTTTATGTGCTGTTTTCTTTGGAATTCACTTATCTTGTAAGCAATGTGAGCCTCAGGTCTTGGTGGGTGTGCTCCAGGTTGGTCTAGTCCCCCACTGCCTGGGGTTGAGTGTTCAAAATGCTGCTTACAGATCCTTTGGTCGGGGTGATTGATGGTGTCTCTCATGAAACAAAAGCACCCATCTGCTGTGAGGAGGAGTAAGTTCCCTTGCTCGGGGTCAGTGGACCTCAAGTTGGTGTGTCTGCCTTGGAGGTTGACCTTGCTTTGCACAGGGGTCGTGGTGGGAGCCTGGGCTGGATCTTGCCCAAGAAGCCACAGACAGGACCTCTGATTGCCTTTAGTCAATGGGCCAAAGATCTCTTTGGACTGCTAGCTATTCATATTAATTCATGGAATTAAGATACTTCCTCTAAAGTAGTTTTGATGTGTCTATATACATCTCTCTAAGAACTTCGTGTAGCTTGTCCTCTTGCTGCATGCTAAGCCTTGTGTGGAGGTTTGTAGCACCCCAGCTGTTTGGATGGTGGTTTCTTTTTCCTGTTGGCATGTCACTGTGTAACCACCAGGCACTTCACTTTTATCTGCAGCTTGAAAATTGTCTCTGTCTGTGTAGACATTCTGAGTAACAACACATCTGCCTGTTACATTCTCACAGCGTAACCACTTTTACCTTGAGCTTTTTCCTGGGGTTTGGGAACTTCATTTAGGAAATGCAGATGCCACCGTGGGGAAAGGGCTTGTTGCTACCCTTAGATTTGAATTCAGACACTACAACTGGAGATTTTTGTGCATAATCTTGAGGAAAAAGGCTGGAACTTGCCCTGTAAAGGTACCACTGCAGAGCAACAGTGCTGTGCAGGGGAAGAGCCGTGAGGAAAGGACAAAACCAAATGAATCCTCAATAATTCCCAAATAGAATTATTTCCTCGTGATGCCAGGCTCACTTTTTACCTGATTGTATTCCTCACAACAAGGTCTTAGGAAGTAATAAGAGAGATACAAAAGATGCAAATTTTTATGTGTATGTAAAAATGTTTTGTTATATAAGGAAGAGGGTGTTTAATTTTTTTTTCCTCATTACTCTCTGAGGTTTTTTCATCCTCTGCAAACTCAGATGGGGGTGGATGCTCACAGACACACCATTGCCTGGTGGGGTAGGTAATCCTCTGTCCCTGACATTGAGCTTAGGAAGCCTGACAGCTGCTAACATGATACCCGCAGACTGAACAATATATAGGAGAGTTGTAAAAGAGTGGGAAGCTCTCTCAAATATCAAAACAAGTGTCCAGGATGCTTGTTTTTTCTTTATTTTAATCAGTAGCATATTTATAAGTTGTTATAATTGATGTGTACAAGCTGTGAAAGTTTTCATTCTGAAAAAGGGAGCATTCACCTCTGAAAAAAGAATGTAAAATGATGCTGGAGGGTGAGTGGGATGCTTGATGGGGGTGTTTAAATGCTGCTTAGTTTGGTTTTTGTTTTGTCATGTCAATGTATACTCCTCTGAAAATTCTTCCAGCATTCTGGCTCTGGTCTTGACATAGACCTCATGGCTTTCACATTAAATTTATTTTAAACAGCTTTGTTTTTTCAGGGTCTTAGTACCCAATTCAGACATGACAATAAATCTAACAGACCTCTGAACAATTTCTTAATGTATAGCTTCAAATGCAGCTAGTGTAAACTTGTAGTTTCCAGTTTAAAAAGATTATTTCTCTGATCCTTTTCTGTTTTCCACTTCTGAAATAATAGCAGATTTGCTGCTAACTATATACTTAACTCTCTCAAACACTGACTTGCTGTGTGTCTGCCTGCACAGGGCAGGTATAAATATCTCCAGCTGAATGCCTTTCAGCACTGTGGTTATAAGGTCCTTTGATGCTCTGCCCCTAAAGGTGAGCCCTGAGGGAAGCCCATCACCATCAAATTTGTGTTTCAGCTTTAGGCTTCAATTCTGCAACCAATGCAGTTGAATATGCTGAACTTCCTCCTGTAAGCATGAATGTTTTCAGTTATATTTCCAATCAGGGGACACTTTGGAATTAAAATAATGGTAGTAATTGTCCCTCTGACACTTTCCCCCCCATTTGCCAGCATTTTTGCAGAGAAATGTTACCACTTGTTACTAGTTTCTAAGTGCTTTGATGGAAGCTTTAAATAAATTAGACAAGAATGATTTTGCTATGTCCCTTTTTTTTTTTCTTATACTATTCCTATACAAGACCACAGACACCATTGAGGGTAGCAGCAGAGCTTTCTTAGCTTGGAGTATTTGTGAAGAAGAAACCCCCTATTTTTCTTCTGAGGCTTTAACTTTCCAGTTTTCCTGTTATCTTGTTAAAGCATAAACTCTAAAACTCATTTCATTCAGAATCATGGATCTCTGCAATCCACGTTGGACGTGAGGCTTCATGCAATTATTAAGCCATTCTATAAAATACAGGATTGAAATTAATATAGTGTGAATAGAGCAGCAGCATCTTTGAATTGTTTCAGAGAAAATCCTCAACCTTAATTCACAACTCTTTGGTGTACATAACTAACAGCTTATAACACTTCCAAAATAATTGAATGAATTGTGGAGTGGTTTTTTTTCCCCAAGTGCAAAGGTGCAGCTTTCCCCTCTGCTCTGCCCCAAAGACTGGGTGAACCACATCACAGGATGAAGGCAGTGCCTTGCAGTGGAAAACAGAAGTATAATTTCTGCTTACTTCACCAAAGTCAGCATGTGAAGTCCAGAGCTGCTTAGGGGGTGAGGAGCTGGGAGATCTCTGTTGAAGGGGAGTTGTTTTACTGTGTGTGTCCATGCTCATTACCAAGCTTGAGGTAAAGCTGCTGGGGATGCTGGGATGATGAATGGTCATGTGCTATAGTCTTCTGTGCTCAGCTTATGATTTTTGCACACAGACATGGACACTGCATCAAGTGTATCTATTTTTATTTATTTTTTAAAAGGTGATGTCTAATTACCAGACTTAATTACTTTGTTTCTATTGAAAGCAACAATAAGGCTGCCAGTGTGTTGCCTTCATGTTGGTTTTTTTTCAGTCCTCATTACAATGTTTCCTGGCATTCATCAACACTTCTAAATTACTAGGAAGATTGTGATTAATCATTCACTTCCTTATGCCTATACTAGACATGCACAGATCGTTGCAGGCAAGTTGAAGTAAGCCATTTCAAATGTTCAAAACATGCTGCAGCTAGTGGAAATTTGGGGTAAGCACCAGTTTAAACCATCTATCAACAGATTACAGTACAAAAGGTAACTCAGTGTCTGCCTCTGACTGAGAATCTGATGACTAACAGTTGATGAGTTGTCTTTGAGGAAGAATTTCTCTGTCACTAAGTCAATTAAAATCCAAAGGAAAGAGTTTATGGAATTCATTTTGAGTCCAGCCCAAATGTGTCTCAAAGCAACTTGAAGAAACCAGAGTTCAAATGTCATAAACCCCAAATCTGGAGCCAAACCTTGAGAGCCGACAGTCCCACGTTTGCATTGGGATTTATTTGGGTTTGCTGGGTTAAATCAGAATATTCATATTCATAAAAATTCTGCTCAGGCCAAAAAGGAACAGTAAACCAAACAGACAAGTTCAAACTACAAAGATCAGAGTTTTCATCTTTATTCTGCAAATATGGAACATTTGGAGAGCGTTGCGTAAACCGAACTTCTGCCAAGATTTCTGAAGTAGTTACCATCTAATTTGTCTGCATTATATTTCCTTGGTAAAAGCATGTATTGCTCTGGTTTTGGAAGGGAGAGCTTACCCATGAACTGCAACCTGTAGGGACAGAAAACATCTTCTCAAACAGCTTGTCAGCAAAAGTTTAACTGGGCTCCAGTTCCTGTCCACCCATGTTCCTCAAACCCGCATCGCCACTGGAATGAAAGCAGCCGGAGAACAGCAGCCAAACGTGTTTTGTGTGGTGCCCCATGAGGAGGGGAGGGAACAATTCTGGCCAAGAATTGAGTGTGAGTACATAGCCTGATTTCTTCTGAAAGAATGAAACAATCCTTTTATGTCCTCGTAGGAAAGGAACAGCTTTCTAGGCTCCCTCTGCAGCCTCCTTTTCTAGAAAACTGTTCTTCAAAAGAGTGCAGTGCAGCATCATGCTTCAGCCTCCAAGATTCACACCTCTAGCTGTAGGAAATAGTATTTTTTAGTTATTGATTAGGTGAACAATGCTAATAAAAGCCCACTAGCTTAAAAAAAACCCCAACACACACCTTTGAGCATTGTCACTTAATTGTTGTTAATAGTTTATGTCACCAGTTTTAACACAGTAATCAGCTACCACATTTCACCCTGGATTCTGGGCTACAAGAAATGTGTGCTAAAGTGATCGTAAATTTGCCTCAGCAAAGGCTTCTAGCTGAATGCAAGCTGCAGAGTTGTTGGGGTTTTTTTTCCCCTTCCTTCTTCTGGAAGAAGAGAAAACAAGTTCTGGAAGCTTGGTTGCTGCTTTGAAACATCAGTAATGTGAAGTTAAACACTATTTTTGAATTAGTGCTGCTTAAATGAAGAGATACAGTTGCTGAATACTTTCTGAAGATCTGTTTTCTCACTTATATGAGTTGACCTTAACACATAAGGGCCAACTATACCAACAGCTGCTTTTTTTTTTTTTTTCTGACTAGTCCCTTCTTTTTATTAATGCTTAATTACACAATGTCTTTTGGTGTTGAAAGGGTAAAACCTGCTGTTGTCATGGAAGTAGAAGTGAGAGTGTGTCTGTCCTTGCCTTGCAACTGACTGATGTAGGAAGTATTTGAGCCTGCTTCAGGCTGTGGTGCTTAGAGTTGGTTTGTTGAAGGCATTTGTCCAAAGACAGTCTCACACGTGTGCTGTGAAGGCCAGCCATGGAGGCTCACTGAGGAATGACAGGATGTGTAGGTTCCTTGTTTAGTCCTCCTATAGCCCAGGTATGTTATTTTTCTTACCCTGCACTCTTTAGAGTTGAATCTTGTTCCTTTATATGTCTGATAATAAGGGAAGCAAAGTGGTTTTAGCACTGTGAGAGTCCTAGAAGTAGATCCAAGTGAATCTCCATATGGGGGAATTCCAAGGAATTGGATTCTGTGGGCTTTTAAAAACGGAAGGGAAAAAAAGAGGGAATATAATGACTTTGTTGGCCCCAATTCCTGCCTGTGAAGGAATGGCTGTTGTGAGAGGGCTGCCTGTCAGACGGGCAGGCTCGTAATCTGTTTGTAGTGGCAAATGCCACCTTTGGCTCGTTGTGATACCTCTGTCTGGGTTAATTATAGAGCTTGAGGGAACAAGACAGGAATGAAAGCCTCACAAAACCTAACTGGAAGGAAAGCAGAGTGCAATTCAGTACCTGTTCTTGTGTCTGACACCCCAGCTGCTGGGAGCACTGCACCCTTGTCCCTGCAGACCATGCAGCCTGTGGAAGGTCCCGTTGTAGGAATCTCGTGGAACAGCCTCTTGTTGGGTGCAGCTCTGTGCTGGGCACGCTTCAGGGTTATAAACACCACTGAGATGTTCCAGCTTTAGTTATTTTCAGCTTGCTCTCGTATTGATGCATTCCCTTGCATGTTCTCTGTTGCTGACCTATTTTTGAGTTTCACATCTGCTTTAGCAGCTCTTTGACAACCAGCAAACAGAGCTGTTTACCGAGCTCACAGCTGCTGCTAATACCCATGCAACTAGCCAGGAATGGCTGTTTTCTTGGTTCACTCATTCTGTTGAATGAACCTCTCTGCAGGGCTTGCTGCAAGTTCGTTTCAACTGGAATGATCTCAAAAGTTCCCACATCTGTGAAGTTCTCATACTTCAGACTTCCTAGAAACCCAGAGACATAGGCACCCTCAGTAATTCCAGTAACTTTCTTCTATTTCCCATGGCTTAACTGCATCAGCTCTTCACAGAGAGTGAAAACGTGACAAATGGGACACAATTCCTGCTGCCCTTAGTTAATACTAGTACCACTGACAGCTTTGCACTTGAACAGAGCCTTTAAGGAAATGACTCTGCTGGTCTAGTTTAAGGTCCTTTAAGGAAAGGGGACTGGGTTGCTCATGGTGCATCAATTCTCAGTGAGGCTGAGTCCTCTCAGGCTGAATTCCTGTGCTCTCATCTGAGTGTTCGTGAGCAGATTGGTTTGCACTTTGTTACTCTATGAATTAGTTACTCCTGGAACACTTTTTCCCCACCAGTCAAAATGATTATCGGGCCTTTGTGGTTTAGGTGGAAGAAGTTGCAGCCCTGAAGTTTGTTTAAGGGTTTTTTCTTGGTTTATTTTGCACTTAGGCATTGATCAATCATGCAATATTGCAGGTAGTCTGTGTGTGCTTCTGGAAATGAACAGAAGTCCTAGGCTTCATGAAGCCATCAGCCTGAGGACACAATGCTTCAGTTCCAGCTCTCCTGTGCCTGGAGACTGTCCTTCCTGACACTGAAATTCTATTCAGAGGTGTTATTGATAATCTCCCAAGTGCTCATTGTTTTAATAATAAATTGACCTTAAAGATCAAATACAGTTTGATCTTTAAGGTCCCTTCCAACCCAGACCATTCTATGATCTCCTAAGCCACATCTTGGATCTCAAAAAACCTTCAAGCCTTTCTATATCCTTGTAGGGTAAATGTTACAGGCCAATTGTGATCTGAATTACAGATATGAAAACAAAGGCACTAAGAAAGGGTATAAAAGATTTGCTGGAGTCACTTCAGTGCATCAGAGACAAAATTAGGCAAAAAAGATTTCTGACTCCCACCTGTGTCCTACTCTTCCAGCAATTTTCATGCTTCATTCAATTTGGGAACTTCTGCTGTCATGGTATCTCGCAGGTACCTTTCATTTCTTAATGGTTTTGAACATTGATTCCTCTTCTGCCCACCCTTCCCCCTCCCTGGCCCAGTTAATTTCCAGTTGTTAATGAAGCATATCTTGAATTTTCTTTGGTCCACTGTGAAGCTTGTGATGGTGACTCTAAAGTACTTTCTGGTCCCTATCTGCTTATTCTTAGGGAATGGTAGAAAATGTGCTGACCAGCCTTTCCTCTCATTTTGTCTGAAAATGTTGTTTTTCTTGTTCTTCCATATAACAATATAGGATAAGAGGAAATAGCCCCAAGTTGCACCAGGGGAAGTTTAGATTGGATATTAGGAAAAATTTATTCACAGAAGGGGTTGTCAGGCCCTGGAACAGATTGCCCTGGGCAGTGGTGGAGTCTCTACCCTTGGAGGGATTTAAGAGACATGTAGATGTGGTGCTGAGGGACACGGTTTAGTGGTGACGTGGCAGTGCTGGGTGTTAACAGTTGGACTTGATGATCTTAAATGTCTCTTCCAACCAAAACAGTTCTGTGAGTCCATGACAGTATTAGACTGTGATAAACCAGGGAATTCTGTAGCAAAAAACCTGAATTTCTGTGGTGTGGTACAGATCAGCAGATTCTACAGACTGGAAGAGGGGAATCCTTCCAGCCCCAACTGAGATAGATGAGGTAGTTCACACCTTTCAGAACTGCAGTTTAAGGCAGCCTGAGAAATGATGGCGAGCAAGCTATGTCAGCATCTGCTCAGTGCATGTTCTCAACTTTATCTGTGCATGTGAGCCCAAGAAAATCCTCTTACTTTTTGGAGGCGTGCTGGGTTTCTCCAGCACAGTTCTGTGGCAGTGGGTGAATTCCACAGGAAAGCTTTATGGCCGCAGAACATATAAAGTCTGGAACGTGGATAAATTGGTTGGGATAAAATAGAAACCAGCAAACCCCTCTGCCAACATCTGAAGTGAAATGAATAGAGGTTCAAAAAAAGTTCATTCAGTGCGCCTGGCTCCTTGTTTCCATCATTTAGGAATAATTACATTTTTGTCACTAACATTGTTTTTAAATGTCAATAGGAACCAGACAAGTAGATTTGTAACCCCAGCCCTGTCATATTGAACGCATTAGGTTTTCCAATAACAGTCCCTTTTAAGTAAGGGTGAGGAAGCACTAAAAGCTCAGTAAGTCTCAAGTGTGAGGAAGCCATTGAAATAGCTTGTTAGGCTTTGTGACAAGCAGGCTGAAATATAATAGGCCTGGAGCTTTGTGAAGGAGCCGGCAAGCCGTGGTTGGAGAGAGGACAGTGCCCCAGAGTTTGAAAGCCAGATGATTTGTGCAAAGGGGGTGTTGGAAGGTTCAAGGCAAAATAAACAAGCGAGGCTACCCACAGGGACAGTGCTAAGCTGAGACCAAAATGCTTCCTTAGCTTGGTTGCTAAACATAAGTTAGGCTGTCTAACCAAAGAAGGCTTTTTCCGTTCATGTTTCTTCCTTTCCATGCTCAGGCCAAGGAGCCATTTTCTCTTACCCTAATTCACCACACTTGTTCTGACCCAAACTTTCCGTAGCCTTTTGCCTAGTGAGACTGTGGTCTTCCTACTGATCCTGAACAGCCTGTGATTGTCCCCTGGCAGTCCTAGTGGGGTTTGTTAGCTGTCCTGCCCCTGCTGGCTCTGTTCTTACCCCCCTGCTGTGGTACTCTGTTTAAATATGCCACCTTCTTTGCACCTATCGTTAATTTTCTGCTAAAAGTCAGAAGATTTTTGGTTCTCATGTCTTCTACCAGACC
This sequence comes from Brachypteracias leptosomus, assembly GCA_013401335.1. Lineage (NCBI taxonomy): Eukaryota > Metazoa > Chordata > Aves > Coraciiformes > Brachypteraciidae > Brachypteracias > Brachypteracias leptosomus. Next base: position 1,200,916 of record VYZX01001329.1, read on the forward strand.
ATCTTAGGTACCTAGGAAATGTAAGCTAGCTTCTGGCAACACAGATCCTACCAACAAAACATTTTTTCATGTTCTTTGATCAACCACCGTGGTCTGAGCAACAAGATAAATAAATGAATAGAAGATTGTTCCTGGCATTTATAGCTTTGAATATAAACTTGATCATGTGAGCTGAGTGTTACCAGATAACATCCCTGACTTCTGCAGGCCTCCTTGAGCTGTATCTTTGAGATGTGTATCTAGTCTCATTCATATCAGCAGGGGATTGAGAGCTCCTCAGGAATCTTCCTTTGGAAAAGCCCTTGGTCTTCAATGGAATTTTTCTTCAGTGTAATGAGAATGTAACTGTACATGGACAGCTTGACTTGTATTAATCACTGCATTCAGTTCCTGGGGTTTAATTGTATATAATTTATAGACCTATTAAAATGCAACAGATGAAGTTATCTACCCCTTAAAACTAGTTTCTGGAGGCCCTGAGCATAGGTGTCATCATTAGAATATGTCAGCTCAAGAAAGAGCCCTTCAAAAGTGGATCATGAAGCTGTTACAGCTCAGCAGTTGTTACAGCTGTTGATGGCTAGCTAGAGGATATTACATTACACTAACTCAATTTTTCCCCAAGGACAGGAATTTTTTACGCTTGTTTCAGTTTTTGCAGATATGACAGATCTGGGATATGTAAAACAGAAGAGAACAGGGAAGCAGGAGCACTAAAAATCAGTAGTTTGAAATCCTACCCGTCTAATACCTTCTTAATTTATGTTCTCTCTCTTTGAGCTGGCTGCAGTAGAACATCTTTCCTGTTAAGGCTGTAAATTACCAGTGTCCATCCCCGAACTTCCAGATCATCCCCTAATGACATAAGATTACTTTCCCTAATCCCTGCTGCACCTTAAACACATCACCAGGCATTCACCAAAGAAAGGTTAGTCCCAACTCCTTCTACAACACAACATCTCTGAGTCACTGCAGACTGTAATCCTGTGGTCCCTGAGCAGTTCAGGGTAGGCCAGCTCATTCCAGTCCTACTCACATATTCCTGAGTCAGGGAGGACACAGCCTTTGTGTAACCCCACTCTCATGCAGAAATGTCACTGTCTATGAACAATACCAAATGGCAGTCAACAGATCTTCTTATAATATGATGGGAAGGAAGCTTTGTCTTCAAAACTGTCTGCAGCCTGTATGGAAACTGGGCTGTCTGCCTGCTTTATTATGCCAGATAAAGCCCAGTTTGAAGAATGGAAGGAATTCTACCATTAAAAGCCAAAACAAAACTAAATGGTAACGTGCTCTAGCCAGAATAGAGGAAACCTGGCAGATATCTGCTCAATAAACCTACATTCCTCTGCAGTCATGTGCTTTGGGGTGTAAGGAGCCATCCTGCACAGCAGTGCGTGGCCACACCACAAAACAGGGACATGTTCCTTTACTCCCTGGTTATATGTACCACATCTCTTTGGGTGCTCTCCTCCCTGCTGAGTGCAGTAGCTACAACCTTGTTGTGCTGCTTCGTTATATGCCGGTGGACCTGGTGAAAGTCTAACCAGCATTGCTGAACTTGAAAAGCATCATCTTCTCCCATCTCTTGGCTCAGGAATCCATGTTCTGCTACTGACCCTCTCATGGACTTCCCTATGACTGCAGTTCTGTTGAAGAATTATGTGAAAATCTAGAACTATCTTTATCTTTTCTTTTTCACCTAGTTTATTTCCTAGGAATTCTTTGAGAATTGTACTGGAGGGATGATGAAGTCATCTTACAAAAGCATTTTCTTTGCTGATTGTGTTGTAATTCCATCACAAAGAGTAGATTCCTCATCTTAATATTCTCCTGGAAGAGAAGCTGGATTCAGGGAAAAGTCTGCATGGCTAACCTTGGCAATATCCAATGTGTCTGGCAGATGCCAAGGGGAATGGTCTGTAATAAATCATTTCTAGCTAAATCTTTGCTAATATTGCAAGTAAAACATATGAGAAAGTTATTTTAATAAATACATCTTGTCAGAACCTAATTCTGGTTTTCTAAAAATGCAGGTGGTGCATATTAGTGCTGAAGTGAATGGTTTGAAAGTGTCCTAAATTCATGTTACTTGGTGTAGATATTGAAATGCTTTGATCCATGGGAAATTATTTTATTTTATTTTTTTTTAAACCACTCAAGTGCAGACATTTCTTCCTCTTTTTACCACCACTTGTTTGTGGGGAGCATGAGGTTTTGAAAAGCGGAGAAGCAGCTTGTTCTGTAGAAATTCCACTAGCTCAGTTTGGGGTATAATTTGCAACCTTAAAGACAGATACAAAAGAGAACATTTCTGGGAGATAATGTGGCTTAGATTAATCAATGTTGCTGTGCATGTTCATATCAATTCTTAGAGGAAATCAGAATTTTAAAAAGTACTTATAGTACCTAAATACAGTATAAATGAAGTACTCGTCTCCAAAACTTGGAAAAGTATTTATCTTAACACGCTTGAGTTCACTTATTTTCTTTAAAGGAAACAAAACTGGTATTTTGTCCCTTTTCTAATCTTTTTCAAGATGAAATTTATTCTTTATAAAGAAGAAAGAAAATGAATGGACGCAGTTGGTACTAAAGATTAAAGTCACTTTCTGCATTTGCTGGGCAGAGATTTGTTTTTCACACTGATAAATTTTGAGGTAAAATGACTTGTGTGTCCAGTTTCTCTTTTTGGGGATATTCAATAGTAAAAAATGAATCGGAAAGGACTTAAAGGCTGGGGAGGGGATGTATGTGGAGATGAGAAAGAAAATTAAGTGAACTTTAGGTCAGTGTCATAAAGATACCAACGTAACCTGATTATTGCCTGCCCTCTGGAGAGGGGGAAATCTTACACAACTGCATTAAAGTCAAGAAAAATGAGAAGCTGAAAAGAAGAGGAAATTGTATTACTCTCTGAGGTAGATTATGTTGTACAGTTAACAAATGATGGCCACTGACATTCCTTTAAAAAAAAAAAAAAAAAAAGAGTCCAAGTCCTGTAACTGAACAAGGCAACTGTAAAAGTCTTGCACTATACCCTAGAAAATGGAGTGGACTCAATTGCTATATAAATGGTTTCTCTTTCACAGGGAAGCAAAGGCTCTCCTCTAAGAGAAGGATGTTATTTACAGGTTTGGAAAGGTCTGTTCTGTGTCCTTTTAACAATCAGTCAGTAATCTTTCGATGTTGTTGATGTTATAAAATCTAACTAGTGCCCCACTGACCTCACTGACTCTGCAACTTCACTTTTTGAGCATCCAAAGTTATTTCTAGGCTGGTGTGCAGTTCAGACAAGAGAAATTCTTTGGGAACTGAGGAGCAAGTCTCTCTCCCATGGCATGTACCCAGTGTCCTTCACCTGCACCACAGGTCATCCTGTAGAGCAGAGCATTGGGAACAGGCACTGCTCTGACACAAAGCCTGAGCCTCTCTTGCTGGCTCATGGTCTGGTGGCTCAGCCCGTGTCTTCCCAGCTGTTGGGCAGTACCTGGATATTTTCTCTTGGAGGGTGGGTTTTAGTGGTGCTGAGCCAGGGTTGGGAAATGGAAGAAGAAAGGAAGTGAGCATTCACTTGATCTTTGTCATGGTGGCCACGTACAAAGGGACTTTGTGCTCTGATTCTTTTTCTATGGGAAATAGGGGTTTTTTCCTGGAATAGCCCAGCTTTGTGTAGAGCCTCTATCCTCTTGCTTTATTCAGAAAGCACAAGACATTTTTTGATTGATTTACACTGAAGTGCTCACACTGAAAACATTTCCTGTGCTACACAGTATGGAAGAAGTACAAAACTGAAGTCTTTCAATGTAAAGGTATACATGAAACAAAGCATATTTCTGCAACTTTTGATAACCAGGTTGCCCTTCAACTCCTCCTGCTTCCAGTCCATTCTGGGAAACTTTTCCAGTAAATGAGCACTGTCAGATCCCTCAGTCTCTTTACTGGGAAGAATGGCCAGCAACATTTTTACAAGTTACTGTCTCAGAGTTGAAGTGTGCTTACCAGCAGCACTGGAATTACTTGTCTGTTGCAAACTCAGGTGCATTTCAATGAACAACTGTTCATGCACTAACTACACGATTTTGTCTTTCACCTACACCTAGACTTGAAATGCAGAACTGTACAAGATGCTAATTTTGTCACATGTATTTGTGAAGTAGCAGGTACATTTCTGGTATTTACCTTAAAATTTACATATAATATTTAGTGTACCCATTTGCCTTAATTATTAGAAGGGCAGAGCAAGAGGTATTCTGGACTCAGTAGCATGGTTGCCAACTACTTTGGATGTGCTGATGGGATGATACTTCTGTTAGATTTCTTGAAAGTGGTGCAGAATGCTTGAAAATGATTAAATAGAAATGTCACTGTACAAGACGCCATCGTCTTTTAGCTAAGCCTGATATGCAGAGAAATGAGCTATTTGCTGCTGCACCACTTTGAAATGCAAGAACATAAAATATAGGCATTGGTTTACTTTGCCTTTTGTTACACTGAGAGCTTTAGAAATGTGCAGCGCAGGGAACACAGACTCTTATTTTTTCTTTTAACAACTGAGGGTTTAGAGTGGCTGCTGACACAGGAGGAAATACTATTAGATAGATACAAGAAAAGCCAATATTCCACGTTATTCGTGCAGACAACTAACATTTGAAACTTGCACGAACTGCTTCCACTTAAAAGCTGTCAGTCACATTGGTTATAAAAAGCCCGGAGCACTTAGGGACTGTCAATCACTTCCCAGAAGAGAGAGCTGACATCTTAACATTTACTTTGCCAGTATTTACCAAATGCAGAAAACCAAAGGGTGAAAATGCAAATGAAAACACACGTTCTCCCTGATCGTGTAATACAAGGGAAACATTTGGATCAGTTGCTGTAGCTGCTCACCTAGGAGCCTCCAATCCTGGGAGCCTTCTCTCTCCTGCTCTATGAATAGATCTGTTGCAGACTGGCTCTGCCCTGTTGCAGGGAAAAGGCTTGTGCAGACAGTGTCTGCCAAGGGCTGTCACGGAGTCATCTTGTAAGGAAATAGGTTGACTCAGGCCTGGGATCAGTAGGGGAGCAGTAAGAAATGTGCAGAGGGCTCCAGAAGGGCATATAAAGGGCATCCACCTTTTTTTTTCTTATGGTAATAGGGATGTGGGTGTTGTAGTTATCTGACTGATGATATGTTCTCCTGTAAGAAGGGGATTGGCAAAGGAAGGAACAGGAGGAACCAGTTAATTCAAACACTTCTACTCTTTTTCTGTATATTTCTAGATCTGGTTATCCCTGAGAGCTGATGCTTTATATACTGGTCCTGGTGCTTCAGTGGGACTGCAGCTGTGGGCATTGCTCTCCTGGAACTCTGCAGTTGGGATGTCCAGTCAGGAGCACCGTTACTGTCACAGAGCAGGAGCTCTAGGTGTGGCAGAGCAAGGTGCAGAGCTGGTGTGTTCACACATCACAAGCCCATGCACATTGTGGTGCTGCTCTACTGCCAAGCTTTGTCTCACACGATACCATTTTGAGGTGTGGTGTTGTGAAGGTAGAAGTGATGTTCATGAGCTGCAGTTCACTGGACCTGAGGACCAAGTGTCATGTTCCTACAGCCACGTGCACGTGAAGGGATCTGTATGACTCTTGGTCCTTTTTCTGACCAGACTGTCAGGACCAAACACAGCAACTAAGGAAATGTTGCAGAACTCTGCTTTAAAGAAGTCACTCTTTACCAGAGCCTTCTGGAAGGCCATCATAGTAGAGCTGTTTATAGTAGGGCTGTCTGATGTGGTATATACATACTTTAATCTCTCTGGTATCTTTAACTTGGACAGAGGTAGTCCTGCAGCCGTGGTAACCCAAATTATTTACCTATTGCTTCTGATTTTTCTCCATGTGTTTGTGCATCAGATTGATTGATATATTAACCAGTGGCAGGAAAAACACCAATTTAGATTATGGGATATGGATAAAATAGTTACATGGCAGTTGAGAAGCTCTTGCTGCAGAGTGTGTCTAAGAGCATGTGCCTGTGTTTAAGGAAACTGGTGTGTCACAAGCAGGTTACAGTAGGCTTCAGGCAGTACAGTAAGATCAAAGGGTATGTTTGGGGACTTGACTAGAGGTATAAGCTTCCTCTGTTTTCCCCTTGGGATGGAGTAGTAGACTCGTGACCTTTACTTACCAAGGAAAAAAGTTTTTTCCCATTGTTTGCCTTAATTATTGCCCTGTCTGTCTCTCTATAAATGGCCCAGGCCTGTGTTCTCTAGTACTTTATTTTTGTATTGGGAAGTTCTTTTCCTCCCTTAGGGAGACTCTTCATCCTCCTTTCAATGGTAAATAAAGAATGCTTTTCACCATAACAATAAGTCTAGAAAGAGGAACAGAAAACAAAATGTCCCTGTATACATCTTGAATAGCTGCAAGTTGATTACATCAGTGCTCTGCTAATCTGCATCAGATTTTAATGCCAGAAACCAGAAGGTTGTGTTTAGTATGGACCAGAGGCTGGGGCTAAGAGAAAGTTCAGTAGATTCATGTAAGAAATGTAGACTTAATGTATATTGGGTAATTTCTTAATAGAGCTACCCACTGGTACGCAGAATAGACTTCTGTGGTCCACAGAGGATGTTAAATAAAATGGCTATTTCTCACAATACTAGGGAAGTTATATGTGAAGAATACAGTGCAGAAGAGAGCTTCTGTTAAATCCTTTTCTCATCTGCTCTATGTCCTGTTGTCCACATCTTGTGGCCCTTTGCTGAATGATAGTTAAGATATGTAGCTCATAAGGTCAGGAAAACATGTCCTGGAGCCCTACATGCACTGATTACCCCTTTGTTCCCCTCCTTTAATGATACATAGTGCTAGAAAACTCTGGATGTTGTAACCTGAAGCTCTGTCAAAGAGGAGATGGTAGCTGAGAGAGTCTTGGACTTGCCTGCCTGGGCAAGACATGGAATTCCCTGGAGTGCTGGTTCCTTGTCTGCAGGTTGTGAGCTGGAGACCTGTCTGGGTGCTGTGCAAGTTGTTGCTACTGGTTGGATGGCAGTGTGTAGTGGGGATATACCCCTTGTGAAGTTTCTTCCAGGATCTAAATGTGAATTTCATTAATTCATTCTTATCAAAGAATGTGGGGGTTAACTAGTTGTGCCTTAACTTTTAAAAATCCAGTCTGAGGCAGTTTAGAGAGATCTAACATTGAAATAAAATAAAGACCTCATCACCTCAAATTTGGTGGTTTTAAGGTAAACTTCAGCTGTTGAATCATCAGCTCCTTTGGAACTGTGCATCATTCTGAATTGTTGGAACAGCTTCCCTGTTTTCTTCTAATGATCGTAACCAAAATACAAGAGCAATTCCATTAAAATAATCCAGGTGAAGGAGAATAGGAACTGACCTAAAATATTATCTTAATGCTGGGTAAATCATCAGCTAATGATGGCAGCATGTGCTGAAGGCTGCTTCTTTCTCAGAACAGCATCCAAATTTTTAGACACAACCTTAACAAAGGTATTGAAATGACTTCTGAAATGATCATTTTGTTTGAAGCTCTTTGAGAATTAATAGGTTTTTATAACACACCTTGTGAAAGTCCTTTATGCATAAAGCAACTGTTTCTGTCAGTCTTAAGCTGTGCTTGTGATGATTTAGGAAAAAAGTTCCTACAATTCTATTGTGTGCAGATATTAAGAAGGGGCAAACTTTTCTCCAGTCTAGTGCAAAAATCTGATTTTGTCTTAAAATGGCAAATAGAATGGAGTTCTAATATACGTGGGAATTTGAGAATACCAAACATTGAGCATATAACCACTCCTTTGAAAAAGACACAAATGTAGGTCTTCCTTTTATGGATTTCAAATGACTACTTATACTACTGCAATAAGACAGAGCTGGGTATTGCTGGTGTCAGGCCCTGAAATGTCATGAGTTTGGTTTTAAAAAAAAGCTGTGGTAATTTCTGGCTTACTTTTATTTTGCCTTTTGATTTCCCCACCTCCTTTTTTTCCCATCTCTGGACTTCACACTTCCAAATTTTCTCTACCACAGCAAGGCATATATATTTTATAATAATTATATATGATGTATTTAGCAAAAGACAGGATTATTGTAAAACTAAATGGCTTTAGCAAAAGGGCCTTCAAGAGAAACATTAAACACTATGAAATTTGCAGAATCACAAGAATGACAACATGGTAGGGGTTGGAAGGGTCTGCTGCTGGAGATCATCTGGTCCAACCCCCTGCCCAAACAGGTTCACCTAGGGCAGGTTACACAGGATCATGTCCAGACAGGTTTGGAATCTCTCTAGAGGAGGAGACTCCACAGTCTCTCTGGGCAGCAGAAAAGGAGGGGACATTTGCAAAGGCTCCCTAGACAGCAGTGAATGGAGAGAGGGCCACCAGAACAGTTAAATTAGTCTTCTCTTCTGGATCACTCACCTCTCTGCTGACAGTGAAGGAAACATGGTCTCTCTGGGCTGAGGTTAGCTTTTGTGAAGAGCTCTCCAAGTGAACATGGAGAGGCTTTTAATGGCAGGAACAGCATCCAAACTTTTAGACATGACCTTAAAAAAGGTGTTGAAATGACTTCTGAATCGATCATGAGTGATCCGGTGATGATGAGTGATCCTACACGACTGAGCCAATCTCAAAATACACGAGGGCTGTAGTTCAGAATGTGGCCCAGCCAACCAGAGAGCTCAGGCTTGGGTGTGCCTGTGTCCACACTGAATATTGCTGCTGGATACCTGCCCAGCTTTGGGAAGGGAGTGACAAGGAGGTTTATGACAGGCTGTGAAAGAGCTCCTGGGAGGTGGGGAACCACTGGGCAGGGTTAGCCAGTCTCCCAATGCCATGCAAGCAGTGGGCTGCCAACTGGAGCCAGACAGCTGATGTGCTCTCCTGTAGGCATCCAGACAAGCCTCTTCCGAGGTGACATTTGCTTCGCTGCAGATATGTCACGGATCATTTTTCACAGCCCTGTTGAAGTAGCTTATTTATTATCATCTGTTCTGGTGTTACATCCTGGACATGGGAGAAGTGTTTACTGTCCCACAGTGCCAGGAATTCCTTGTTGCTGTGCAGTCTGAGCCCAGGGGAGGGCTTGGGATAAGGCTTGATGCTTTCCTTGAGGCTGCTGCTGCTAAAGCAGGGCACTTGGGCTTGAAGAGACAAGGCAAATCCCAGGAGTTAAAGCAGAAGTTAGTGATTTGATACTTAAGTGACCTCTAAGTTAAGAGGTACTGGTTTCGTCACCATTCCACTTGCCCCAGCTTTAGAAATCACATGCAAAATTGAAGCCAGCAGAACAGCTCGACCTCAGATGCAGGCGGCTCTGTCATTAGCCCACTCGAGATTTGCTGATGTCACATTATCAGGAGCAGAGATTCTCAGCAACGCTCCACAGGTCACTGGTGGCCTGCAAAGCTGTGCTGCCTTAAAAGGCTGGGGTTGGAAGGCAGTGTGGTAGCCCAGAGTGTGCTCAGAAAGCTGACAGAGATCCATGAGAGGAATGCCAGGGAATCGCTGCCATGACTGCCCTACAGCCTGAGGAGTTCTTAGTGTTCCTCTTCCCAGGGAAAAGAGCTGATGAGTTTGAGGGACGGCAAGAGGACTTGGCTGTTGTGTTTTCTAGACTTATTGTATCATTCTTACAGTTTTCTTCCCTTACTCTGTGTCAAAGTAACATTCAAAACCCTCAAATACTGTAAAATATTTCTGGGACAGTCACTCACCTTTCTCTGGGTCTGCTTGTCTGATTGGATTTGTGTTGCTATGCTAGAATAGTTTTTCCCCCAAACTCTTACCAGTATGATCAATTAAGTTGGCAGCTAAAATCTGTCATCTGAGGTGACTCTCTGTGGTTATTAGGAAGGAATCAGATTGATCTGCATTGAAACCAGGCGAGTGCAAATGTCAGCTGCCAGGGGTGGAAGCACACTGCTGTGTGCTGCAGAAAAGGAAGCTGAGTCTACTGGAGAACACTTGCATTCAGTGAATGGGTTTTAAAGGGATCCAGCCTAAGAATATCTTTGTTTTCTAGTCGTTGCTGTTGTCTGTATGAAGGTTACTCCAAACAGTAACATGGCCCCATTGTGTTGGCTCTTGCGCAAGCACACGCTGGCCGTTGAAAGGGTTTGTGATTGAAACAGCAGATAAAAGCAGTTATCTTTTCTCTAGTCTGCAGCTAGGACAGATGGATTGCCTGAGATTACATGGAGGAGAACCCATCCCTGTTTTCCTTAGGCCCAAAGTTTCAGCAACTTCCCACTTCTGCTGTGTGGAGTACAGCCCAGTCCAGGGCTGGAACAACACAGGCTGGGACCTGTTCAGGAGGAAGCTGCCTGTGACTTATCCACTGCCTGCCAGCAGGTGAAGTGAAAGGCCAGCAATCCACCTGGTTAAGGACAGAAGGTGGGCAGGCTGCCTGGGGGATTCTTGTTTTCCCAGGAACCGTTGGACCAGCCAGGGAGAAGGTGCTGGTTTGCCCTGCCTGAGAGGGGACCTGCTGGGGTGGCAATAGCAGGAGCTCCCTCAGTTCAAAGCTCGGAGAGGCTGCGTGTCTGGGGCTGGCTTCCCTGCTTCCCCAGGAGATGGTAACACTGCTCTGGCCAGTGAGGAGGCTTTCAGGGGAAGTGAAGATGCATGAGAGGACACCCATAAGGCTTTTTTTAAAACATGAAGCCACGTCTTGTTGTTCAGTTGGCAGTAGCAGAGGTTTTCCTGTTAGAGGAGTCAATGACGGGGTAAAAGCAAGATTTCAGCTAGCTAGAATAGGTGATCTGGGGCTTGAAGTGGTATAAAGTGTTAAAAAATGGGCTGAAGACAGCTATCTGAAAAAGTGTTGTCACTTACTGAGAAATTTGTTTTGCCAGCCAGTCTAAGCCCAAATATTAGTTATTAAGAATGTTTTTTAAGCAACTGTAGCATAAACGGAAAATGTTGAGAGTTTGTTCTTTTTAAAAAATGGAGCTTTGCTACTAAGCCAGGTCATGAAAAGTGGCTAGAAAGAAAACTAAAACAAATTCATCTGTTCTAATCCAATAGAATACAAAAGTAGGCATAAAACAATGACAGAAAAAAAATGAACCCAGATTTGTAATTCTTTTATTATGATGTAGCAGTAGTCAAGTAACAAAGGAAGCTCATTTTACTTTGTTTGTTTTGTGATGTTTGTTGGATTAGCAACGTCCTGTGAAAATACAGTACCTTGAGCAATGAAGTACAGGTTTTTCTAGAACATGTTTAAATATTATTTCTTCTGCTCTACTAAAAAGGGAAAATTAAAATACACCATAGACTACTCTGAATTCTCACCTGCTATTGCAGATGTTTTAATTTGCCAAGCAAGTGAGGATTTGTTCAAAGCTTTAATAGGTGGTGCTCCCATCATTTCTCATAAACACACACTGTTCCCTGCTGGGTGGGGAACTGCAGGAGTTGGGTGGGGTGTGGATGTCAGTCCAGTTGGGTTGTCCTCCACTGTCACTGGAGTTAACTGGTGGATCAGTGTGATTCTGGGCTTAGAGCTATATAACCAGGAGCAAAAACTGACCTGTACCTGGTTGTTAATAGAGCAGCAACATGTTTATCTCTTCCTGTCAGGCATGCTTCCTAAGGAAAAAAGTAAATATGCATTAGGACAGACTGTATTAATTATTAGTCTCTCCTCCCATGTGATGCGACCGTTCTTTTATGAACTCATGGTCTTTTGACCAAATTTGGCAGTGACCTGGGATGTATTAAGTTATCTGTGAAGTTCTCAAAAGCAGGTGGCTGAGAAGTGAGGTTTCCAGGCTTGCAGGACCCAGAACTTGGAGCCTATCAGACTTCAGAATGCCTATGGTGGAAGGAAACCCTTTCACCATTGCAGGTGCTCCTGGGATCTGCTCCTCACAGAGATTGTTCTCTGTAAGGCAGACAAAAAACACTTATCAATCTGGACTAATTCTGCTTCTGCTCATGAGAGGTCCAGCCCTCACCACCTTTCCAACCTCTCCCATTGTCTGCCAGGTTGGTGAGTTGAGTCAGCACATGGAGATGGAAGGAGTCAGCCTCCCCACACCCTTTTATGGAGCCAGTCTCCAGCATAGTGGGACACTTGGATGCTCATTCAGGCCCCTGTGTAGGCCTAGGAATGGGAAGCAGAAGCAACCTGTTGGGTCTGCAGTAGGGCCTGATTCTGCAGCTGTATCTCACAGTTAGTTTGAATAGAATCCAAGAGAGTGTGAGCTCTGGGAGTGTTTTCTTCTCCACCTGCTTGTCATTTTACAGCTATTGCTAGAGCCTTCAACACTGTAGGAAACAAGGTAAAATCTGAGTTGGTGGAAAACCCTCAGCTCCTCCACTGGCCTCAGCAATGACAGGTATTAACTGAGGGTGCTAACAGCAGAAATGGTGATGCTGCCAGTGGAAGCAACGAGAGGCACAAAAAACCCATCTGGGTTTCTGTGTCCTCTGTGCCTCATGGCTTAAAAAGCATCTCAACATTGGTTGTAAGGTGCTGCAGTAGGTACCAGTGCTGTCTGCTGTGACCCTGCAGTGGTTCTTGTTTGATCAAACAAAGCCCAACTGTACGTGTTGTGGTGTTTGTGTGCGTGGCCGTTGTCTTGGCAAACCAGAGGCCACTTTGCTTAAATCTGTTAACTGTGGATTCCATGGTTTTAACTCATTTCCTCTGTGCAGTAAATTGCAGTACCTTTCTCTTGTATTCTGGGAGCAATATGTAGCTTGTGGCTAATTTTAACGTCTCTGTTCCTGTGCACAGAAAGCAGAAAGATTCTGCTTTGTTGACAGAAAACAGTGGAGAGCTCAAATCCTATTAAACTTGAGTCAGTAGGGTGATTTCTATTGCAATGGGAGAAGCATTCAGAGGAAACAGTTATACCAAGCCCACACCTAAGGCAAAGAAAAAAAAAAAATCTACTAAAAGATCTTGACTGAGAGACCATAGTCTCATTTTCAAAAGTGCCTTAACCTCCTGGGTGTCCAGCAAACCTTGGCCATCTACAAGTGAGGTCTTGTTATGTGGAGCTCATTATAGCTTTGGGGTAGGACGGAGTCTAGAGCTGCCCATAGGAATTCCAAATCCATGGTCCAGATGCCAGATCTGCTGTCTGTGCCCTCCTGCTGTCTTTCTTGAGGGTCCAGCAGGTTTACCAGGGTCACCTGATGGGCAGCTCTCAGTCCTGGTGACCCAGCAAGTGGCTCGTCCTGTGACCACAGCCTTACCACCCAGTTTCCCACCCATCCTGCCATCTTTCCAAGGGGGTGCCTACTGCGTAGCTCATGGACAAAAAAAGCAGATTTTGGGATGAGGCACGTGAGCATGGAAGCATATCACAAATTAGCACTGATGGAAATGGAAGTACAAGGTCTTGTGTCATACCTGTTTGCTCTGGCACTATGTGAATTGAATCTTTCTTTTCCCCTGTTTCTGTTCTGTAATTGTATTCCCTGTCTTCTCGCTTTGTTTTCCTAGTTGCTCCACCTCTGTTAAACACCCATATTAATTCAATCAACAAGCAAACCATTAAATGAGGAGTCCTGCAGTTTAAATATGAAACTCTGATTCCTACAGGAAGTGTATTTTTTTTTTCTTTGTTTTCATGAAAACAGTCTCAGCAGCTCACAGACACACACAAAACCCACACACGGAAAATGTGCATAAGCTGTTTGTCCTTCAGCTTTGAGGAAAATGTTTATGTTGTGCCACGGTTCATACAAATTAAATCATTGTTAAATCCCCAAATGATTTTTGTTGTTGTTGTTGTTTGAAAATGGGAAGGGCCCATGCCTCTCTTTATTTGTTGGAACAAGCAGAGAACAGAAAATGGTCTTACTGAAATGATTTGTTGTTTTGGTTTACAACCATGAAAGGGAATGGCATTTTCAGGGCTGGCTGTGGGCAGTTCACACTTCTATGGTTAGGATATAAACTTAATCCTAGAAAAAAATACTGAGTTATCTTCTATCCCACTTTTAATATTCATTAGAAGTTTGCTTCCAGCACTAAAGCGTCTGTCTTTACTGTCGTGTGTGTGAAAGTAAGAGACTAATGTGTGCATGCAATAAACTTCATTCTATAAACTTGATCATCATAAGTAGACTTCAGCAGAGTTCTGCTTTCTGTTCCTCTAAAGTTTATAAAATTTGAATTTCTGAATGAACAGAAGATGCATGATATACAACTGAAAGTACAATCGACCCATATTGCTTCCAAAACTACTAGTCGTGCTTAAAAGAGCAGCACTTTCCAGACTTAAAACATCAACAGAGGTTAGAACATTAATGTACCATTTTTCCCTTTTCCTTTGTGAATCCCAAATTCAATTATGCTTACTGGGAGGCTGACTGAAGTTGCATTTTTAAATTAAAAAGTGAAGTACAAGCCCCAAATTTATTTGAGCTGTCTGGTTCAGGGGAGATGGATACCATTTCTGAGTGCTATTTTTATCATCATCTTTGTAGCTACTAGATTCACCTCTGGGTTTGGAAACACAGTTTTAACCACAGTATCAATGTAAAAAATTCAGGAAATAGTATTGTTGAGAATGGAGCAATCTGAGCTCCTTTTTCCTTCTGTACTATCCATCTGCAGCGGCCTTGAAGAAATTATTGGTAATACAGAAAATTATACCAAGAGAAATTAAAGTGCTTTTTTCACTTATAGTAGTGAAGCTGGGGGTCCAGGTGTTCTTTAGATAAGTTAAAGAAGTGATGAAAATACGAGGAACCTTTGCTCTATATAAAACCATGCATTGCTTAACCACCAAAGGTAAAAACAAGTCGTGCTGCTACCTCTGCTTCTTTCCAGAGACACTGAAACACCTACAAGTCAGGGCAAATAGAGCTGCAAGGTCTTTGGGACTAGTGTAGAACATGACTTTAAAAACCATGAAAGAGTATCTCTCTGTAGATGCTTCTTTGCCCTTCATTTTGTAGCAGTTTGTCAATCAAAAGCTCAAAAATCATGGGCCTTTCCTCTCTCTACTAAAACTCTCAGATATTTTTGTGTGTGTGTGTTATAATCTTTACTTGGTTTCCCTTCATTACTTTGGTCTCTGTTTTTCTCTGCATGGACAAACAATCAACATTTCCTTTCCAGTAAGGCCACTGAAATTTTCCCATGAGTGTGGTAACTTATCTGAAGAAAATTCAGACTTGTCCAAAATTTCAGTTTCATGGGGAATGGGCGTTTTAAACTTTGAAGCTTTTAGTCGTCAGTAATGATATTTACTTCCCAAACATTAATTGAATTGTATGTCCTGTAGTAATTAAGATTTTGATAAAAGAATTCATTATTTAACAATCCCTAGCTTTCTGAGCATGCAAGATTTTATGAGATAACTTGGGACATTAACTTAATTTTTATCACAGTACCAAGTTGTTTAAAATCAGCAACTAAGAGATGAGTGCACAAACTAAGCAAGAGCATGGAAAATATGAAAGGGTTACAATTTTGGTTCTATGTGAGCTGTACATATGGGACCAGGAGCCTGCAGGTCACAGGGTAGTGAATCCAGTCCTTGCTCCTAAAGGTTCTCTTCCCTGGCTCTCAAAAAAGGGCTGCTGTTGTCTGAGAGAAGCCTTGGCATCTTCATGATGTACTGGAATGTATTGCCTTAGTCGCAGAGCTGGAACTGTGTGTTACATGCAAGATTTTCTTTCACGTTTTTTTTTTCCATTCTGGTTTTCTGGAAGTTTCAATTTTGCTTTACTTAGTGATGCGTTGAAAACAGCCTTGTATACCTTTCTATCCATGTACCATTCCCTTCAGCATTTCAAGGAAACTTCAGTGTTCTTGAATGTGATTATTTCCTCATTTTCTTTTTTTTTTTTTTTTTTTTTTTTTTGTTTCTTCGTTTTCTGGACTTGGTCAGTCTTTTCTTAAATGAGAAGCTTGTTTTGCTTTCTTTTGCTTTCTTTTTTCTTTCCCTCTGTCTATACCCTCTCCTGGAATTCGACTGGCAGAACCAAGATTTTTGTCTCTCTAACCATACATCATCAGCAATGACAAGAGGTGTAATTAGCTTCGTAACCAGATTATATCACGAATCCCAATCTCTCCAATGTTTAATTCCATTGGCTGTGAGTGCAGGCAGCTACCCGTAATTGCCAAATACATAAATGTTTACAGGTCTCTTACTGGTTTCCATAAACTCAAGTGAGACTGATTTGTTAAAAAGTTAGTCTCCTGTTTAGATTTTAAATAACCATCTTTCTGTAGCAAAGACTCAGTAGCTCTAAAGTCATCGCATGTTCAGGTATCAGCCTCGGGTTTCAGCATGGAAGGATTTTTATCCTTTTAAACTTGGTTTGGGGTAAGTTCTTACTCTGTGCAAAGCTGAAAATTCTGCACTTAGGAGGCAAAGGAGCATGAGAGAACAGAGCTTACTGGGTTTGTCTGAAGGAGGCCGAGGGGATTGGAGAAAGCCTAATGAATTAAACAGGCTTTTGAAGAATCACTGGTATTTTAAATAGCGACTTTGGACTCGGTCATTCGCTCCAGGGACTTAACACGGTGTGGGAGGGCACTGCTGGAGGCTCTAGCTGTTGAGAATAATGGTCAGATCTTGGTGCCGTGGAAATGAACAACAAAAGTCACACAAATCTCAGAAAAGGGCCCTGATTTAACTCAGCATCCAGTTTTTTCTCCTTGCCAAAGCAGACTCTAAAACCCAAAGCAGTTGCAGGAGAGAGCAAAGGAGAGGAGAGAATTTTCCGTGCAAACAGGCATTAATCAAACAAGCTATTTTATAAAGAAAGACATAATAATGAGGGCTTACTCACAGTTAAGGGAATTTTTATGTCCCGGGTTTTTCCAGTTTTGCCAGATGCTAAGTTGAAAACAAGGCAGGAGGAGGGAGGAGAAGGCCATAGAAAGAACTATCTTGGTTACTCTTGGCAGTGCAGAGAATCAAGCCTCTCAAGTTCTTGAGCTAATTTTTCTGTATTATATGTCCAAAGGGAAACATCAGAAAAGCAGCATGGTGTTGTAATGAAAGCATAAGTGGACCCAGATCAACGGGAAGTTCACTGCAATTCTGACAAGTTTTAATTTGCCAAAACCTTGCTTGTACAGCAATTGTTTCCCTGTATCCCCACAGCCCAGATGTCCTCAGGAGCAAGAGGGATGCTCCTCCCATTCCAGTTTCCTAGAAATGGATGAAAGCTTAAAGATTTCTACATGCAGCATTTTAATTTTTTTTAATTAATTCCCCCCCCCTCCACTAGCAGACCTATTTCTCAACAGGAAATTTTCCTTTCTTTCTCTTTGTGAAAGTCTTTTACAGTTCCTTGCCACTGGGGGCAACCTAATACAGACATTGAGGTGGCCAAGTGCTGCTTGTGCTTTGCAACCACCGTCCTGTGGAGTTCGTTACAGTTCAACCACCCAACTTAAAGAAATGATGCAGTGAGACCAGATTAAAAAAACATGTCTACTCTGTTTCACTAGAAAATGAGAAGATATTTATCTCTGAGTAAGAAGGAAAGATGATAGCAACCTGAAGATTTAAATTGATCCAAGTATATGATGCTAAAGATCGTAAATGGTTTCAAATTACGGAAGATTATCTTGTAATTTGTATATATTGCTTCTGTAGGCTGCTGAGGAAGCTAATTGCGATACATCCTGTGGTTAAGTTATCATCTTTCTCAATGGCTGAAGATCATAATTTTATCTTTAGGTGAGTTTAATGCTACCCGTCTGTTATGTTCATTTGTATGCTGGAGCAGTGCTGACAAAGCCTCCTGTTGTTCCCTGTACAATTTGTGTCAGCCAACCAGGTTAGTGGAAGATTCACCTCGGTGAAATTACTATATAGGAAACAAGCTTGGCCCCCAGAGAGCAGCTTTGCTTTAGTTTTTCTTTCCTTTTTTTTTTTTCTTTTTTAAATGTGTGGCCAGTGAGTAGTGGCTGGGGCTGGATCCAGACTCCGGGGCTGCGCTCACGTAGATTCTGACCTGACTGCAGGCTTGCAAATAACCAAGATTGTGGTGCCAGAGCAGCTGTAGTGGAGATGAGATATCCTCATGGGGGGGGTGCAAAGCTGGTTGTTCTGTTCAGCAGCACTTGCTGTGCTGCACAGTGACTCCATGATAAGAGCAACATCCACAGGATGACTGCTGAGAAAATGGGATTGTGGCTTGTCTCCATTTGCCCTCTCCTTGGGCACATGGGCACCTGGAGGAGCAGTCATGCTGGCTTCATCCTGGTCTTGTACATCATTCTTTACTGGCATACTAAGTACAGGTCAGGGAGACTTTTGTTTCCTTAAGCAGAAGGGTAAATGAAACAGTGGAAGGGTTTCTTAATTGTCTTTTTTTAAAAAAAACAACCTTATTTTAAAATACAGTGGAAAAGAAGGGCCTTGTGAAAGACTCTGCATGTGTAGTGCCCAGTTGGATAGTTGGGGGCTGATAGTAAAGGGCAATTGGTTATTCTGCTGCCTTGTCCTCTTCTCCTTTTTGAGATGCTCTCATAGCTCTTTTCTACTGCAAGTTTGTATCTCTTGCATATCGTAGTATTTTCTTAGATTGCTGAAGTGAAAAGTGTGTGGGGAATGACAAAGGGAAGATGCACATAACAAAGAAAGGGCAGGAGCAAATTAATTCAAGCTGTGTTAAAAAGGCATCTGGGTTTGCTAAAAAAAAAAAAAAATCCACAACCAAACCCCAACACAAATAAAAGAATAATCTACGTGTGTATGGTTGGTTTACGTACTCACTTTGGGGGTGTATTTCTGACTAGCCCAAAGGAGAGGAGGCAGTTCTGGGAAGCTGCTCAGTGATAAGGAGTGAAGTCTAAGGAAAGAAGAGCATATCTTAGCAGTCTTGTGTGGAGAATGGGTTTGTAGGGGAAGTGAAACCCAACCCTCGCATCTGAGTGCAGCCTCCAAACACGTTGAGGAGTATTTAGTTTGGGCTGAGACCTGATTTCAGATTGGATGAAACTCCAGGTTGTCTCCCAAAGTTTGCCATAATTCATGCTAATTAAAGGGTAGATGTTAAGGCTTGTTGACTCTGTTCGGCAACAGAAGATGAAGTGAAGGAACCTTCTCGATGTTCTCCTTAAAGTCAATAATGAGATCTGGTGCCAACACACTCCAGCAAATGTTGCATTTAGAGACTAGAGCAGGAATATTGCTGGGCATCAGGCTGTGGTGATTAGGCTGGATAAGGGGCAGTCTCCAGTGTGGAGGTGGCGAGATGTTTGGGCTGCTGGCTGAGGAGGTGTGGGCTGGAGATGGATGTGAGACAAGGAGAGGGGGTGACACAGCCAAGAGATACTAATTCTTGGCATGGATACTGGCTGGGCACGGCACTGCTGTTGGACAATTTCTTGATGGGAGTCATGAACAGTTTTGGGGAAAAAATGTCAGGCAAAATAACTGCCTACACATTTCTGAGCTGCTGAATAGGTTTGGGAATGTTGATGTGACTTGGTTGTCCAAAATTTCTCACTCTGAACATTGAAATGTAAGTCTGCTAATATGCTATATGTTAAGTAACCTTTGAAAATAACTAACTTTTACAAATAAATAAGCATGCTGACATCTGGGGAATGGCAGCTGCCCACCCTGACCAGATCTCCATGTGGCTGCAGGCAGGAGGAGGGAAGCAAGGGAGACTTGGGCCTCACAGATGGGATTTGGTTAATGTATGTGAGCACACAAACGTTAGTTTGGCTGCAACTTTGGAAGCTACCTCTGAAATCTATTTCAAGGTCTATCCAAAAGGGTTTGTAATGATAGGACAGGGAGTAATGGTTTTAAGCTAGGAAAGGAGAGATTTAGACTAGATATTAGAAAAAAGTTATTTAATATGAGGGTGATAGATCAGTGGAATGGGCTGCCCAGAGAGGTGGTGGAGGCCCCATCCCTGGAGTCATTCAAGGTCAGACTTGATGGGACTCTGAGCAGCCTGCCCTAGGTAGAGATGTCCCTACTTGTGTAGAGAGGTCGGACCAGATGGCCTCTGGAGGTCCCTTCCAGCCTAAAACATTCTATGATTCTATGAAGTCCAAGTGTCAAGGTCAATCCTGTAAAATAAGAGGTATTATCTGTAAAAATACAAGTGAGCTACTCCTCAGCTGTGTCCTAGCAGCGTTCAAGTCCTGGGCTGGATGAAATGGCTGGAGATGGATTTCTAACCAGTTGCAAAGGCTGGATGAGCTTGTGTGTGCCAGCTCTGCTTGTCCTAGCAAGTGGTGCAAGGTTTTCCTGCCCACACAGCATCATGGCTGCCCCAAGAAGTGGCTGGAAGCTCCAGTGTTGGTTAAAGCAAAGGATCCAAGCTCTTGCTGTACAAAGTGGTGGGGTGGCAGGAGCTTGCAGACTTCCAGCTTCAGAGCAAAAGTGCTTTTGAGGAGCCTGTCTTGTTTGCTGACCATAGCAAGGAGGGGGTTGTTCCTGCCTGTTGGGTTGCGACAGGCCTGGGTGGTGGTGGAGGGGGGGGGAAGGAAGCCCAGTGCCCTGCCTCTGACTTTGCACCACGTGTTTCGGTGCACGATCGTTTGCTCACACATTTTACAGAATCAATTTCCATTCTGTCATGGTATTTCACACATTCGTGTTCTGAATAAGTTAGGGAGTATTCTACAACTTACAAAAATAACTTTAGTTTTAATTTTTTCCTGTTACATGAAGAAACCTATCCATACTTTATCTGTTGCAGATGGAAAAACTACATATGGAGAAGTCAGATCTATTAATTAGTTTATAGGCACAAAGTCCCCTAAAGAGTGCCACGGATCCATGTGTTATTCTTAAGAGCTGTCTGAAGTACTTGCACTGAATAATTTATTTCAATTTAGTCCTGTTTCTGCTGTTAATTATCCAAGATCAGACTTCTGATTTGGGGTTTTTTTTTGTTGTTGTTTTTTTTAGTGATTCTCCCCATTTACCTAAAGTCTCTGAAATGCTCTCTGAATGTATTTCAGCCTTCTGAGGTGTTGAAACCATCAGTGCACATAGACTATGCTCTGTTGTCTTTAAGGCGTGACAGGATGATTATTAACTTCTGTTGTTTTTAATCTTTCAGTCATTATTTAAATCCTAGGAGAACGAAGAAAGGGGGAGGAAAGTAGGAGAATTGGAAAATCAGCCACATGGGAACCCCAAACAATATTGCTTCTTATTTCATCTTTGAGAACTGTTTCAGGATCCTGGTGAAGAATCTGGCTCTGTTGTGCTAGGAAAAGAGTGTCAAACAGCATCTTCCCACTGTTGTGTAGCATTTTGGTGTTGGAGAGGGTTAGGGTAAGCCAGGCAGCAGCACGTGGTGGGACCATGCTTAGTCCTGGGCTGAGCAGCTTCAGACTCTGCTGTGTGATACTTTCAGCAGGTGAGACAAGAAGGACCAGGGCAATAGGTTGGGAATGAGTTGGACAGACTTAAGGAGTGAGGTAGAAGACTGACATTAGTTCGAGTATTGTATTTTTGGTTGTGGATTATTTTATGTGTGAGGCTTTAGTTGGCCTATTTATAAAATAAACCCAGGAAAACATGTGGTCTATTTAAACCTTTGTACAGCAATGCGGTGGGGTAATGTAATCTCCACCCTCATTGAATGACTGTAAATTTTGCCTGCTAAATTCAGAATTATTCACCTTCCCTGTGCAAAAATGCTTTTTCAGCATTTTTGATGCATCTGCTGTTGAGTGGTGTAGCTTTAGTAGTACTTATGGAAAAGCTATCCAGAAAATCTAAATTAAACTCTGCTGGATTCTGTGGCTCTTTACCACTTCATGTTTTATTCTTCTAATGTTCCCCTGTGAAATATCAGCACTCCCATATTAGCCACTGTGCACAGTGAGGAGCACTCTTTATCCCAGTGCATAGAGGTGGGTCTGGTGAGGATCTGCAGGTAGCTGGGGATAAGGAGATATTTGCTGTCATTCTCAAGGGCAAAGTGAAGTGACTGATGGGATTGTCTAGAGCACTGTTTGCAACTCTGGTATTCTGCTATCAGAATACCTTTTAAAATCTTTCCCTGATCCTAAATAGACAAGAAAGGCAAAAAGGAATGGAGAAAAACATCCATAACTGTGTCTCTCTCCTAGAAAGCCTCAAAGGAGAAAGTGACTTTCCCAGAATTAGATAATCTGAAGCAGCGCTGGACTTTGAACCCAGATCTCCCAGTATGTTGCCACAAATACAGAACGTTGCTGTTGGACAATGAATGGGGGGAGAAAAAAGGTCAAAAATTCAAAGCCATTCACAACTGTGTGTGAGAAAATATTTGCAGATGCATCCTCTTACTCATTGCTCTGTCAGTGAGTGCTGCGGGTGGCTGTTGGGACTCTGTAAGAGCTGAGAGATTTATTTAGCTCTCTACAATTTATTTATTTATTTAGGTAACTCCCTCTCATTCTATTTATGTACTTGTGCATTTCCACTTTCCAGTAAGTCAGCGCAGCCCAACGGGCTGAGGTGCCATTTGAATGTAGGCAAATAAGCCATCAAGCATTGGGCCCTGCTCCTGCTGATTAGGTCCTGCTTTAATTAAGTTTTCTGTAGGTCTTGGTGTCTCTCGCTGGCCGTTACGGCTGGCAGCAGGCTCTTAATACTGCTCCCATTTGGCACTGGGACTTCTGGGTTGCTGCCAGTCCTTGTACACAAAGGCTGTGTTGATTGAGTTGCGATAAGGCCGCGGGGGGAGATAAGGGCTATGCTTTGGCCCAATGGCTTGACCTTGCTCATGTTGAGCCAACAGCAAGAGCCTTATTGATTTGACAGCGAGTGGGACACGTCCATACACTTCCAATGTGGAGCAGATGGGAGGGCCGGCTTGTGGCGGCGCTGAGCGCCGTTTGTTGATGTACAGGTGCCTGTTCTTGTGAGAATCAGCCCTTCTCTTGGCACGGCAGCTCTATGTATCCATGTTTTGCGTGTGAAGGCAATGTTTGTCAGGAGCTCCTTCAGCAATCCTGGAGACAGAAGTTCTCCGTGCTCTGGGAGTCTGTCTTGGTGGTGCTGATTTAGACGCTCTGTTGCGACGCTCACCCGAGTATCGGGAGGCAGGTCTGAGACACTGGTGAGCCTTCACTGAGCCTGTTAATCCTGTCAGGCTGTAGCCACACAGGCGAGCTTGGTATTCTCATCACCTCAACTCCTAAACGTTCTTCTAAGGCACATTCCCTTCTAACGCAAGCTGCCCAAAC
Organism: Brachypteracias leptosomus; assembly: GCA_013401335.1. Lineage (NCBI taxonomy): Eukaryota > Metazoa > Chordata > Aves > Coraciiformes > Brachypteraciidae > Brachypteracias > Brachypteracias leptosomus. The sequence goes on from VYZX01001329.1 coordinate 1,224,070, forward strand.
ATCTGTGGCGAGACTAAGGAAAACATGGAGAAAAAGACCCGAAGATGAATATTTCAGCAGAAACGTGGGAAGGAATGCAATGTAGCTCACGCAAAACCTTCTGTAGTGTATGCCATAAATTAACACAATATAAATTTATACATATTTACACCACATAGACTAAAATATATAAATCCTCAATAGTCAGCCTTCTGTAGTAGGTGTAAGCAAGCGATCCATATGTTTAGCTGATTTCTGTGGAGCTCGAGGGAACAAAATGTATCTTTGTGGAACTTTTGATATTAAGGAGATTATAAACTAGGGTAATCAGCACAGTTCTCAAAATGGGTTGTCTTTTCTGCAGGCTGAGAACAAGCTGCAATCTCCTGATTTGCTATCTGAGGCTCTAACTCAGCAAGGTGCTAAAATACACATGTAACACTGCAGCACATGAATAGTCCTATTGATGTCAAAGGCCTGGAGATCAATCCAGTGCTAGTGGGATTTTCCTGGCTTCAGGCTGCGTGAATCCATTTTCCTCTTGAGTTTGTGTACTTCATTGCAAATACAAGCTTGTAACATCTCATGGGGTACCAGGTGTTTCCTTTTTCCACCATTTCACACTGACTGTTCTAGGCCAGTAACATGTTAGCCCCCATTCGTACAGCTCTGCAGTAGAGAGCTGGGTCTCTAATGCTTGTCCTGTCTCTGCTTTTTTAAATTAGGAGAGAATTTTTTTCTCTATTTTTAAGGCATGGAACCTGAAGTCCAAATGTCAGGATTCTCTTCCCAGCTTTTCCATAGCTTCCAGTGATTAAGGGGAATTACATGTTGAGTGAGCAATCTTTTGTGATTTCTGTGTCTAAAATGTTGGGAAAACTTCATTTCACAGAGGTAGTAAGAGAAGAAAAATGAAGGAAAATGAGATGAAGAAAACTGAGGAATTGTTTGTAAGCTTTATGACAAACTGTCCTGCCACATGTTCTTTGGTATGGAGACAGAAGGGTTATCTGCAGCCTCTGATTTTGACCACCTCCTGATACAGGCACCTACAATAGCCTAGATAGTCTCTGGAGACGGAAAGGAGCCCTTCCAAAGTGCTGCAGAGTTTTCTGGAGCTGTTGTGTCAGCACACCCTCCACCTCACACTAAGGTCCTACTTCCCTACCTATTAAATTCCTCCAGCAGTATCTCCTCAGACCTGACATCTCCAAGCCATACCACCAAGGTGGTGCTCTAGAAAGTCTTGCTTAGAGTGCAAGATATCAGCACAGAGGGGTGCAGTCAGGGCTTAATGGGGACCAAGGCTTTGAGTATTTGTGATGACTGTGTCCTGTTCTGGGGCTCTACTCCTGGGAGGAACTCCTGGTAGAACTGTGAGCAGAGCTAGAAGAGGCTGGGTTCTCGCCAGCTGCTGTATGGTGCTAGTTCAAATTTTTAAAAATATCAAAAGCTATGTACGTTGAGGAAAGGGAACCTGACCTGCTGAGGCATCTGAGAAGGCACGTCAGTGTTTCCTGCAGCTGCAAGGCAGGGTGGCAAACAGCAAGCTTCTCATCACCAGAGACTCTCTGCTGTCAGGGGTGATGATCCAAGAGCCAGAAGACCCTCCCAGTCACTGCAGTGACAGCAGCAGCAAAGGAGGGGATCCTCTTCCTAGGTCCTTTCCTTCCAGGCCATAGAGAAGCCATGAAATGAGTGACCAACCCTGCAGTCTCAAGAGTTGGGCTTCCAGCTGACTATGTATAGAGGTACCTAGTCTAAGCGTTCATCTTACTGGGACAAGCTCCCCTTGGAGTGATTCCCTTACAACCCATAGGTGCATTCCCATAAATGACCCATCATTAAGCATCAAAGGACAAGACCCAGCAGGATTCATAAACTCCCCCCCACGTGCAGTTTCCCTTCTGCTTCTTGTTCCTTGCCAAACCCCAGTCACAAGTGCTTCAGCATGACTCTATTACCTGTGTTTTGTTACGATTTGCTCTTCAGTTCTGAGGGAAGTTGTTAAGCAGCGTGAGTTTACATGGAAAAAATGGTTTTTACTTTTTTTTTTCCCTTTACTTGAGTTCCTCCCCTTTGTTTTGCTCAGTACAATTATTGCCATATCGTTTAATTACGTTGCCCTTTTTTATCCCTTGATGCAGACCAAGCAGGCTGGAAACGAAAGGCAGCGTGTAACCTTCTGAAGTCACTAATTGTAGTGCTGCAGGTGAGGCGAATAACAGACTGTTGTGAATGCTGGTCTGAAGTTCTTTGCTGTTTAAATTGGACAACAGCAGGAGAGAGAACAAAAGCTTTTTCCTACCTGATGTTCTTGGGAACCTGTTCCCAGTTCTTCGTGGAGGACTGCTGCTCTGCTTGAATATGTTAAAACAGGGACACATGAATGACATTGATACTCTGTGGTGGAAATAGCTGAGCCTTTTGTATTCCTTTTACCATTGCCCAAGAGTTATGATAATCTGCTTCTTTCTCTAAATTGAAACCCTCCAGGGAAGTTTTGTGTACTCTAAATAGCATCTCTGTATGATCAGAGACTTGGCTTCATGTGCATGTAATGCATAATAGATAAAGATACAAGAATATAAATGCAGATTAGAGGTTTTTCAGTCAAGGCGAGTGCGTTTGGCGGAGAGGGCGCGTTATAAAAATGCCAAACAATACAGCAGCACTGCTCCCCTTCCTGGCAAATCTCCACGTTGTGCCAAAATGTTCTAATTCTGAGCAGCAAATGAGATCTGTCTCCTAAGTACCTGTGTCTGAACTATTTACTCTCCTTACGTGTATACTCAGCAGATAATCACATTCCCTTTGCTCTGGCCTTGTTGCATTGAATTTTGTGCAGCTATTCTGAAGTGATCTCAGTGCTGAAAATCATCTGCTGACAGAGATGGATGCAGACTTTCAGAAGAACACTTACATCCTCAAAATAATGCGTGAACCTTAATTGATCAAACCCATTAGCAGCACTGGGGTACAAATAAGTAGCATTAATCTGTTTTCTGGAGTCACTTTGACAGAGAAAAGGCCTCCAGCTCTGCCTCAGTGCAAGAAGATACATCTCGGCTTTGACTTTAGCAGGGCCAGTGGCTTCTTAGTTGGGTAAATAAATTCAAATAAATTTTTTTTTTTTTTTTTCTTTCCAAGAAATGATCAGAGAATTGTCTTTGCACTGGGCTTTTTATTTTAGAGGGAACCAGTGGTTATAGCAAGGAACCACTTCCCATTTCCAAATGATCAGCTCTATCTGTATTAGAAAAAGAAGTTCTTTTATCACCAATTGCAAGGGAGCACATATCAATTCCTGCAACAGCAGCAAATGGATGTGTGTTTTTGACCCTTAGTATGTGATACAGGTTCAGGCAAGTAGTGAACTTGGAGGTATTGTCTAGAGATAGCTCACACTGAGCTCTGTTATGAAAACTTGAGCCTGAAAAAGTGACAAGTCCCAGTATCAAGTGTAACCAAGGACCCTCCTGTCTGTGCACAGTAGGCTGGCTGTAGAGTGATGTATGATTCAGCTTGAGTTTTCTATGTTTAAAAAACTTCTGTAGTTTGTAATCTCAAAAAATCTGCCTTTTTTCACTTGAAATTCTTTTTGGCTTTGTTGGGGAGCTTGCTGCAGGACAAGACCTAGACATGTCCACCTCAAAGTTTTGTCCAAATCAGGATGATCTCATCACAGGCTGAATTTCAGATTTTTCCCCAGTCTGTAGCTTTGAACTCCTATTTTCTTACCAGCACTGCCATGCTATTGGGCATTGTGAGGTGAAGGGATACATTCATTATCTCCTCCAAATTTGCACAAACAGCCTTTGGTGGAGCAAGAGCAGAAACTTAAGCATCTCCTGGCACCTGAGCCACTGGCTAAGCCATCATTCTGTTAGTCCTCTAGTCCAATGAGCAGTTAAATGATTATAAGTAGGTAAAACACGAGGCTTCAAGAGAGCTCCAGATTCTGGTATTTAGGGCAGAGGCAGAGATTGAACTGGTGAGAGACTAAAGGAACCTGATGGCTGTGGATCTTCTCTGCAAGAGGAAGCACCCAGGTTCCTCTGCTCCTCCTTAGTTGTGCCAAGGGAAGAGGAGAGCTTGCACAGTGGCAACAGCTGGTAGGATAGTGGCAAAGGGATGCTCCCAAATGTGGGATCTATTGTCCTTAGGGACATGAGTTATCCTCATTGCTTGGGTACTTTATAAACGGGGTCATTTTGAGTTTACTGAAGTACCCATTGCTAGCTGAAGTTAGCTGGTGAGCTCAACATACATTTGCAAATCTTTTGGAATGGTGCAAGCTGCATTCTTAGGTGAATTGCTACTTGCTGAATTCCCCACCTAATTCAGTCCCATTTCACTTCATGGTAACTTTGTGCATGGTAATATTTTGCCCTCTCTGTCAAAGCAGTTTAAAAATGAAGGCAAGAATCCAGAATGGCCTTTAAAGCCTTTCCTCCGTGCAGACACTATTGCCAGTGCATCTGCAAGGCCACGTTCTGCCTCCAAGCAGAGTTCTTTCTGGCCTCTGTAGGAGCCTAGGACTTGTATTTGGAGAGGAATTTCCTGGTGAATAACCACCTCAGCCACGCTCCCTGAGGTTGCAACAGATGTAGGCAGCACAAATGATGTCTTCACAGAAAAGCAGCAGCAGACAGATGAAGGCTGGCTGGATTTGCCACCCAGAGAGGCAGGACAAGAGCAGGGCAAGTTCCAGGTAAGAGACTCTGAGCACCAGCGTGGTCTTGAATGAAGAAGTCAGTTACAGAAGCAGGGTTTATTCAGGGAGGTGTAATCACTGTGTGCTTAAATTGGTTTTGAAGGTGGAACTTTATCTTCTAGGTCTCGTCAGAAATTTTCAAAAGAACCTACCTCTCCAAGCTGCTGCTGGTTTTCCTATTGTGTGTGTATACAAAAATCTCATTTTGCATCTTGATAAGCTCTTGGCTTTAATAATGCCTCATCACTGCAGGTTTCAGAGCTTATTTATCATGCACCGAAAAAAAAAAATTCCTTTTGTTGTTGGTAAATTCGCCGCCTTTCAGTTTCCCTGAGCATCAGCTTGCTTTGTATTGTCTGAGGAGATAAAGGGGAACACCCCACTTAACCTCTCAACTTCCTTCTCTACTCCCTTTTCAAGTAATTTTCATATGCCTGTAATACTGTATAACTTGTATAACTGCTGCCTTTTAGGAGAAAATAATGCAATCTCTGTATCCATATAATGAACTATCTCCGTTGCGTCCCGCCGCCTAAGAGCGTTGTGGTTTTTTCCACTGAGGGCTGCCTTCCTCCATCGTTCTGACAAACTGCTGTTTTCTCGTAGCAAAATTGTTCAACATAGTGTTTTTACTGTTTTGTCAATAAGCAAAGGAAATAAAAACCTTATGGGATTTGAAGAAGAACATTCACACTCCGTATGTGAGCAGCGTTTGAATTGGAGTGTGGTGGGGAAGCGGCGCGTAGCGTGCAACCTGTTTACCCAAGTGCATGCCAGCAAGTGAGATTTCATTCCTGTTTGCTAGGATCTCACTTTGGACCCGTTTCCTCTCTGCTTTCTGCTGCTCCCTCACAATATCTGGTACCAGCAGCTTTTTTGTTCTTATTGCTGGTTTTGGGCTGAACTCTTTTTCTAAAGATCTCACCTTAACAGTGGACTTAAACTGTGCGGTAGCTGCTGTAGCAAAGTGTTTCTAGTAGGACCTGCTGTTCCTTGGGGCATTATCAGGCAACTGGGAGCTCAGTGGAAGGGAAGAAGTGGATTTGTCTCTGAGATGGGGTCTCTCTGAATTTAGGCAATGTCTACAACTAAATTTCAGCTTTTTTGTGACGAATTAATGAATAGTATAAAAGTGTGGATTGAATGGAACTATTCTCCTTTTCTAATCACACAAGGAAAAGATTGACTACAGGAAACTTGCAGTTGATTCAAGCAAAGCAGTCTTATATAATACATATTAAGCCTGTGGAAAGCATTGCCACAAGCTATCTACAGATGTTTCTGAGGATAAAAAGATCATCCAGAACTTCTTTAGATAAGATTTAAACTGTTTCAGGGAACTGTGAGTTGAAAATGAAATAAGCCTTTCATTGATGGGTTGCTGTTCCTGTGTACCAGTTTAACTGACCACTCCAGATAACATTGCATCCTTGTTTCTGGCACTGGCTAGAAGCACGGTGGATTAAATAAATTTTATGCCATCTGATATGATGCTGTGATTTCTGTTTGCTATCAATTGTGAGCTTAGACCGGCTCAAATTATGTTAATTAGTCTATTTTGATGTCAGTGTTCCCTATCTGTTGAGACTGACACAGCTCCACCCACCTATTAATGAATATGTTAATTAACCCCTATTAGGCACCTAAGTATGGCTTGAGAGCCAGGGAAATAGTGACAGCCAATGGCCCTTCAGGGCTTAAATGGTTTCTCACTCTGATCAATATTCTCTACTGCTGAAAACGCTTCTTACTTTTTTGGACTTCACTCACTTAACTCTCCCTCTGGCAGTTGTTTACAGTGCTGAAGTGCAACCCAGAGTTCAAGCAGGGTAGCCTTAAAAGCTGCCTTAATGACATCTATAGAAAAATCATCTAACTCAGCTTTCATCTGCAGACAGAAGGTCAGAGTTCACAGATTTTGTTGTTAGGCAGCTTCCATTTCAACCCCCTTCCTCCCCACCCCATCGCAGCCAATGGGTTAAAAGGCTGCTTGAAAACATCCAGTTTCTTTCTTGATGCATTGCAAGTCTCGGATCCTCTGGGGATCAAGCAAAGTACAAACCCAGTGTTTCAGCACTCTCGCTTCCAGATGGACCTGATTTCTAATGCTGATTTTTTCAACCTCACAGGCAGAACAAGCCCTGTTTGGAAGCAGTTTTTTAGGCTTGGCTCACAGGATGGGATTTGAGGCTAACGTGGTTCCATTAGAGGTGTCTGGGTGAGCTCTGGATGGGCTCACACCACAGATGTACTCACAGCCAGAAGAAGGTGTGTTATGCTTTGGGTGGCCACTTCTCCAGGCTTGTGGTCCTGTTTCTTCTGGGCATGGTGGTGGTCCCTCTGACTGGAAGAAACACGCCAAAGGCTGTGAGGTGCAGGAGAAGGAGGCTGGAGCCCACATCACTCCCCTTGCACCCAAGTCACAAAAGCCAACATAGCCAGGGTGGGCATTGTTCTGACCACAAGCTGTGTGTAGGAATCTTAGATCATTGCATCAAACTCTTTGGTGATCTCATGGAGATAAGTTTTCCAACATATTTGCATGTCTTTGACTCAGATTTCCTGTTTCCAGAGAAGCCTCAGGCATGCTGAAGCTGGAGACCCACAGACGGAGAGATGCAGACTAAATTTTTATCCCTGTTGTTAAAACAGATGTGATTTTTCAAGAATACTGCACTCACAATAAATAGCTCCAGTAACTTCAGCTCTAGGAACCTCTATGCGGAGTCAGAGTTACACCACATGTAGCAAATGTGCTGTAGCTCACCCAGCTCTGGGGCCCAGAATACTTCTCTCTGCTTTACACTTCCTTCACACAGTTGATTTTTAATATCTATTAAGACTCTGAGTTCAGCTTCTCTTTTGCATGGCTGTGAAAAAGCCTGTGGAGCTTTCTCCAGGCTCGTTGCTGTACCACTGGGATATTCTGGCATAACTGTGATACATACTTTCAAAATGGTGTTTACAGGAGGCACAAAATAGTTTTCCTGGTGTTCCTATACAGGAAGGTTCTAGGACTGGAAGCACAGCAGTTATTTACTCATTGCAAGCCACACTACTCGACTGTGTTTAGTGTTGGTTGGTATCATAGAATTATTTAGGTTGGAAAAGACCTCTAGGATCATCAAGTCCAACATTTTAGCCTGAAGCAACCACTCGGGCATGGGAGAAGAGGTGATGATTCCTTTTCTGTGCCACAGCAGCCCAAGCTTTGGACAAATATACTGTGTACACTGAACTGGGGACACTTACAGGCTTGGGATTTGATGTTATGCTATTGACAGTGATTTGGTTTTACTTTGGTTATCTGATTCAGATGAGACAAGCTTGTAAATGCGAAATTTAATTGGTGACTGAGTAAAGGACACAGATATGTGAGTTTTTAAAGGGTTTCTGTGGACCTGATGGACACAGGAGTTTGGGTCACTTTTTGCAAAGCTCACCTTATGTCTGAACTGACAGCTAAAGGTGGAGGAGCTGCAGATCTGTAATGACTCAGGTGTGAAGTGAGAAAGATGATCCATTCAGGACACTTGGAAGCCAGGGAGTGCTAGTGAAAGGAGCCAGGCCTTTTCAGCTGGTGTGGGCGCATTAATTGAGGCAGATGTGTTTGCTTTAGGGCATGACCAGTCAAACTTCAAGCAACACATAATTTCTCATTTGAAGGAGGGGACAGTGTGAAATGTTTTCACAGAGGACAGTGGAAACCCTTGTACACGTGTCAGACCTCTGCAGTATTGTTTAGACCTCATTATATCTATATAGCCTTGATGTTAATCTCTGGGGCGCTCCCTGGTATCCTTGGGAGATACATCAAGTGCCAAGGAGCAGGCAGTGATTGCAAGATTTTGGCTAAATAGACCTATCTAGGCAAAGAGACTGAAAAAGGACATAGAATGGGATGGTTGCAGTACTAGGAGGAAGAGGGAGCCTGGGAGTCTTGTGTGGATTCTGGCAGAGGTAGAGCTTTAATAACCCAGCAAATATGTGGGTCAGGCTGCACCACTGAGTCAAGAAAAATGCACCAGTCTGAATACCTGAACGAGGACATTGACATTTGACCTTTTCTTCAGGAGAGAAAGAGAGAGAGTGAACATTGATCAGGTGGCCAGCAACAGCCAAGCATCATCAAAGCCAAACTATACACAGCAAGGGTCTACCTGATAAAGACTGTAGAACAATATTTGAGAATCTCTCAAAGGCAAATGTTATTTCACTTGGTTATTTTTTTGTTATGACTAAGAAGTTTCAGACCAGCTGATGGCTTTGTTCACAGAGTGGTACAGTACCTCTGACCACATCTAAAGTTGGGGGGTTTTTAAATAAGCCACATAAAATCCTAGACATGTGTCCAATCATGTTATTCATGTGGGATACGTTGTAAAGCCAGAAGAGGGTGAAATTATGATGCCCCAAAGCTGAATAATGAGCCTAGATATAAAAATATTCTGAAAAAAGATCTGTATTAACTGAGAATGTGGGAACTTCCATTTCCATCTCTGAAGATGTGCATGTTATTCTTGATATCCAGTTCTGTAGGTCCTACTGAACCAGCTGTGTGGGCAGTTACACCTCAAAGAAGTTCTTTGTAAGGAGTTTCTCTTTGCAACCAATCTTACATTCACCATGAAGCCTTCTAAAGGGGAAAGAAGAATTTGTGATGAAGTCAAAAAGCTGCTCAGACTGAAAGTATATCATAGAATCATAGAATGGTTTGGGCTAGAAAGGGCCTTGAAGTTCATCTAGTTCCAGCCCCCCTGCCACGGGGGAGGATCACCTCCCACTAGACCAGGTTGCTCAAAGCCCCATCCAACCTGGTCTTGAACACATCCATTGTTGGGGCATCTACAACCTCCCTGGGCAACCTGTTGTATAACAATAAAAGGTTGTGTAACAGCCTTTTCTGCATAAGAATAAATACATAGAATACTCTGTGTGGCTCACCTTGTGAAATAGGACTGTTGTAAAAACTGTGCTGGCACCAAATAATCCAATAATCCACCTATTCTGGAGAGAGTTACTGTGAGATTTTTAGCACAGGTATTGGTATGAATCTTGAGGAGAAAATTCAGGCCAAAGATCATCTCATGCTACAAGTGCTTGTGTTGGAAACAAAACCTGTATTTTGTATCTCTCTCTTTTAGATTTGACCACGAGTTGGGATGCCTGCAAAGCTGAAGATTTTTTTTGAAGTTCATCATCTTCAGTCTTGCTGCCTCTGTTCCACAGAAAGATCTATATGTGCATAAAGGTAAGACAGAAAAATTTTTGTGACTTCCTCGGAGTGTGACTGGGAAACAGGGTGGTGAGACTCTCCAGAGTCCTTAAGGAAGAAGCATTTATGAGTGAGGAAAGCAACAATTCCAAATGAGATGAGTTATGCTTCATTTGTCTTTGTCTCCAAACCCACTTCCTTTCTTGAAAGCTTCAAAACAGCCAAAAGGCACTAGTGACCAAACAGCATAATTACAAGTAGAAATAATTACACAAATTAGCCTCCGGAGACCTATTGTAGGCACAGGGAATACATTTGAAGTTAAGGTCTGTGTTCCCAAAGTTCAGATATGTTTGAGTTTCTGGGTTTTGGCAAAACCCTCATTTGTTCGTGTTTTCTTTGGATATTTTTCCTGAGTGGGCTTTTTCACTGTGACTCATGCAGGATGAAGCAAACTAGCTTGGAGTGTGTGAAAGGAGGCTTCCGGAAGAGTACCAAGTCAAACCATGTAAATCCTAGACATACTAGAGGCCTGTTGTCTTTGAAAACCCATCTAGATGTTCTCTGGATGGAGCAATGCCTGCAACTTACAATTGTGTCTTTTGTGTGTGATCTCATTAGGGATTGTTTTGTGCTTTGCAGAGAAGTGCTGCTTAGAAAAGAACTGAGAAAATATGCTCCATCCCTGGATATGTTCCAAGACCAGGCTGGATGGGGCTTTGAGCAACCTGGTCTAGTGGGAGGTGTCCCTGTCATGGCAGGGGGGTTGGAACTAGATGATCTTTGAGGTCTCTTCCAACCCAAACCCATTCTGTGATTCTATGAAATGCAGTTCAGTGGTTATAATAGGAAGAATTCATGGTGGCGTGCAGAATCAGCCCATAACTGAACCTTTTAATGCTGGGCAAAATGGAAAATTAAGCTAATCCATTAGCTTCTGATGCCCTGGCCTGATTTTGTGTTATTCTAAATGGTGAAAATCATATTAAAACTTTCTTTGAACCTTTTTATTGTTAGATAATGATCAGACACACACCTCAGTTGTTTCATCAAGCAAATATTAGTGATGTTTTTAATTTTCATTTGCAACTTAGATAGCTGCTAGGCTTGAATCCTGCTATAAGCATCTCTTAAATTCACTAATGAAATATCAGAACTAAATTACATCTAGGTAATGGGGTTTGGGGGAGGAAAACTGTGATTACTTTTATTAAAAATATACTGATACAGTGTTTGTAGCCAAGTAAAGGCTGTAGAAAACACTGGTGTTTTTATCTTATTCTCCTATACCAACCACACCAATGGCAGAGCTACTAGACTATGAATTTTCCCCTTTGGTTTGAAAATACATCACCCTGCTCTGTCTGAGCACGGGATAATCAGGACTCTGCATTTGTTGGTATTCTTGTAATTTTGGGAGGCCCTCTCCTAGTTCCTTGAAAGCCTTCTAGAAGTACATGTCCACTGGGGGAAGAGAACACACCAGTTGGAAGCGATTATTGGAGCCTTTGTTGCATTTTCCTTAATGTTTGTACCCTCTGGGATTGTGTGGCTGGGGGAGAAAAGCAATGATTTAAAAAATGGGGGAGAAAGGTAATTTCTGGACCTCACAATTCTGGTGAAGGATCTCTGAAACTTGAGGACTCTAAGGCTTTGAAATCCTGGGGGCAAAAAGTCAAGAACTCCAGAAAAGCCCCCAAATGCTCCTAATTTAAACCAGTCATACTATTTGAGGCAGAGCATAACTCGTGCGTGCTGAGTGCTTTGGATTAGTGGTTCTGAGGTTTTCTAGGTTGTGCTTTTTGGTTGCATTTATGCAGGGAATTGCTTCCTGGCTTGGTGGGGGTTTAGGAGGTAGGAGGGTTGTGTTGTTGATGTGCTGTGGGTTGATTGCGAACAGTTTCCCCGAGAATATTCAATATTCGAAGTTTCAGCTGGGTTGATTAGCTGTGAACACTTGCATATGCTGGGTGGCATTGTTCCAGTTCCTGGAGCCGACGAACAGAACTTTGGCAGTCCGGATTTTTGAAAAATATTGCTGGTGTCTGGAAGGCACCAGTTTCCTTCAACTCCCCTTGGCAAAGATGGAGAGAGGGGTAGGTCCCATTTAGAGACCTGGACGGAACAGGGTGTAAGGACCTCAGTGACACTTCCTCCTTCTTTCTCAGGTAGCTGTGTGAGTTCTCCCAAATACAGGTTCTTTTATGGCTTGGGGAATACCTTGGGCAGCAAAAGTGGTTGGTGCTGCCACTTGCTGCTTTTTTCCAGGGCTTACTCAGCTGTCAGAGGTGAAGCTCCATGAGTGAATTGAAGCAGGAGCAACAGTGAGATGTGGTGGAACTAAGGAGAAATGCTGTGATGAATGGAATACGTTTCTGCAGATGATGCTTCAAACCCTTACAACATGTGTTGTTCTTTGAGCATAGAGGGCTGCATTTGTTTAATTTTTCTTTGGTATGATTGGCAGAGTATCTGTTGAGAAGAGGCAGAATGACAGCCAGGGAGAGGTTGGGTGGGTCAGAAGAGTAGGCAAGCAAAGCTGTCCAGCATACGGGAGTCTGCAGCACACAGCCTGGGACAGGGGGGCAACCAAGAGCTTCTTATTAGAAATCAGCCACGTTCTCCTTATTTCAGCGCAGAGCTAGTTGCATTTTCTTTTGTTCTTTCAACAGGTTAGTAATTACTGTTGCAGTAATTAGGCTTGATGGAGAGTATATAAGACGATAAATGGTTATTCTGTGCAGTAGTGAGGGATATTTGGTGCCAAGCTTATTATTTTCAGTCAAAGCTAATTATCTCTATTATAATACATGACTCTCTTTCTTGAATTATGAGTGGGAAACTGCTGAATAGATTTTTTTTTTTTTTTCAAAGTGCCCTGAACCATGGAGAGAAATGAAAATTAAAAACAATGAAAAGCTTGTTAGACAATGAGAAGACTCATCTGTAAAGCTATTTCTGACAGATTTTTTTTTTTTCCTCCTCTCTCACATATAAGCATATCAAATGCTTATCACGAAATAAATTGTTGCATTACACATGATATGTATATAGAAGTTTAGATCAGACATCAGAGGAACCACGTGGGGCTTCAGTGGATCGCAAGGAGTGAGCTGCACGGGTCAGGCATGATGGTGCTGGCCAGAGGGAGCTGTGAGGTTGCTCAGGTTGCTCACAACCTGGTGGACCTCTGGAACACGGAGGTGGTCTAGGGATTGGCAGATGTTCCTATCAAACACCTTTGGAAAATACTGGCTGCCCAAAATAGGCATCTGTTTTGCTTGTCTTTAGGACCTGTGCTGGAAATCTGGACGGGGAGGCTGTGAGCAATGTCAGAAGGGATGATACCCTCTGGCTGGCTTACCTCGAGAGATAAGGTCAGCGTTGATTGGTAGGGTTTGTCTACCCTGCAGATGCTACCCTGTCACTTATTAATACCACAGCTGTCCCCTCCTCCGCTTACATCATGGTTTCAATTTGTAGCAGTGACAGGGCTGATCACCTTCCCAGTCTTAGCCGGCTTACGACCTCCCCTGGGTTTGCTTTGCCCCACATGTCTGAATCGTGCCGTAACTTGACTCTCTGACTGGTGACACGTGTAGTAGAGCTGCAGCTCTCTGCCAGCCACAGCTCGGCTGGGCTCCCAGCACCCCTCGTCCCAGCCCTCCCCACCTCACTCCTGAATTTCCTTCCCGTGGGAGATCAGGGTGGGAGGACATGGTGCATGACCACGCTTCATCTTAACGCGCCGACAGCCACCGCTCCAGCGTGGACAGCTGGACCTCAGGGCTGAGCAGCCACCGTGGGCTCCGTGCTCATGAAGGAGTCACTGAAACCCCCTCAACAAGCCACGTAGGGTGATTGATGGGGCAATGGAAAAGGCAGCTGTTCACTGGTGAGTGTAAAAACTCCTGTGTTAAGAAGGTGCAGGGGAAAAAAAAGCTGCTATGGTTCCCTGCTTTCTGTAGATACTTCTCCTAATTTTTAAAAACTGTGATTTTTTCATTGAATTTAGCTCCCTACAGCAGAGGATCAGTGAAGCTTCCCTGCCTATTTACAAGGCAGCTTTCCTCAGAAAGGCTGTAGCGTGTTTCTCCATGTGCTACACAACAGATGTTTGAAGCTGATCGGTGTCATGTGTTGCGCTTTGCGGCACTTTAATACGTGCTGCTGAGAGACAGGCAGTACAAAGAGGAACCCAGTTACTAAGATGGATACAATTTTCACAGCACTAGTATTTGCCTGTCTTTGGTTACTGCCAGTAAAACCACATCAAACTGTCGCTGCGCTGCTCGTCTGCAATCTCTGCTGAAAGCTGCTTGACTCCCGTCGGAAATTCCGTCCTTTACCTTCACACTAATTTTTCCAGCAGTCCCTTGTGCCCCACAAAAGCTCTGTTTATTGACCTTAGAGATTTTATACTTCTCAAACTCCATCTCAGGCTTTCTCAGTTTTCTGAGGAAGAAACTGCTTATAGATGCTATTAGGCAGAAGCCATATATTCAATAAAAGTGGTGGAGAATTAGAAAATAATAATAAAAGGAGACACTATGCAAAGGTCTTGTTTCAGATTTTTTCATGATGTCATTGTCAACTAAGGTAGTCACTGGGTGAGGAAGAGTTTCCACATATCAGTATTAGATAAGAGTTATTTGCATGAAAGGGGGTTGTAGGATAGGGCCCTGGACTGGCTATAGGTTAATAGAATCATAGAATTGTTCTGGTTGGAGGAGACCTTCAAGGTCTAGTATCTGAAGGGGGCCTACAAGAAAGCTGGGGAGGGAATTTTTATGAGGGCCTGTAGTGATAGGATGAGAGATAAAGGGCTCAAACTGGAAGAGGGTAGATTTAGATTAGAAATTAGGAAGAAGCACTATGGAGGCGGTGAGACACTGGAACAGGTTGCTCAGGAAAGTTGTGGATGCTCCATCACTGGATATGTTCAAAACCAGGTTGGATGGGGCTTTGAGCAACCTGGTCGAGTGGGAGGTGTCCCTGCCCATGGCAGAAGGGTTGGAACTAGATGAGCTTTAAGGTCCCTTCCAACCCAAACTGTTTATGATTCTGTAATCATTAAGTACAGCCATTACCCTGGAAGCTGTGTGAGGGCTACCAAGAAGGCAATAATATGTAAAGTTAAGACAACACAGTCAGCTCGACTTCAAATTGCATCTAAATAGGGATAGTAAAATATTTATCTGAGATGCAGGAGGAGCATAAGCCTCTTGACTTTCACAAGGCAAATATATCTATAGCACAAACAGATGAGAAGAGTGACAGTTTTCACATAATCATATCAAATGTGTAGCACTCGTTCCTTCATTCCTGGGTCTGAGAATCCAAAATTTAGTAGCTAACAAGTAAATATTGTAAAATACAGTATTAGCTGATTGGATCTGGCAGGAAGCAAAACTCCAGGCGAGGAACTTGCAGTACCAGAGAGCAGGAAAACCCATTAAACATCCACAGCAGTAGCTCATAATCTTGTAGAGATGCTTCTGCAAACTGTAACTCAAAAAGCCAAACCAGCCCATTTACAGCTGCAGACATCTCAACAGAATAGCTTTAGGTGCTGTTAGCCTATTTTTGGTTTAGATCTCTTTTTTTTTTTTTTTTTGAGATGCAACTTAACTGTTTTAATGTGTATCTCTGTGGGAATTGATGGGGTTTATTATGTACCTTTCTGTGCTATAAGAAGGAGAATGATTGATTTAATTTATGCTGGTTGTTGTTTGTTTGGCTGGGTGACAAGGTTGCTATCAACAGAAGGGATGAAGCATGAGGTAATGACTACGACCTAAATGAGAGCACTTGTCATACCTGCTTTCTGCAAGTATCAGGACACAGGCAAAAGCCCTGTGTGTTTTCTGCCATGTTTACAAGCTGGCAAGCTTAATGGAAGGTAATCTTCCACGTTTCTTAACAGTTTCCTTCTTCCCTGAAATCAAAACTACTAGTCTTCTACTAAACTACTTAGGATTTACTGAGAGGTTGAGTAAAATGCTCTGTCAACTAAGCACAGAGGCCATTTCTTACTAAGGGGGTTTAATTTTTTTTTTTTACTTATTAATAATCTGGAATAAATTAAGTTCAGCCTTCTCCATATGCCCCTTGGTGAAGCCACACTGACTGCTCCTGGTGATTTTCTTGTCCTTAATGTACCTGGAAATGATTTCCAGGATTAGCTACTCCAACATCAGGCTCAAGTATTTCCTGGTTCCTCCTTCTTGAACTTCTTGAAGACAAGAGTGATATTTCCCCCAGGTGTTCAAGCACTTCTCCCAGTTGCTGTGATTGATCAAAGATGATTAATGAAAGTGGCCTTGCAATGACATCTGCCAGCTCCCTCGGCACTCGTGTGCATCCTATCATGGCCCAGTTTATACGTCTAGTTTGCTTAAGTATTCCCTGACCTGATCCTCTTCCACCATGGGTACATCTTCCTTGATCCAGCCTTTCCCCTTGGTCTTCCTGAAGGCTGATCTTGCAGTGAGGTGAAGGCAGCATCCAGTACTTCAGCCTTTTCCATGTCCTGTGTCACCAGGTCTCCTGTGTTGTTGAACAATAGGCCTACATTTTCTCTAGCCTTCCTTTTGTCACCTGTGTACTTATAGAAGCACTTCTTGTTGTCTTTGATGTCCCTCACCAGATGCAATTACATTTGGGCTTTGACTTTTCTAACTTTGTTCCTAGATGCTCAGAAAATGTCTTCATGTTCCTCCAAGGTTGCCCATCCTTGTTTTCGCCCTCTGTGTGCTTCCTTTTTGTGTTTGACTTTGGCTAAGAGCTCTTTGTTCACCCACAGAGGCCTCCTGGCATTTCTTAAATCATTGGCCGGGTCCATTCTTGAGCTTGGAGGGGATGACCCTTGAATACTAAACCAGCTTTTTTCGGCCACTCTTTCCTCCAGGGCCTTGTCCCATGGGACTTTTCTGAGTAGATCTTTGAGGAGGCCAAAGTCTGCTCTTTTGAAGTCCAGTGTTGTGAACTTGCTTTTCACCCTCCTCCCTCTCTTCAGGATTCTGAACTCCACCATCTCATGATCTCTTCAGCCAAGGCTGACTTTGATCTTCACATCCCCAATGGGACCCTCCTTGTTGGTGTGTATGAGGTCCAGCAGAGCACCTCTCCTCATTGGCTCTTCTGTCACTTGGAGGAGGACCTCATTATTGATGCTCCCCAGGAATCTCCTGGATAGCTTATTGTCCTGCTGTGTTTTCCCTCCAGCAGATATTGGGGTGGTTGAAGCCCCCCATGAGGACCAGGGCCTGCAAATGTGACGATACTGTATAAAGATGCTTATACTGCCAGGGCAGTCCCATGAAGAAAAGGAAGGAACTGATGATAAAGAGTATTTCTGTTAGTCCAGGACTGTGGAAGCCTGTGCTCCTTTGCCTACTTCCCTGCCAGCTGAAAAGGCCACTACTAACAGCCCTCTCTTATCTGGAGATTTATTGCCCACACTAGAGACTCCTGTTCCCTCCGACCTGTGGCTCAGCGTCATGGGGGCCATTCATAAACCTGCTAAAGTCCCATAAACCTGTTCCAGTCAGGGTAAACTGAGAACAAAGACTAAATATTTAAGCATCTTAAGTCAACTTCACTCATCTTGCCTGAAGCACTCTCTCGGTAGCAGGTCAGCTTGCTGTAACCTCTGGCAAGTGTGAGAGGCAGCTGGAAAGATCATCTTCTTCAACTGGCATAGCTAGATCTGAGAAAGGACTTCTATCTTTGGCTTTGTTCCACTCTAGACATACTCTGCATATGACTAATTTGGTTTTTAAAAGAAACCCACAGAATGCTTGCCCAAAGAATTCTGCTGCCGCAGCATTCCTGCTAAGAGGGAGCATGAGCTGCACTCTTGTCTTGGTCTTGGAGGTGAGAAACGTGGTGGTATTTGCAATTCCTGGTCTAACCTGGAGAGGAGTGGCCAGTCAAGAACTGTACAAAGCACAAGAGAAACGCCTCTTGGAGATGAGGGCTTCAGCATCCACTGACCATTAGCTTGTACCCTTGAACCTGCCCAAGTGTTGAGCAGTGGAATCATGAGAAAGAGATGCCATTTGAAGAAGGCAGAAAATAAAAAAGAGGAGAAATACTGAATAAACTGGTCAAATGCAAACATCAGAGGACAAATGCTTTGTGAGAAGGTCCTGAGCTGTTGCTCTTTTCTTTGACAACTTGAGCACAGGGCTCACACTTGTGAAATGTACTTTTGTGGTGGAAACAAACCCTTCAGCCTCCTCTGGCTGTGACAAACTGGCCACAATCTGACATCCCAGTAGCCATACTCACCCCCTTTGCTCTTCTGCTCCATTTTTTTCCTGAATTGTGAACACCATGGGTCTCAGAAGTTCACTTGCAGGTTTCCCCTTGCGTTCCCACCCTGTCACCCCATATGTCACAAGGCTGAGTGTTGTTTTTCAAGATTTCCCAAAATTCTGTGCTCTAAGCCAGATAATGGGATGCTTGTTTCATAATCAAGCAACTGGGTCTTCATTCCACGGACTAAGTCAAACGTGCAGAACAGTAACAGCAGGTGAAGAGGTGCCTTAACACACCCACTAGATGCAGGAATTAGATATTTCAGACTTGGAAGTTGCCTTCTAATAGGTTCATGTGGTAGTACTAATGAGAGATGTTATCGCCGTTGTTAAAAACACACATTCCTTTATAATGGAAAACAGGCATGAAGAGGTCTCCTGTGAACCCATGAGCCAATGCTTATATAAAAGTAAGAACTAAAGGCAGAAGCAATAAGTATTAAGAGCTCCTATTAGCTTAAGCAACCGAGTTGTGCATTTCTGGATATGTTGGAGATTTTCCACAGATATTTCCTATGGAAAGAATTTATGAATCAAAGCATGAAAGTTGTCCAGGGAAGATTGGTCCCACATGGATACTGTTGCTGTTTTAACTCGTCCAAATCTTCAAAACTATTCACTATGAACAGATTGTATTCATAAGTACAGGAAGCATTTGCATTTAGTGTAGCTAAATTAGCTGAAGCAGAAATTAACACACTCTGTGTAATGTTTAATCAGAAAATAGAATAGTTGTATGGTTGGGATGAGACATTTAGAGGGAAAAGCTGCAGCAAGCCAAGTTTTGTTCTTGGTTGGGGTTACCATAGGGGTGTAGCGGCGTAGTTCAGAGCAAAACATGCCCAGATTAATTTGCTTTCTACTTGCATTGGCTTTTTTTGTGAGTTATTGTTGCCTATTTAAGAGGAAGGAAGAGCTGAAACCTACATTTTTTAGCATTATGGAGAATGGCCAAGACTATTTATCCTGTAGGGACCTCTCTAGTATACATTTAAGGGAGGAGGTAGATGCCATTTATCATAGAGCTTGATAATGCTACCTGGGTGTCAGTATATTTCCCTTCTTCTTCTCCTCTTCAAAAAGTCCACAATGATACCATCCTCATAACAACTTCTGACCCAAGACTCTGAAGTTATGACCAACCTCAACCCTTCTAGAAGTAAATAGGATTAGAAGAGTTTGTGGATACCTTTGCATTCTCAGACATGTTTAACAATTCACATCACTGAAACTGAAGATTAAAAACAGATCTGGAGTTCTCTTTTAATTATCTTCCTTGGCATAAACATTTTGCAACCAGCTTATCTGTATTAGAAAGGTTGTACTTGTTTAATTTTATTAGATATCACATCTACACTTGCAAGAAGGATGGGCAGAAACGCTACTGAAGTTTCATAATACTTATGCAAATACTTGTCATCCAGAAATAACCTGAGTGCTAGGATCCCTACAGCTTCCCAGCTTCATCCTGGATGGATTCAGTGAAGCACATCATGTTCTGCTCTTTGGTTCCTCATATGCCATGGAGCTAACTCCAAATGGCCTTTTTGCTGATCTTCTTGGTGAAGTGACTTTTTCTCTGCTGTCTGAAGAGCTGCATCCTTATATATCAATGGGATACCCCTGAACTTCTGTGGGAGCAGGAATGGTTGGCAGGATCCAAGCATGTGCTAACTTTGCATTAAGGGGAATCGAGGGGAGTATCCCTCCCCTGGTTCCTCCCTTCCTATGTCCCTTCTCACACTTTGATTTTCACACCCACCACGTGAGCTAGAAGAGTGGCAGTGCCCAGTTTCCCCTGCTCTGGGAAACAAGGTGACTGGGACTGAGAGGACACCCAGGGTCCCCCACCACACTTTCACTGTCTTTTCAAAACAAGGTTCTTGCATGCTGGCACAAGGTTATGGAGAAGTGTTTGCTGCTGTTGCAGTGTGCTCTCTGAGGTGCTCTCTTCAATTCCTCAGGTTTCTCACTCCAGCATCTCTTCAAGAGGAACAATCGAAAGCCTGATATGGCAGTATTTAATCATTCTTGTTGCACAAGGTATGATCAAAACATCTACCGTTAATCAGGGATGTTTTAAAGCCATAAACTCATTGTCCATATTTGCTAACAGTTTGGGCAGAAGGTTGATCTTTCCTGAAAATACTGAAGCAGAAGGGAGCACTGTGAATGCCAGAATATCCCTACAAATTCTCCTAACATGAAACAGTTTTGGACAGTTCAGGACATCTGGAGTGAATATGGGAAAGGGAAATGAAAAATTTCTTGAATGTACTTAAAGGCTGAAATAGAATCACAGTGGCGTAGACATGCAGAAACCCTGAATGAAACACACGCATGGATATGGCAGAACACTTAAAAGGAAGCCAGCCTGCTTGAAGCAGAACTATTTTTAGTCTTCTAATGAAGAAAGCAGCTGTATTTGAGAAAGCCAGTCCCTCGCTGCTTGGAAAATCAGCTGGAACTCTTTTTGGGTCCTGGTGTTCTTGGTTGCGAGAGGAAAATCTTATGTGTAAGCTCTCTCAGCCCTGGAGAACCTTAAATGGCAGTCATCCTGGGTTTTGAAGCACAGTTGGGAGCTTCTTGGGAACAGACTCACAGACTTCTGTTGGAGCCCATGGTCACTCTGCGGTGTCCAACCACTCTTGGAATGAGCGTTTCTTTAGGAGACAGTGAGGTCTGGCAAAGTCCTCCGAGATGTGCATTGAACACAACGTTGAATTCTGCCTTTTTTTTGTTCTGTGCTGCTGGTTATACAACGTTCGTTTCCCTTCTTAATCTCCCCAGAGCCTTGCTGGGGTGCCAGAGTCTGTCCAGTTTGTCCTAAACCCTCTGTTTTCTTATCTGTGTCGTGCTTGCGTTGGGAGGAGAACCACCTTCATTTTGCTGCTCCAGTGAATCTTGAATTGTGGGAGCTGCTCTTTGTGTACCCTCTTTGTGCAGAGTAATTCCTTTTGTAAGGGGTTTTTTTATATGTATGAAGTAGAGAGATGTCTCTTTCTGTCATATTGCTGAGTTAAACAAATGATCACAGTGAATTACACGTATCCTGTCTGAGACAAGAATGGACAATAGTTATCACAAGGTCAAAACCATCGAATGTGCTTGCTGGAAGTAGAGGAGACAGCTTGATTTTTCCTCTGGCTTGAGAAACCATTTCTGAACTAGTTAAAGTAGATGCCTCATAAAAGGCTGAATTGAGAGAAAAAGGATTTTAGCTTAAAGCCAGTGTTGGGGAAGCCTGACCAAAGCAATCTGCCTGAGATGGCCAGGAATTTCTCAATCAGAGGATGAGATTAGTGAGG
Source organism: Brachypteracias leptosomus (assembly GCA_013401335.1). NCBI lineage: Eukaryota > Metazoa > Chordata > Aves > Coraciiformes > Brachypteraciidae > Brachypteracias > Brachypteracias leptosomus. The sequence continues at coordinate 1,245,613 of VYZX01001329.1, forward strand.
AGGAGGGCTTGGTTTTGAAAACCTGCCTTCTGCAGATGATCTATCAATGGCCACCTGCCCAAACCATCGGGAACTGGACAAGATCTTAAAGGTGAGAGTGAGGCAGGGCGTACTTAAGAAGAAATGCCATGGAGAGGGAACTGGGAGCTGAGCTCTGTGGGTATCCCTGCCCCTGGGCTGCTTTGGCAGGCTCCTTCAGCCACTTCAGCTCCCAGCCTTTTGTTTAGTCTACTTAGAAATACGTTATTTTCTTGTCTGTCATGTACTTTTAATATATGAAGTGTCTTATACAGTGGGGAACCATCTTGTATGTTGGTACTTAAATGCTCAGGAATTGGAAGAAAGGAAGGAATTAATTGTAAGCTCCAAGAAGAATATCCTCATCTCTCTTTTAGTAAGACTATGGCCTGGGGAAGAAGTTGATGCTCCCAACCTCTTCCCATTTGCTGGTCACACACCACATGCCTGCAAAGGGCTATCCCTCTTTGGATCTCCTGGCACAATTCCTTGTTTGATCAGTCCCTAAATCTCTTTCTGCTTGAGCAATATAGTTTTAAAAAATAACCTCTGTTACAAGTACTGAAAAGAGGGAAGATCGTTCTGACCGAATTGCATAAGGGGCAATGGCACGAGGTGTAAGTCAGGCAGCTTGGGGACAGTGACCAGCAGCTGGAAGGTCTTGGGGAGCAGGAGCCTCTTTGCCCAGCTCAGGAGCAGCAGGTCTGACCACAACCTTTGCTTTCCACCACAAAGACCTGAAGTTTTCAGCTGGTTTCAGTAGAGCCCGTTTTGCGTAAACCATTTCTATTTTCCCATTACTCATATGTCCCTTTGTTAATAACATAATGTAAATAATTCTCTGCTGGATTTGGCATCCATTTCAACAGGTATAACATTAAAGCAGCCCTAATTGGTTTTGGTGTTCCCAACCTTCTCTCTGGCTGCACTTTCCAAAGGAGTTTACTTGGTTTTGCTTTCAGAGGCTCATTATTACCATAATTCACCCATCAGTCTGCTGCATTTAATGTTAATTCAGTTTTACAACTTGGTAGGAGGCAGGATGAAATGTTCCAGGCTGCATCCGAAGGTTATTCTTTGAGGGGCTGGGGTTTTAAAAAGATGTGTTGGGCATTGGCAAGGAGGGGTTTGTGATATTTATAGTCTTCAGGAATCTGTGCAAAAGTGAAAAAAACCCCTCTTATCCTGATTCTGTATAAATACCACATCCAAAGCACACCTGTCTTCTGCCATGTGGGCCAGCTAATTGGTTTTTGATCTATTTTTACTGTTCTTAGCTGAACGGCGATTTTTTTGTGAAGTTTCACAGAAAGCTCTAGAGCTGTTTTAGGGGTTGGTAGCTGTGAAAAATAGCCGTGGTTTTGTTTTTTAAAAAGCATTCTCAAGGAATAATTACAATGATTGAGAATGCTTCTTAAAAAACCCAAAGCGTGTGCATTTTTCATAGCTACGTGTCTCTAAAATGCCTTTGTGGGTTTCTTCACATATTCAGGAAACTTTTAAAAATAAAAAGGAGCAAATCTATCTCTGAGCTTGGCAACAGCTGAAGTTTATATTTCACAAGTATCTGAAAATGGGTTCCTCCCCATTTGCAGACACAGATGCCAAAGTTTTAAACTGACAGTGCAAAGTTTACACTGTGAGCTTTGTAAAGCAGCATTTTTCTGCTTTATGCAGTCCTGTACTTATGCGTGCATGGGATTAAGTCTTGCTGGACAGTTATTATTACTATTATTATTAATAATAATAATGAATTCTTTGCCGTGTGGTTGTGCAGAACAGCAGGTCGGAGTTGTTGAATCAGGAACTGTAGACATGAAAATAGCAAAAAGGTTTCTCCTGCTGCTAAACTTCTGGCAGTATTTTGTATTCCATTCTTGTCTGTATTAAAACACAGAATGTAGTGAATGGGCCAAGCCCTGGAATCCTTTTTTGGTTATTATGAAAGGCTGTGATTCATGAGGAGGAGGATGAATAAGAGGCTGCAGAGAAGGTCTATGCAAGGTAGCTCAGGAGCTTCTGTTCCCTTGTCTCGTAACCCAGCGACACAAGGGTTGTCCCAGCACAGTGAATGGTGACTCTGTCAAAAGGGCTGCACCAAACAGTCCTGATGCTGGGGCAGATGGGGGAGTGATGTGAGGAGATGCCTGCTGCTTACCTGCTGTGGCTAAGCCTGTACATTCAGGGTTAGTGGGAGAGGGAGGCCACTGAGACCTCTGGGTAAAGATGTGCCCTTGCAGAGGTGACTTGAGTGGAAATCATTGCATGGGATGCTCCTGAAACCATTTCAAAAGATTAACTGGGAGATTTTTTTTTCTTTTTTAATGGGAGCATAAAATACCTATTGTTACCTATTCTCTCAAAGGCAAGGGGTACAAGCAAGGGAACAAAGGCTGTTGTTTCAGCATCAGAGCAGTCTCCAATGGCAGGTCCCTAATCCCACTTCAGCGCTTTGCCTGGAGCAGCAGGAGTTACAGATGTTTGCTTGCATCATCACAGCACAGTCTCTGCTGATGGGTTGTGTTGTGGTAATCCCACAGAAATTATACTTCGGCTTCAATGCCTGTCTGGGCACGATTGATCATTATCTGCTCTTCAAGATTAGCTGAAAGCACCTAGCTAAGTGCTCTGAACTTTGTGGTGTGACAGGATTCATCTGGGGGCTGGGTCTCTGAAAATGCTGTATAGAAAATGGCAGTTGTGTTTGTTCCCCCGTGCTCCCTGACATAAATGAAAGGAGAGAAGATGGGCTTGTCTGCTTGGAGTATATTCAGGTACTGTACTCAGGGCACAGGCCACTGCAACCCTCATAGGCAGCGTTTCAGCAAAGGCCAGACTGTTGTCAGTAACATTGGGAGGAGAGTTTTTGGTTCCCTTCTTCTCACTTTGGATGGAGGATGCTGAATGAGTTGCACAAGCATGTTCATGTTGGGGTTTGTTCAGCTGATCTGCCTCGTGCTGCCCAGACCCCCCTGATCCTTCATCCTGGAGAATCTCAAAAGATAAATTTAGTAAAAGGCTGTTCCCAGTGTCGTTTGGCTCCTCTGTTTACAAAGTCACAAAGTCTCTTCTCATTCTTTTTCAGGGAGCAGAGGGGACAAAAGTTTAAATATTAGCTCAGCTATTTAAACCCTGTGGCAATGCCAGTCTGCTTGGCACATAGTGTTGGATCTAGTGATAAGATATTCGGTCGGCTGATGACCCTCACAGCGTTGTAAGAAATAAGCTGATAAATTCTCTGTGAGGGATGAAGCAGCTCTTAACGTTGTATAACAATTGCTTATCAAAAAATCTGCCAAAACCCAAGGCTTAGAGATCTATACTGTTGCCCTCCAGTAAACCCTCGTTTCCCGGAGACTTCTAGAGTATTCCTAGATAAGTAGTATTGCAGATGAGTAATGAAATAATAATAAAAAAAGAGATCTCCAGTAAAATGCCTGGAAATATTTTCTGGTATCTAATTGCATTTTGTCCACTAGATGGCTTTTCTCCCCCCTACCTGCAACTTGAGAGAGCAATCTGAATAAACTATTAACTTCTCTAAAATGATATTACCTACGGCTTAATTCAGATGTTAGTAACAACTTTGGTCAAAAATCTCTAATTACACGCAGGGCTTCAATATCCTGTGATGCAAATTTTTGTACACAGAGCAAATCTTCTATGCATTGGCACAGAGAAAAATTCGAGTTAAGATGCTGTAGCAACTTGTTTGCCAGCAAACGATGCTTGCTGATGATATGAAATTATTAAGGACCACAGAGCACATTCTGTGGTTATTAAGTCTTCAGCACTGACACTGAAAAATAATGTGAAAACTTGCAGACCTTGTTTTGGTTTGGCTGGGGGTTTTTTAGGAATCGGAAACAGAGGAGTTCCTCCCCTTACCCACCCAGCCTGTAGTATACTATTAATTAATGATGTTTGGAAGCAAATGTAGGTTCTGCAATTATTATAATTAAGTGGGACAGATGGGACAGAACTCTGCATTATGTGGCTTAAGACAAATCAAATGTAGTGCCAGAAAAAAAAACCACCAACAAAACCCCACATTATTTACACTGAGGAAGGTCTCAGTTTTAGTGATTGTGTGAGTCCTGCTGACCACTGAGATACCAGCAAAGCTGTGCCTTTCCTCTTGACTTCACCAGGTGAATAAGATCATGGTCAAGAGAAGAGTAGATTGAATTAGTAAAAAAAAAAAAAAAACATCCCCAGAACCTTTTTTTTTTTTTGGTTATTTTATAATATTTACTCTCATTTAAAAAAAAGCATGATATGGTAGAATAATCACCAGGCTGATGTTCACCATTTCACTGGAAAAAATGTAAGGGAATTGATATAATTTTAGGACAGTTAAATGTTCTCAAGCAATGTACTTAGACCAGCAAGGCTGATGTGGGTGAACACACTAGAGGAAGATGAGAGAACTTCTCTTAGAAGCCACTAGTGATGTGTAGTACAGTGCTGCCTAGGGGGCTTGGGGATGCTCCATCCCTGGAGGTGTTCAAGGCCAGGTTGGATGGGGCCTTGAGCAACCTGGTCAGTGGGAGGTGTCCCTGTCATGGCAGGGGGATTGGAACTAGATGATCTTTGAGGTCCCTTCCAACCCTGACAATTCTATGATTCTATCTCTTCCTGAGAAGCTCGGTCCCTTGCTCCTACCAGCATGTGAGATTTGGGGGATTTCTTCCAGGACCTTGCCTGGAGATGCAGTCCCTCAGTTCGTTTTATATCTAGGAAGTATTTGTACAGCATGAAACTCCCATTTCTAGCTGTTGAACCAGAACAGTTCCTTCTTTTCCTATCAACTGCCCAATGGGAGGAAAAAAGAAGTGTGTCCCCATTTCAGCATCCCTCACCCTCCTCCTTGCTTCTCTGGGAGAGGAAGCAAGCAAAGCTATTTCTGTTACTCATCCCTTCCTTCAGCCTCCTTCCTTCAGGATCTTTATCTCTTGTGAATCATTCCAGTGCCCATTCCTGCCCGCAATTCTAGCTTTTGCAACTTTCAGGATGAAATTAGGGGGGTTGTTGGGTTTCCCTGCTCAATGTTGGGACCCCACTGGAGAATAGGTTGGGGTCTTGGTGATCTCCATCAGTGGGTGCTGGGATGGAGGAGCAGCACAAGTGCTGGAGCTCTTTCTCTGCAGATTCAGGAAGCCAATGTTGCATCAATTTGAGCTTGGAAAGGCAGGTTTTGCTGCCATAAAGTTTAAATTTTTTATTTTTCTTAACAAAAGCTTAGATTCTGTGGGAGTTCGTGACTGAAACCAGTGTCCACACTTGCCAGGGAAATCTTGCAGCTGCAAAACATCTGAGTGGATTTTTAAGCCCCGTTTGACTAATACCAGCAGGATTAGCAAGTAATTTTGTTTGCTGCCAACAGGAGAAAATCTCCTGTGCTTTAAACTGCAGGGTTACGTTTACCTGGGTGGTGCTAAGCTAAGGTGGTGCGAATCATGGCTTAAAAAGCCCGGGTAGGCTCAGGGCCCTGGGGCATGGAGTACTTCAGGCTGAGCCAGCTATTGTCCTACCTGTCCTGAACGACTGGCATGGAGGAGCTGACCTGGTTTGACATTCTGAGTGTAGAAGGAACTAAGACTGCTGATCTGGTGGTGGACAGCTAAGCAGTTTGGTGAGAAACATCAGGAGTAATACACAAGTACAGGTCTTTCAGCCTCTGAGCTACTTTCTGCTTGCAGTTACATCAGTATAAATCCATTGGCTTCCCTGGAGTTCCCACATCAGGCTTATTCCAGTGCTCCTGAGAGTAGAGTTGAGGGGAAAGGAGGCAGGAGAAAGAGGTGAATGGAACAAAAATGCACTTTGCAATTTTATTGTGCACACAGTATGTTCCCTTTCATGGCTTTCAACCATTTGGCCTAGCAGAGGATGTTCCTTCTGACCAAGAACTGTGAAGCCATAATGAACAATCAGTAGCCCCAAAGACTTCTGCAGTAGTATCAGTGCAATAGAGATGCCGTAATGGAAAAGCTCCTCTAGCTTGCAAGTATGTGCATGCTACTGAACATGCAGAGTAACAATCCCATTTTTTATCTCCACCCTACTCCTATCTAGCTATCTGCTGATCACAGGCAGAAGAGACCATATGAAGTTCTCCAAGCCTGACTAGAGTCATCCAGAAACCATAGCATCAAAAGAAAAATAAAAAGAGTTTTTATATGGGAGAAGAGGCTTAGCTCAGTTTGAAAATTGTCAGGGAGGTGATGTGTGGGGTTCCTGTCCCTAACACAGCAGGTGTCTGGCATGCTGTGAAGCCAGAGTTTCGCTAAGTACAAAGGTAGTTGGGAAGAGCCAGGTCATGCTACTCTTCAAACTGCAGCAGCAGATCCAAAAGGTAATAAATAATAGCTTAGCACTTAGTCCTTACCTGTGCTGATCTCAGGGAACTCGGGATAAGGAAGCAAAGGTTGACCTGAGTCATCTTTAATCCATCTTCAACCTCAGCATTGGCCAAAGATCTCCTTTAAGCAGCTCTGGTTTATTAGAGTACAGCAGCACTTGTTCCAAACCCTCCCAAACTCAGAGAAGTGCTCAGCTGGAGGTGGGCAGGTCAGGTACAAACCAACTGTGTTAGTTCATGGTTCTCCTGTGCCACTGTGCACTGATGTAAAGGCCATGCTGAGGTCCTCTGCACTTCTTCACCAGGCTTTTGATCTCTGCAAGCCCTGTGGCCCCTCTCCAGGTCAAAGAAAAATGTTTTATACCGCCAAGGAAATGTGCAGGAGAGGAGTTACTAACCCAAACACCTCCACTCTGTGATGGAGATGTAGAGTCAATTCTTTTTGTGCATCTGAGGTGCTGCTGCCAAACAAGTGCTATGAAAGGTCAGGGAAAACACAGTATGCTAACAAAAAATATTCAGTAGTGCCAGAGCAAGATGATGTGCCCGTCCCAGAAAATACATTTGGCTCTGGACTGAACATAAAAGGATTTGCCAAACTCTTTGTCTGCCTGTTCAATTGAGACAAAGGTTTACCATTTTGAAAGTAGCCATCTGGGTTTGATCTCAGGTTGGCCCAGATGAGGAGTGACTCTGCTGACCTGCCCAAGCACAGGAGCTTGGCTGGGCCTCAGCACCCCAGAGACCCCCCCAACCTTGACACCAGGGTTTCAGACACACAAGACTTGCTGTGGCTGCCCTGCAGGATCAGATCAGCTTCATCCACACGCTATCACCTTGCTGTTGTCTCCTCCCTCTTAGCCTTGCAGAAAGATTCCAGCGTTTCTTCTCTGGGTTTGATGGGAGCCAGTGTTGCTTACACCCTAATGATCAACAGTGAAAAAAATGAGTGGCATGTACCTGTCATGAATTAGCATATGCTGTTAGTTAAGCCTTTGAATGTGTGTTTAATTTTCAGGTGGATGCGTAATTACTCTGTGACCTGTTTAGAATTTCAGACTCATTCTTTTCAAAGACTGGAAGGAAAAAAAAAAAAGAGGCTACATTCAGGCTGAAGTGAAAAACACAAAAGATTTTTTTTCTGTATAGTTTTAAAAAGGTTTCTGAACAAATCTGTTTTCAAAGTAATTTGCTCGCAATCCTAAGATGACAACTGCCAGCAGCTGGCTGGGAAAAAGCAGAAGTTAGCCTGAAAAGTAATAAAACTCACATGACCTGAAATTGTACAATACAGAGCCCATTTGTGACCGCAGCTGGATTTCTTTGTCACTCTGGAAAAAATAGTGAAGTGTCTGGGGGTTTTCTTTGTTACAATTTTTCTTAAAGGGATTTTCCTTTGGGGAGGCAGCAGCAGAAGGGATTTTTGTCGGTTACTTTTCTCTCAGACTTAGTGATAGCAGGCAAGCAATATGATTTTGGCAGGAAAGTATCACACCCTGTGTTAGAGAATAAATTGTTCCCTTGATATACTGAGCAATAACCCTTTCTGAAATAATAGATTTTTCTGGGTATTTGCATAGAAAGTCATTGCAGCACTCTTTGAGCTGATACCAGTAGCTGTTGTCACATGTTTCTGTGTGTCTTACAACTGCCTGGACAAGTTATTGATCAGGCAGGTCGCTCCCAAGGAGGCACAAAGTCATCTTGTGTGCTTTTACTTGGACAGGAGATAAGCCTTGTTGTTAGTCCACAATGTGCCTCTTCTCTCTTTGCATGGAACATGATAACTTCAGAAATCACTTGCTCCTTTCTGTTGAAGATTTCCAGCCTGACACACCACAGGGAAAGAAACAAAAGAAGGAAAAGGCACAACCTCTCAAATGGAGGAGAGTCAGTGCTTCTTCTTGCCAGATTAAAAAAAACAAGCAATGCTTGCCCAGTTCTGCTGTTTCTGTGTTGGTTTCAGTGCTAAAGATGATGCACACCCATTGTATTAGAGTGGATTTCTTCAGAGAGTGTATTTTCATTCAGGTTCATGTAACTATGGATCAGAAGCAAGGTTAAATTGAGCCTGTTTAAAAATTAACCCCTTTTTTTTAAAACATTGCATAATGCAGTAGCACTCTTCAGGCAATCCTTCAGCTTTCTAGCATCAAGTCAGCTCTGATGATGTGCAAGCTGGGTTTAAAGGCAACGCTTTCCTAACAGCTCCTGTGGCTTCAAAGTTTCCGGATGGTGCTTTAAACTGGTAATTCTCTGATGGTTTTCATATTGTTATAGTGTGGAAACAAGTGCACATACTTATTTCTGCATTTATTTTCCTGAACGCCATCTTTCAAAACTATAGAATCATAGAATGTTTTGGGTTGGAAGGGACCATAAAGATCATCTAGTTCCAACCCCCCTGCCACGGGCAGGGACAATATACCTTTAAGTTTGCCCATGTCTAACTCCATGCCCCTAAACCAGCTCAAGCAAGGCAAATGCAAGAAACTTTAAGCGCTCTAGGAGTCCTCTCTGTCAAAAGCACATCTACCTTCAAGCCTGTGTGCTGCCAGAGCAGGAGCAGGCGAGGGAAGTACGTTAGGAAGCAACAATCCACAACCTCATAGCAAATTTAAATCCCATCATTCAGAACCAGCCCTGCTTGCTGCTGTCAGCAGCACAGAGCTCCGTAAAGGTTAGATTTCTTCTCCTCCTGTATTTTCATTCCGATTAATATTTAAGCCGTGCCCGTGGTTGTGTCCAGGGGAACAGCCGGTCCTTTCACAGCTATAAATGGTAGGAGGCTGGGTCTGGTGGAGCTGCTGGAGCAGGGTGAGCACCTTGCCGCAGCTGGCCCCAGAGCCAGCCTGCTGCTCGCTCCGGCTCCTCATTGGTTGTGGCCATGGCCCTCCTGGCAGCGCCTGCTGCTGACAGCGGAGCTCGCCTCGCCTGAGATTACTGCCTGTGACCTACTTTGAAAATGGTGTGAACCAAGGTTCACAAATTGTCTTGGAAGGATGCCACGAGGTTGGTGTGCAAACATGCGCGGGCCGGGAGGCTTGTGGCGGAGCGGAGCTGGCTGTCTCCCTGTCCTTCCAGCTGCAGAGCGCGTCCCGTCGCCAGCACCGGCTCCACAATCCATCCTTGTGCTCTTGAGAGCAGTGTATTGATTTCCCGGGCAGCCCTGCAGGGCTACAGAGCCCCTGGCCAATACGTCCACCGGGCCTTTTTGCTTTTAAAGCAGCTGAAGTAGGAAGAGGGCTGAATAGAGGGTTTCAGGAGGCTGAGCTGTCAGCTGAAGCCTAGCAGTAGTAGTAGTAGTCGTAGTAAAAGCAGTTGTAGTGGCATCAGAATACAAGTCACAAAGGAGAGCTAAGCAGGGATATTTTATTTACGCAGTTCATCTGTTTACTATAATCTTTCGTTTATAGAGTAAGGTAAGCTTGCCATTATCAAAGCTGCTTTCCATGCCAGGTGAACGGTTTAACCTGCATGTCATCCCAAAAGACTGAGAGAGGAGAAAATTAATCAGAAAGGAACAGCCTGGAGAATTGCAGCCTGAAAGCTGTACAGCTTTGGCTTTTTTTTTTTTCCTTCCCTTTTTTTTTTTTCTACTTTGTCTTCCTTATATAAGCTCTGTGCTGCAGAGGAAAGTTTCCACAGATTCAGAAAAATCATACGCAGTTTCAAATCTACTTGAAAGATAAGGCTTTTTTTTTTTTTTTCCCCAAGGCTAATATATTACATACCTACTCAGCACAGGGCTGCTTGTTATCTGATAAGATAATTAGCATCAGACACTAGGAGAAGGGTTCGTACTCTCAGAAAGGAGCATTACTGAATGTTCAGAGAGAGTTAAAGAGCGTGCTTATCAGAGCTTTGCCATGCAGAAGACTTGTGCTAGTATTTGACTTTGGGTCAAGAAGTCCTTTATTAAATTAGCAATGCAAATGTGTTTTACTTTATACATGTGGAATTTAAGTGCCGGACAGCCTCTCTCTAGAGCACTTTGGGGCTTTTTACAGCTTTAGCATGGGCCAAGAGCTCCAACTCGGGCTCTGAGTATTTCTTTTTGTTTGTTTTATCCTCTGCAAAGACATCTGTTCTACATGGCTCTCCACCTTGGCTGCAGTTCAATTTCCACTGACTTCCATGAACTCCATTGTGAAACCTAAATGCAATCCTCCCTTTGCACCAGGACCAGCCTGTGACTCCTGAACACAGACCTGCAGCTTACAGATGCCCTCAGCCCCCTCTACAGGGAGCCTCCACCACCTTGAGGAAAGCACACCTCATCCTCCAGCTTGTCCCTCCCCTCCTGATTGATAGTCACGTGCCCTTGAAGCCATGCTATAGTTACTTAAAAATAGGGAAAGCTGAGGCAAAGATCTCTATCAGCACTACGAGCAGGACACGCTGATGCTCACCATGCCTGATGTGGTCTTTGCCAGTTGCTAAGAGGCTAAAATGATCCATGGTGGCCGAAGGGGAAGAGGGCAGGACCTGAAACAAGAGCTTGCCATCTGACATTTGCCAGGCCTGTTAGTGAAGGGGCTGGCCCAGCAGCAGGAGCTCCTGTCCGAGCACGCCTGTGGGATCCACTGCAGCAATCCCACCTGGCCTGACACTTGTGGTCATAAATACCATAATGGGGATGACATTCTGGCCTGGCAGGGTCCTTCATCAGTCTCAGCTGGGAGGGATTGTTCTAATGAAAAATGTTCATAGTGAATAGCTTGCTCGTGAGTTGTTACTTGTAGTGTAGAAGGCACTGAGTTGTTTTTAGTGGTGGTTGTTTTCTCTTAGCAGCATATGTGGAGTTTTTGGGGGATGTGGCATTGCTTCTCACCTGGAAGGTGGGGCAGGACTCTTGATAAATGTGTGGTGTCCTCGTCACTGCCATCTGTGTGACCATGTGAGTTGTGATAGCAACCAGGGGAGACTGGAGCCAAAGGGAGGGGGCTTGGTTCTGGTCCCTGCTAAAGGGCTGTGGGCGAAGGAGAAGAGTTCTCAGCCTGCCCCAAAGAGGCCCAGGGTGTAAATATACAGACCCAGGTTACTGCAGATGTGAACGTCAACCACATGGAAAATATTTCTCCTCAAGATGTTTTTCCAATTAATTGCAAAGGAAGAAATAGCCATTGATGCAGGGAGGAGGCAAATCCTTCCCACCCTGGTAAGTCCCGTTAGTCTGACTGAAAGATGTGATGCATCAGCCTGTGGGGCTTTGCTCTCTAGGCAATCAGCCAGTCTGTTGAATGAGCAGATAGCAAAAAGGGAATGTGGTTGGAGTGGTACAAAGGAGGCCAACCCAACGTTTCTTTTGTCTTTTGCGTTGCCTGTGGTTTTAGAAAACATATTGGAGTAATGGAACAGATCAGGGAGACAGGGATGTAACTATGCCAGGCATTCCCAGCCTTTGGCTCCTGCTCTTCTGTTTGTCCCCAGTCCCCCCCAGAAATGAGGGAAGACTGGAGCAGAAGGACTGAAAGCCAGCCCGTGACTACCAGTGTCACAATTGTTGCCTGTCACAGATGTGGACACAAAGTACTGGGACACACCTTGGCCACTGGCAGATGCCTGCTCCTCTGACCTTACAGAAGGGGCCTAATGTTGCCTTATAAACCTCAGCTGACACTACTCACCTTGTCATGCCTCTCGTCTGAGGTATCTTATTTCACGGCCTCTGCCGAAACATCCCAGGCACTCAAGCTAAATCGGGAGAAGAAATTTAACACGGTCTTTCCAGGTTTGAGCACAGGGATTTGGAAACAGGGTATTTGGGGCATAAGTAAATGGAGGTTATGATCTCCCCCTTCGATTCCAGTCTTTTATCACAGCTGATGTGGCATCTGGTAAGATTCATTCATAGATCTGTCTTTCAGAGAGAGAGAATCCTCCAAGCTACCACTCAATCCTTAACTGTCCTCTGGTAATCAGGTTGACAAAAATTAATCTCTAACATCAGCTGTGAGGCAGCAGCAACTTGATCCCTATCCCTGAGGTTTCAGGGTAGCGCTGGGTACTGAGACTGTCCTTGTACCTTTGGCCAGTGAAAACCAGTCGTGTGTAATTACTTGTTGGATCGCTCTTGATATTTGATACTGTTGATCATCAAGTGCTGCTAACCTGTGGAAGCTCCATGAGATCGTTCTGTTCCTTCACCTCAGGCAGCAGCAGCAGTTGTTTTCCTGTGTCCAAACTCCTTGTTTCTGGAAGCTGACAAGGCTTCTTCCGTAGACATGTGAAACCATTGGAGAGCTGGGGGCTTTTCAGTAGATGCTATCTAGGTTTTCATATTCCTTATTGCAAGCATAATTACTGCCTTCCCCTAATTATCTTAGTGACTACCTGAAGTTGGCGTTGCGCTGCAGAGCAAAGGGCCAGCAGTGAACCAGGCAAGTCTAAGATCTCAGCTGTATTAAACAGCTGCATCAATGTTACTTAAAATCCCGTGTAAACCAAACAGACTGTGCTAACCTAAGACCATCTTATCTGCAAATACCAAATCAGCTCCTAACTACATTTAAGCTTAAACCAAAACAGACGTGGTTTAACACTGAAATATGAGAACATCCACTCTTTTACACCAGTTTAACTAAAAGGGATTGTAAATTATACCCTTAGAGAAACTAATGTAATTTTTCCTAGCAGTTTAGACCTAGGTGATGACTGTAGAAGCAGAAGAGAACTTTGAAATTCTTTCTTCCATAACCACTCTGGGTGCTGAGGGCCTTTGACATTTGTTGCACCTCTGTGAACTTTTAGACTTTAGTACTTGCCCACAGCATAGGCACAGAAGTAGGAAAGCTCCATCTCCATTTCACAGGGACCAGACTGTTGCCTTCACTCTGTTTGGTGCAGCCCAGCCATGATGGTCCACATGAAATGATACCTGCCTTTGAAACCACATGCTAGGCAAGCTGGGCCAAATGGGAGCAGTCTGGCAGTTTACTGTGCACATGTTGCCATGGGCCTGTTGTTCATAAATGTCTCTCCATTTTCTTCTCTTTGCTATGCATGGAAGTTCTGCTTCGTGGAGTTGAGTCCTTGTGTAGGTTTTCAGATTTGCTCCTGGAAGGTTTCAAGGAGATGGCCTTCACCATCTCTGAGATGGGGCCTTCCTTTGCAATTGTAATCACACATAAAGTGCATTTTGCAGGAGCAGTGGAACTCCCAGGCCATAGCAGGAAGCTTCTGGACACAGGACTTTCCCCAGAAGCTCCATCTAGACTGAATAAACACTTCTGCAATGAATAAGATGTCTGTAGACTATGGCTTTCAGAAGATGTCAGACTCTCTCTGCAAGTTATATCACCACACAAGTGCATGTGTAACCCCTACAGAATCAGTCGAGCTCTTCTCCTGTGGGGTGCTAAGGGAAGAAAAGTGGGAGAGATTATTGTTGCTATTTTTACATGTTTGGGAGCTGCTGAGCGATTATAATAATGGGAGCCTTAATTTACTTCACCAATGCATTTGGAGATGAGACAGTGAACTGACTCCTTGGAGAAATACTGGATAGGTGTTCTTAATGGCAGATTTGCAGAGGAGAGGGCTCAGGCACTGGGAAAGGGAGACTGGATTTGTTCTGCTCCCCCACTTCAATTCACTTGTGGTGCAAGCAAAGCAGTAACTGCCTTTGCAATCTGCAAGTCTGGAGAAAGCCTTCACACCTGCTACCTTGAAGGATGGTTCAGCAAAAGAAATTCAAAAGTTTATTCAGTGGATTCTTTTTTTCTTTGGCTGTTCCCAAAAAAGCAGCTCATTCATATGCACTTGGTGGTGAGAGGTAAATTTTCAGTGCAGTGCAAGGTGACTTAACCACATGATTCCCAGGAACAGTAGCGGGAATGCTGCAGCACAATCCTCCTGCCAAAGCATGTGAGGAGTCTGTAGATGAATCCACTACCCAGTGGCCATGGGAATCCTGGTCAAGGAATTTTGTGCTGAGTGCTGAAACAAATAAAATCCGTGCCACAAATCTCTGTCTGCAGCACTGTGATTCTCTCTCTTTGAGATTCTGTGCAGACTTCTTCCTGGTGCATTGCATTAATATTAAATTAACAACACACTACTCACATGGAACTTACATTCTAAAAAAAGCTCACATTATGCTGTAAGCCTTTTATTACAAAATAATAGCAGTCGTGAGGTTAAAGTTTGTTCATACAGTTTTCTATAGAACATCTGTACATTTTTTATGGAGGATAAAAGCTACGTTCCATGTGTAGCTTAGTCATATGAATATAGATAATGAGTAGTTTATTAAATTTCCTTTTAGATTTTACCATTCGCTTATATTCATATAAAGCATGCAAAACATACCAGATTTTTGTAAGTGGTGCTTTCTTTTCAGAAACGCTAATTTCTCTGTCAGTGTTCTGCAGAGGATGTGACCTGATATGAAAAGGACCTATTCCTCTAGGATTTAGCTCGTAGCTAGAGGCATAAATCAGAGATTCTCTGAAGTGGATTGTAATCCACACTGGAGAGAATAAAGAGAAATCACTATGTCCATATGGAACAGGACCTTGAGAAGCTTTATGAGGACCACATTCACTGGAATAGTTACCCAGCGTCCAAGCCATGGAAGCCCACACATGCTTCAAAACCCAAATATTTCAGGGCTTTTGTGGCCTTCCATGATGCGGAAGCTGGACAGAATTTTTATTGAATCTAGCCCTAAATAAGCAAAAGAATTTTGTAATCAGTGCATGGTTTAACAGGAAGCCAGAGAAATTCTTTTAATATTGGAGTGATATGGTGGGAAAGCTTAGCCCTAGATACAGTCCTGGATGCTGAGCTCAAAAGAAATTTGCCTGCAAGCAAAACTAACTGGGAGTACAGCAACTCCTAATTAACCTGAACGGGAAAAAGGTACACACTGGAACTGCAGTTTTTTACTGTGTATATATAAACCACACCTTGTTTCTCAAATCCTGACCCTTCACCCCACAAAAATATTTCCAATACCTTACACAGACTCAATCCTTGAATGCTGATCCCCCTCCTCTTCTTCCCACCTTGTAGAAGCACTTATAATTATTGGTAGGAAGCTCAAGATATAGTGCCAGGGCTCCTTGGTGCCACTCCAGGTGTCAAACAGCAGGGACTATTAGAAAGCAACATGTAGCAATCCTCAGCCCTGATGGTATTTCAGTGTTAAGCCTGGAACAGTTGCTTGTTATATTGCCAGAAGCCTTAGAGATTAAAGCTTTGATAGTATTGATATGAAACAGGCAAATAAGCGACTGCTGCGCGATGGTCTAGATTGACGAGGGACTAAGTTAGGTTATGCTGTAAGCCTGAAGTCCCTCCCAGTGCTCTCCAGTGAGCCTTGTGCCATGCCAGTGAGCAGAGTTACCACAAGGGGCAGGTATTTTAACTGCAATTGTGTTTTCTCACCTTAAAATTTTATTTTCATGGTTTAGATGCAGAGATTTGGGTAGCATTAAAAGAAAAAAATGTCCAAAGGGGCATTAACCAACATCTGAGAGTGTTGTGGGGACCTGGATAGGGCTCGTTTGGGGTCTAAATGAGTGAGTCTGAGCTCGTTTCTTGAGCTTCAGAGCATACCTGTCAGTGATGATGATTTCACCCCGAGCAGTTTGTGTTTCAATAAACAGGGTGTGTGTTGGGTAGCAAAATCAAAGCTATGCAGTAATAACTCCCTCGCAGCGTTCAGCTTTTTCCATAGCTGAATCCTTAGAGGGATGATGTAGTTTTTAGTCATTCATTGCCGTGTGACTTATTAAAACAATTAACAGGCAAAGAAAAAAAAAAAGGTGGTTATTCTGAGTGGTTTGGCAAAGGCTACACAGAGTGAAGTTCAAGCAGAGTGAGTTTCTACCTCTGTTGAAGCCTGTGAAGTGGCCAAGGCTGTGGTTCTCTTCTTAGCTCCCCTTCTAACTCTTTGTTTGACCTTGGAGAAGTCCCCTGGCCGCTTTGGGGTTGCGATTCATGATGAATTTGAACCTCCTATCAGCTTCTCTAAAAGATTTGTGGGCTCCCTGGGCAAACCTGGGTTCAGCTCTGGGGTTGAGCCTGATGGGTTTATAATTTGAGCCCTGTGTACACGAGGTTTGAGGTTTTGACATGTAACCAGATGAAACATCATGGTTTCAGCTGAGTTTTGCTTTGAATTTTTGGGTTCAGCTGCACTCCTTGCTTAAAGGGGTGGCCTGAAGGTGGTGAACTGAAGAAACTGTCCACTGTGGGCTTCTAGTGGAAAACCAGATAGTTTCACTTAGTCTGATTTAAAATTAAAGCCCCAGGTGTATGTTTTACTGTGGTTTTTATAGCGGGTGCAGTTGCCTGTACCCTGTTCCAGAAGGAGAATATAAGAGAGGCAGGTGTGTAACATTAAAAACCTGCAAGATGCCTTGGATGGAAAATCTCTGCAGAAAAACCTGGAAACGTTGTGAGTGACAACGCAGATTTTCCCTTTTTGGATTCTTTGTCTCCATTTCCTTCTTCCCAACCATCCAAACAGCCCAGTGCAAACAACTCGTAGTGATTTTAACCATGAGCTGCCGCCCCAAGACTTGCAGGACAAGCCTTTGAGGTTTCCTGCTGGCTGGCAAATGGGTACTTCGTTAGTCTGGTCACAGCCTCAGTCAAAATGCTCTTTGTGTCATTTGTCCAGGTTGCTGGGGTTGGGTCCTAGACCTGTGTGTCTCTGTCTGGCCATGTAGCTGTGCTCTGGACCTTTCTGAGGTCCAAAAAGCTGGTGGAGCCTGATATCAGCTCTGGTTTGTCAGTGATTTAAACTCATTTCCATTCTCTAGTCCTGTGGACACTCCAGCTTATAGCCCACGCCTTGACACACAGTGAACGTAGGTGGCTAAATAACACAGGCTTAGCAGAGAGGTTTCTGCAAACAATTGTTATTTTCTCAGGCACCAGCTTTCAAGGTCACGAGGGCCGGGTGAGCTCTGGGCCATGCTTTGCTCAGGCTGTGTCTGCGCCACATGCATGGAAGCAATTGCCAGTGCTGGTTTAGCTGGCCACCATGGCTTGTGTCCTAGCTCGGGTGAGACCTGGCTACTTCTCCCCAGCTCCTGTGCTGGAGGGACCCTCAGGAGCTGGGCTGGTCCCATCACCCCAGTTCTCACAGGGGAAAGAAGCACGGGTCCTCTGGGGCCGTCTGGCTCCTGGGGATGAAACCAGCTGCTCCCCAGCACTCGGGGGCAAGCTTTGGAGGGCAGAACCTGGCACCGAGTTGTGTAGCTTCACTTTCAAGAACTAACTGTGATTTTTATATGGAGCATTTGCGTGCCAAAAATACAGCTCTTTTTATTTAGTGAAATATCCTTTGGAAAACTGTAAAATCATGACAGGTTTTCATATTTATTTTACATTCAGCTCAGGATTATACACGATCAGCTTTAGGGCCTTGCAGGAGCCAAGAGAATATAAAGGTTGTCAGAAAATTGGAGGCTTTATACCAGGCTGTTCTGATTTAACTGGCAGACCATTTAAAGTTACTGAGATGTGGGGAGAAGCAGAGCTTTTCAGAAATGTCAGTCTTCTGAGGAGAAGCGCTGCAGCTTCTGACTGGCACCCGCTCTTCAAAGGACTGACCTCGGCACTGGCAGGAGAACAGCAGCAGCATCTTTGAGCCGTGTTTTGTTATTATTGTTCAGAAGTTTCCCCCTTTCTGAATAGATAAGTTTCCCCTGGAGATGTAGTAGTAGCATCTGGGCTTTCTTGCAGCTGAGTTTAAAGCCGCCTGGTTCCCCGCAATGAAGTGACAGCTTTTAGTCTTCCACAGGAACGTGTGAATGTATTCAGGTTCATTTGTAACACACAGAGAAGAAAATTGATATTAGGGAGGGAGGGGGGAAAAAAAAGGAAGGAAAAAGAAAAAAAAATTCTTTGAGGGCTTCATCTGCCCGGGCTGGGAAGTAGTATAATGCATCCACACACTTGAGTCCACGTGAGTGGAGTAGTAATGGGATCCACACGCACACACATGCACACACGCACACAAGCTGGGATCCTTTTCAACCCGTGGAATTACTCCTTCAGCCCAAGGTATTTTTCTTAGTTCTAATAATAAACGCTGAAATCTGGGGTTAGCACCATGCACAAAGATAGCCTTTAATGTCCACGACGTGGGCTACGTCGGGCTGCGTCCAGTGCACAATGACCACATTGTTTCTCCTCTCCTTTTTGTTTCCACAAAAGTATAAAAGATCATCATGCTACAGACAGCACATTTTAGTCTGAAGTGGAACTGGCAGAGGATTTCAATGGAAAGTTGATTTATTTCAAGGGATTATGGGAGTCCAGGGATAAAGCTGGCACCCGGCCACAGGGAGAGCCCTTGACCTAGAAGCAGGAGCAGTTTTCAAAGCTGTGCGTGTACATAACTGAGCAGAACACTTTAATTTAGTGCAGAGCATAACCTGAATTCCTTCTCTGAGGGAAGATGAAAGAAAGAAATTTTACTTCTTAGTAGGACGTTGGAAGCTGTATCCAAAGCTCTTTGCCTATTTTACATCTTATTCTGCAGCGTTGCAGGAAGCAATTGTTTGTGACAAAAGGCTACTTTCTTCTCTGCTTAACTGGGAAAGCAAATTGAGCTGCCACTCATAAAACCAACTGGATACAGAATTAATTTGCTTTTCCTGATAGACGAAACAAGTTAACAGGCCACTGCAGGTTACTCTCTGAATCAACATATGAAACATAATTTCATTGGCTTTCCTCCCCCCTTCCTCTAGGCCTTGAGCGGTAATTATAAAGACTTCAAATGTCCCTAGTGACATCAGCTGGTTAAAAAAATTTGGATCACAGGAATAATGTAACCCAGAGCCTGCTTTCAGGAGCATTCTTCACACTCCAGAGAAGGTAATGCTGTACAAAATAGTCTTCTGTAACTATGCTTTATTAATTTCAGTGGTAGTTTTCAGTAAGCTTCACATCAGGATTCACATCATCTGGCCCGTTCCTTAGTCAGAAGGTACAAAGCGTAACAGCAGCAGAACGAGCCTTTAAAACGATATTTTTGAGCATTTCCTGAAGACAGGGTATTATATCAAACCCGCCATAATAATTACATTTACTAAAAGTTCCTAAGCAGTAATAGGCTTCTAGCTCAGCTGGTCTTGAAATCAATCTTAACCTTCAGCTGCCTAATTAAGTGCTTTATTCTGCAGCTCTTGGTCGGGCCAAACGTCCGCGGGCGTCTGTAGGTATCTGACCTGAATCAAGGACTCTGGGTTTGAGCCCTGTGTTTCCAGACAGTGCGTCTGACTGATACTGCAAAACCACAAAATGCCAGATGGTTTCAACATATTACACAGCTCCCTGTATGGGCATCCACCGCCAGCGAGTGCCTCCCTGTAAAATTTCACATGCTGAAACAACTTCTTGCAGTGTGGAGACAACACTGCGCCTGAAAAACAAAGATTTAACGACATTGGCGTTGCTCAGCCTCTTGTCAACTTCTGGTCTGGGAAACATTTTCAGCTGGTCTAAAATTAGAAGATAACGTAACGCTGGCTAGAATAGGGCATAGTCTGGGCAGGCTTCTTCATTATCAGCTTCCTTGTTGGACTTTAATCCTTATTTTATGACCCGCTCTTTTGGGTTTAGTTGCATCATGGTCACACAGTGCCCGTGGTGGCAGGTTGGCACGGTGAATTTGCTCTGGGCATTAAAATGAGACTAATGGATTCATCTCACTTGTCATCTATAATGAGTGGGGACTGAGGGGCCTTCCCACCACCCGACCTGCACCTGGATCCCAGGTAGGAGGCTTGAGGTCTGGAGGACCAGGGAAAGTGGTCCTTTTGCTGAGTTACCTAAAGCAATCTTGACTGAGACTGCCAGGTCCCCTTGCATGTGAATTGTTCTGTGGGTTTCCTCATAACTCACACACAAATACCTTGGATTTCTAGGGAAATGGGAAAGGGCTGTGGAGCCAGCTCTATGCAATGGAGGGAGCCTCTTTCCCCAGCATACACCCTTTCACCAGGCACTGGAGGGCCAGGTCTCCCTAACCCTGGGCATTTCCTGAGCTTAATCTTTCAATGCTGTGAAGTTCTTTCAGCACCCAAACTATGTCTCGGGGCATGCCCTGAACTAGCATTGGCAAAAGCGATGGGGTTGGTGCCAGCCTCACTCCTTGATCTGGGAAGGAGAAAGAGGGTGAATTTGGCTCTCAGAGGAGAGCCAGTTGGCTGGTCCTGCTTCCTTAACACATGTGGTCAAGATAAGACAGCTTTACCCGAGTGTACCTTTGTTTAGCTCTGGCTGCTGGGGTCTAGCAACAGGTACTGTGGTGGGAGATACAGGCAGTGAAATCCCGGGGGATAAAACCTGGCTGCATTTGTCATGCAGAGAGTTTTAGACTCCCACCCAGGAGCCCCATGAAATGCAAGGATATTAAATCCTGCCTGCAGACAGCTGCCAGAGTCTTTTCTTGAGCATACCTGTCTCTTCCAAAGCTGTAAGAATCAGGCCTTGCAAGCCTGCTCCTGAACTGGGCGACACAGAAATGTGTCTCAGTGTGTGCTGAAGGAACCGATGAGCTGCTAACTCGTTTTACCCCTCGGGTAGACCATGGGCAGTTGTGTGCACTTGGTAAGGCCAGCTTTGTGTTCACCATCCCCACCGTGGGGTTCAGGAGTTCTGGAGAGGCTGCTGTTATGGGGCAGGAACCACTGTGCTATGTAACAGGGTGCACATCCCTTACCCATGCTCCTCTCAAGTCCTCCGTGTCCTTTCTGAAGCAGTTTTAGATCTGAGATGTCACAAGTACTCCAGATGTTGCTGCAGACCTTGTAATCTAGAGTGTTTGTGCCGAGCACATCCTTCTAGGGAACTTTGGGTCGGGGCTTCATGAAGAGATAGGGAGGACAGGAGGAATGCATTTTCTTTAAAGGTTAAAATAACCCAACAAATCACCTCTGTGCATTGAATGCTTTTTGCAGCCAGGTTACCAGGGATGTTCTGTGCAGAAGGCTACGCTTGAACTCATTTTCAGCTCATGTTGTAACTCCCTTCCTTGGCATTAGTACTTGTAAGCTTGTAATCAAGTACATGGCAGCCACACCACTGGGCCAGCAAGGTCACTTTTAATTCATGGCCCTGTCTGTGGTTTGGTGGGGAAAACATAATTATGAAATCCCCTGGGAAAGGGCCGTCTTGATGTGGCCAGGCATCTTACCAGTAGTAAGGATTTATATAGCATCTTCTCTACCAATAGAAATTAATAAAAAGGAAGGATAGGAACATTTTCTCTTGCTTTTGCATAGCAAGGAAACTCATAACTGATTTTACCATGTGTTGCTTATAATTACTCTCTTTCGTATCTACTAATTACAGCAAAGAACAGGAGAACTCTAGTGACAGGAGTGTTAACTGAATAAAATTTTAGTTACTTTAGCTTTAGCAAGTAATTTGTCTTCCTCAGCTTGATTTACTAATATCTTAGTTGACAAGACTCCCCATTCTGCGCATTCATTTTGTAGTTAGAGAGGGAATTGCTTATAATTTACGGTTTAAGTCTGAGTGCTATTATTTTGCACTGTCAAAGAGCATCTGTTACAGTAGATAGCTCTTCATATCTTAGCACCACAAAAAAGAAATCCTGCCAGCCACGTTAGCAGCCACTTTCTGAGCACTCTGCAACGTTCAGCTGAGTAAAGGTGAATTTCTTTTGGAAGGGCAGGAAATGCAATTGCATAAGTGAACTCTGTGCAGTGGGATGAGCTGGTGTTAGCTCTGTAGGACTCATTCACACCAGCCCTGTGATCCAGGCTCAACATCCTGGCTCTCTGGGTGGGGTAAAACTCAGCCTCAAAATTGTTTGTAGGCATTTGGTTGTTACCTGATTATCACTACAGGCATCCCAGGGTTTTACCCACAGGCTCTCCAGAAGATAGAGTGTAATTAGAAGATCTGAATTCGATATAACCATGTGCAGGCAAATTCTAGCATAGCTTTCCTGGTTGGCTTTGCCAGTGTGGACAGGACCAAGCCATTTCAAAGCACATTGGAATTGATGTTGTTTACCTTGTGACAAAGCCCCAAACCTCTTCAATGAACCCTAGCAAGAGACCTTTCATATCTAGGGTTGGTTACGAAGCGTTACTTCTTTTTTGCTTAATTATAAGTCTTTATTTCTGTTTGTTTGCCTTTAGAGCACAATAAAAGCAGTGGTTTATGAGGCTCCTTTTCACTGTACCTTGGTACAGAAGACAAGTGAGGGCTCCTGACAGTGCAGCTGGCACCAGGCAGCTCTTATCTCATTTGACCACATGGTACTGTACAAGGTTTTACCACTGCTGGCAAGATCATCACCCTTGTTTGGTCATCCTACAGCTTTGAACACATAGATCATACCATCACTATGAGTATTATGTCTCTTTCTACAGAAATATTAGTTACATCCTCACAGATCAAGCCATATACTGGCTAGAGGTGCATAGCTGTGTGCAGCTAAAACTGTAGCCTAGCCAGCCTTAATGGAGCTTTTTTTTTTCCCCCAGAGTAAAGCTGATAGCTGATCATATAAGCCCAGGACAGTGGTAGCTCAATCTCAGCCGTGGTTCTGGATGTTCATAATTTTAAGAAATCAGGCTTTACACTACCTGTTGGAGACCACACAGCTAGTCAGTGACAAGCCTTGTACTTTTCCCAGCTGCTCATAGACTTGCAAAAGTATGAGGTTTAAAAGAACATGAAAAAAATGTCTTCCAGTGTAATAAAGTTTAAATAACAAAGAATTGCACGTTGCTAGTCCCATCAAACATTTATTGTTCCGTTCTACCTCGCGTTTCCTTTCATCTATTTTTAAGTCATTGCAAACTTTGTTACAATCTGAATTCCACAATCTTCTCCCCCCCAAAAAGTGTCCTTTTGCCTCGGACTCACATTTTGAGAAGCCTATTTCTTTTGTGTTACTAAAATGCCAAGATTTTAATGGAATGCTTTATTAGGTTTCCAAATGCTTCTGGCCAATAACAAGCAAAGTTCAGCTCAGTAGTTTTAATCTCAGAAACATCAAATCTGTTTTCCCCGCATGTGAGAAGAGCCATGCAGCTCTTAAGAAGATTAAAGCTATAAATTCTAACATTACAGAGGCCAATGCTTTCACAGTCCAGAGCAGGCTGGGTTATTTTATGCAAGTTTTTCCTCGTGAATTTTCAAGAATATCGATAGCCTTTAGTTTTGCATGGGCTTTTTTTTTTTTCCTCCCCCTCCTCTACTCAGGTATGCTATTTGTAGAAGGTGAATGCATTGCTTTTTCTTTTATTCTGCTTTATTTTAATGTTAGGAGGCAAATTATATCATTTTCATTATTAGTGCAGCTCACAAAACCATCTGTTACTCAAAGACATCAGGATCAGCAGTCAGCCACCCTCAAAATAAGCAGCTGTAAATCTAGAGTGCCTATACCTTCTAAATGCAGAGAGGCTTTTACATTAATCTCCTGGACTTGCTGAGTAGCTGGTATGGTGCCCAAACACAGTAAGTAAACTCAATTAGTAAAAATAGACATGATGTGGCAGTTCAATATATGGCATTTCAGCTTGTGTGCTGCAAAGCAGAAGCCCTTGGTTCAAGTCCCAGAGCCTGTTTTGTGCATATGATTCAGTTATTCTCCTGGCTGCCAGATACCTTGGAAAAAACAATAGTAGTATTTTATTTTCACCCAGGTGTAAATCTGGAGAAACTCAGCTGACTTGTTAGGACTCTGGATGTTCAGCAACTCTGAAATACTACATTTTTCAAGTGACACTTGAAAGCTAGTTTGGAAATCAGCTTTAATGTTCATGTGTTTTATATGTGCACAATTACATGGACTATACTATTATAAGTAGGGAAGAAAAACTTGCAAGAAACGGATACTTTTTGGAGCTTTGTTCTGCCTACCAGGGCAAGTCTGGGTACATTAATTTGCAGCTTAAGACTGAAGGGAAAGTCTCCTTCTCTACCCCTTTAGCAATGGAGCAGACTACACCTCCTTTTTTATGGCAAGCTGATCAAAGGCAAATTATTCAAGCGCAAGTCCTCTAAGCTGCCCGTGCTCCGCCATGTAGCAGAAGGGCTTAGGCCTGGGTGTGGTGTTCTTGACCTTCTAGGCTTTTGTCTTTTCAGCCCGTTTTACTTCCTCTGCCTGCCTGCTCTTAGCCAGGAGAGCGATCTAAAGAGACCCTGTTTGTTTTCCACACACATGATGATAGGCTGCCATTGTGCAACGACGTACAGTGTGCAGGATAAAACACCCTGCTTATTATAGCCTCGTTAAAAGGCCTGTCACTATTTCCATTTCAAATTCCTATTTTCAGGAGTTTACTACTGAGCCGTAACAAATTGCAGGCAGGAAACTTGGCAGTCGCGCTCCCAGCCTAAGAGCAAATTCTTTTACCAACTTTAAATAAATAAATTAATTAATATTAATGGCATGTGCTCCCAGCATGCAAAATAAAGGAGGTTTTGTTATTGTTTTGTTTTGTTTTATCCTTGAAACAAAAGATGAGGATTAAGGAGAGTGTTTACGTACCAAGCGTCCCTATACAAGAGTTCTACAGCAGACCAGGAGCAGTGTTACCAAGAGATGGAGATGATTATCTGGCATTCCTAATTCTCCTCTAAGGAATATCAATACAGAAGGGCTATTAACCAGCACATACAAGAGGAAGCTGGGAGCAGCAGGAGAGAGTCGTATATCACACATACAATGCCAACAAACTACAGCTTGATAACCACGATAGGCAAGGGTGGAATTCTCTGGGGGGAGCTTAAAAGGAACAAACACCAAAACAAAATAGGAAGACCACAGAGTTGAAGAGTTTGAAGTGGAATAACTAACAGGTGAAATACTTTCATGGTAGATTTATTTTGAGTATATTTTAACAATCCAGATTTTTAATTATACAGATACTCAGAGTTTGAAGTCCTGAAATAAATAAAAAAACAATTGTTGGTCCATTGTCAAACTGATAAATGCTCCTAGTTTATCTCTCTGTTCACTGAAGATTTGAGCACTACAAGGACTCTGTGAACTGGGGACTGTAAACTACACAAATTCCACATGCTATGAAGGGAAAGTGCTACTACAGGAGTAGTAGATTAATGGGAAACAACGTACTGGAACTTAAGAAACCCAATTAATGTTTTGACTAGTAAAGAGCATTAAAAATGCTAAGGGAAAGCACAGTCAGTGGGGAATATCAGGTTAGAGTTCAGAAGAAGAATAAAAGGGGCTTGGTGGTTGTTGGAATTTCTTCTTCCATTTTGTTTTTGAGAAATTATATTTTTGTAGGTTAAAATAAGAAACCTGTTATTTCATCTTTGGAGAAATTTACCTTTTTACCCCACAGATTGTTTGCTATTTCTGAAATACCAGCTGGTCTCAAGAATGTGGTCTTTTCTCAGGAGATAAAGGTTCTGAGAGATATGTCAAATACTGGAGTATTTAACTGCATCATTTACTGCAGACAGCATAACTTGTGAGCCTGTGTTACTGTGCTGAGGTTGGCTGGGGTAGAGTTAATTCTCTCCACAGTAGCTGGTGTGGGGCTGTGGTTTGGATTTGTGCTGCAGACAGTGTTGGTCACTCAGGGGTGTCTGAGCTCTTGCTGAGCAGCTTACACAGAGTCAAGGCCTGTGCTGCTCCTCACACCACCCACCAGCGAGCAGGCTGGGGGGGGACACAGCCAGGACAGGTGACCCCAACTGACCAAAGGGATGTCCCAGACCGTGTGACATCATGCTCAGCATATAGAGCTGGGGGAAGAAGGAAGAAGGGGGGGATGTTCAGAGTGATGGTGTTTGTCTTCCCAAGTCACTGTCCCACCTGATGGAACTCAGCTCTCCTGGAGATACCTAAACATCTGCCTGCCATGGGAAGTGGTGAAAGAATTCCTTGTTGTGCTTTGCTTGTGTGTGTGGCTTTTGCTTTACTGCCTTTATCTCAACCCATGAGTTTTCTCACTTTTGCCCTTCCAGTTTCCACCCATCTGGCTGCAGGGGCAGTGAGTGAGCAGCTGTGTGGGGCTGAGTTGCCAGCTGAGGTTAAACCATGACACTTGTAAATTGCCTGGGGAGAAAACTTGGCCTCATATAACTTGATTTGAGCATCTAGTTCAAACAGGAAAGGGGCGTCGATCCTCATTTAGGGATCTGAGGGATTTTTAGAATATAAAAAAAGATTTTAGGACATCACCAAAGGAATAGCTTTCATGAGAAGTCTTTCATTTCAAGCTGCATCACGCAGAGTTTGTGATCTCATTGGAGAGACCTTACATGTGTGCAAGGTGGAGATATATGTGTCTTCCTTCAGATAATTGTTTTTGGAGGCCAGACAGTGACTCCTGTGCAAGTTGAGCCTTTTAGAGACTCTTACAGAGCCTGCAAGCTCTTCTTCTGCTGTTTTCAGGACGATCGCTACAAGGGGCTCAAAGAAACCGTTCAACTTGGCAGTGACTCGTGCTGAGCTAAAAGCTTCTGGGAGCATTCCTGGGAACCTCTGATACTCTGAAGAGACTCTAGCGAGAGACAACACTGGGGCTGGGATGCTTGCCCAGATTATAAACTATGCAGGAATTTCTGTACAGCTGATAAACTCTGTGCAGGACCCTGTGAAGCATATACATTTTGTAATGATACCTCCAGGCTCTCAGAAGTACCTCAGAGGCAGCACCCACTGGTATACAGCACTCACAAGCTCTGTCCCCTCTGCTCCCTCCTCCCACACCCGGCACATGGTTTGACTATGACAATTATTTGAGGAATTACTTGCTGTTTTCCACCCTCCCTGCACCCCCCCACTATGCATTTTTAACCAGCAGAGGGAAACAGAGGGGCTCAAGGAAGAGAGGGCTCATGTGTGATAAATGATGAAGATGCTGCAAATATATCCTTCTATATAAACCTTAAAAAAGGGCTAAAGCCATTATGCAGCAAGGGACACAAAGTCTCTTAAATATGGCTTCAGTTTGCAAGGTTATAGGGCTGCATTAAAAAAATGGTATGATTTGAGGATGGATGGCTTTGGAGGTGAGGGAGGTGGTAGTGCCTCGATGTGTGGTTATGGCAGAGTAGCTGGTGACCTGTAGATCCACACCCTTGACTGCCTCACTGTTACATGTTCACAAAGACATACCCTTAAGCACATAGCTAACTTTAAATACATGATTCAGAATCGTTAAGACAACGGGACAACATGTATTCCTTAAATCAGACACTGAGTCAACACACCTAGCTCAAGGTGGGCCAAAAAAGGGAGAGAAATGACTTAATATTTATATCCTAAGAAATGAGATGTGTCATGGAAAGGGGAGAGGCAGATTAAATAGCAGGAAAACCATCTAGTAATCCCACTTCTGCAGCATATCTTATTTTTCAGACCTGTTATGCACATAAGTGTGCAAAATACATTCTCCTGAGGTTGGTGGGACGTGTCCTGTGACTCTAGATTTTTAACACCAGAGCGGGTTGGTTGGCTGAGATAGTTTATGAAATGGAGAGGGTTTTAGTCAGTCTGTGTTGCTAAACAAGTATGAAAAAAATGTAAATAGAATCATGGGTTTGTTTTTGTTTGTATTAGTACTGTTTTCTCTCGGCCTTGATATGTGGAACTGTTGCTGTTCTGAGTCCTTGGCTAAGCCTTGGGAAAACAGAGCATTCTGTATTGCTTCAGTAGTAATAATGCTTGCACTTCACTGTGTCACCACTGGTCTGCAAGATAAAAGGACAAGTTTTACTATCCCTATCCTACAGACAGAAGAACAGAGGGAGTGAGGATGTCCCAGGACTAAGACCGAGGGACTCAAAACCAGGTTAGAATTGCAGCAGAAGCAGTGAAGTCATTAACAGATGGGTTTGTGTAACAAGCTTTCCTGCCTGAAGGAGGATAGTTTAGAGGGCTATGATAGATAGCTGCAAAGTTCTGGGTAGCATGGAGGGTATGGGTGGGGCCTGGCCATTCTGTGTCTCGGTGCAGGAGCTGGGAGCATTGAATGAAGCAGGCAGAATGAGGGGGGTGGTTTGTTGTGTCGTGGACTTGACCTGTGCACTGTGACATAGCAGATGGTGGGTGCTTTACAGTTTACAGGCAGAGACCACATCCTGCTCAGGATGTCCTTTAGGCTGAAAATAGTGGGAGGCTGGAGAGTATCTAATGCCCGTGTCTCCTTAAGTGCCTGCTTATGACCACTGTTGTCCTGTGGCCACTGTGTGGCCATTCTTATGTCCTGTTGTGCAAAGAAAAGGAGGACATCAACTGTGGAAAATCTGGAGTGAGGAACCATTTCAGAACTAGCAACTCTTGAGTAGGAACAGCTTGTCATGAGGTGGTCCTGTCCCCAGGTGTCCACTGTCTTGGCTATACTTCACCCCATGGTAGGACAGTCTATGCATGAGCAAATCTATCTCTGTGATAGAACCTACACCTCACAAGGGGCTGAATTTTATGATTTCTGGAGAGGCCTTGTGGCAGAAGACACACGCTTTGGGAGAAGGCTGAAGATGTGCTTTCAGTGGGCAGGTGTTTCTGGTGTACCTGGGTGCCTATCTAAGCTCCTTCTGAGAAAACTGCTTTCACACTGGTGTGTTTTTCTTGTCGTTGCCATGTGCCAGGGCTTCTAGAGCTTTGAACAAGTATCTTTCAATTCCTTAAGTATAAGTACATGAATAGTATCATATGAGGAGGATATGGGAGCAGATCCAAAGTAGGAAGGCAGGTACAAATGGGAGCTCTCCTGTGGAAAAAATGGCCAAGGTGAAAGAGAGAGTCATGATAGGGCATTTCAGCCAATATGGGAACAATTGCTACCTGTAGTAGAAAGGCCTCTGCTGAAGGGTAAAGAGAGAACATGAGGATCTGGAAAATCTCTGAGAGAAAGATGCTGCCTCTGTGTAGTGAGAAGTCAAAGTGATGCCAGTCTAGTTACAAAATGGTCTGCACAAGCAGAAATAACTCTGCTTTAAAGTACTATATCCTACCTCAGGCTCCCTGTCCCTTTTCCTAGGGCTTTTTTCTTTTTTTTAAACTATGGAGTTTCAGGGTTCTTTGGACATATCCCCATGACCTTGCAGAAGAAATAGGAAAAATACCCCCTCAGCTTGTAGTCAGGTGGAAGGTTAAATGTTTACTGTGATCACCTAAGTTGTTGGTCAAAGCCTTGCAGGCTGAGGACTTCTTACCCTCCAGGCAATTCACTGTCTTGCCTGCAGTTCATCTCTGCCTGAGGATTTTCCAGCTGAAAATCTATGATTATGGATCAAATCTAAGGGGATACAGCAATTCCTTCATACCAAAATTATTTCACTGAAATTTTTGTTTGCTGTTCAAAGTTGCCATTCCTCTGCTGCAGGTGCAATTTTGTGGCATATGATATTGTTTGAAAACAATATAGCTCTTTCCTGTATAAAAGATGCCTCTATTTCAGGACTATTACTAAAAGCAGGATTTCTGGTTAATCAGTATTAGTTATTAGTTTTCTTTTTGACAGTACAGTGAAAATAGAGCTACAAAATAACTCTGATCTTGGACATGAAGCAACATGCACGTACCTCTGTCTTGAAACCAAGGTGTGAGCCCAGATTTACCAATATTGACTGAATTTGGTAAATTTCTATTCTGAGTTTGCATGAGAGCTTTGGGACCAAGGCCCATGTGTGTCATATTTTATGAAGAGGTGAAGACAACGAGGGTAGAAAATAGCTGTTATTCATATGTCACACCTTTTCTCCACAAAAGATAAATATTTTTAAAGTGTGAACAAAAAGTGCAGGTTTGGCAGCAGGATTTGAGCACGCTGGGCTCTGAAGGTCTGGTAGGTCAATGGTCCATGAGGTAGGAAGGGTTTGCTCAATAGACCAGAACAGCTCAGCTGGGGCCATTAAAGGACTTAGGAGTCAAAAATCTATGTTTTCAGTTCCTAGGTTTATTCACACAGGTAAGCAGCCCATTCTAGCCCATTCCCCTCCTCCTCTAAAACCTCATTGCACTTCTCAGAATAAGTCTAGCATTGATCAGAGGGGCTGTAACAGGCTTTAGGAACCTCACTGCCTTATATGCGGGTAAGACGCTTTAAGAAAGGTCAAGAGTTATTTCCCAACCCCAAGTGTTTACATGATAGAATCTAATCTAATCTGTCTAGACCATAACGCCCTTAACAGACAGAAAAAACCCTGGCAAGTGAACTCCCAGATAAGTCTCTGTACCAGGTATGATTTAAAGGGACAACACGTGTCTCTTACAAGGGCTTGTGGCCTCTGCTCCCTGCTAGCAGCCGAGAGCCCTCTCCCAGAAAGCAGCCAGTGAAGTCTCCTTAGGTCTGCACCATCACTTTGGTTGAATGTTAGTCCTTGTTAACAGTGCTGCCTTGACGTGGCTGGAAAGGAGGCATTTTCCAGAGCAGAGCTTCCCCTCTGTGCCCTGCCAATGTACTTTGACCCCACGACAAAGTGATCGCTTCTAGGAATAAGGCAGCAGGTTAGTTTCCATTTGTGCTTGGCCTTTCTGCTCACACTGGCCATAACTGGGGTTACTGCAGTATCAGAGATATGTGGAGACCAGGACATGGATGGAGACCTCAGGCAGCTTAAGACCACAAGCCATAAAGCACCTAACAGGTCATAATAGTTATTACTTGAGAGGTGGCTAGACCAGTTAAGCACCTCTAGAGAAGGGCTTAGCACTTTTATTTTCCATTGGTCATTGCTGAAACAGCTTATGGGGCTAACTGTGGCCATGGCCCATCCTGGTGTGATCTCTGGTAAGTTAGCTGGTCTTCCTTCCAGATCAATGACCTGTAACTGCCTTACAAGGTATTCAAAAGACTAAACCAGTCTTGATTTTAAGACTTCAGAGGATTCATCAGTTTTCTTAATCCCTTGATGAATTGCTCTCCCTGTTTAAAAAGAGCAACAACAACAAAAGCATCTTATTTCAGATCTAAGGACCTATTGTTATTTTAAAGCTATTGAAGCCATTGTTATTTAAAGAGAAACTTGATTGCTTCTTTTAAAAAAACCAAGGCAATGATAAGGTAAACACTTTTTAACCTAAATATCCCATTTACCTATACACTAAGATGGGATAAATGATGATTTGTTCAGCAACCCCACAACCCATACCTAGCCACAAGGTGGTAAAATAAGGGAATTAACAGCAGCCTGTCCTTTGAATTCACTTGCAAAGGACCCCTCAGCATGTCAGACCATAAGATCTTCCTCCTTGAGTCACAGTGTAGTACTACATACTGGCTTAATCTTCATGAACACTTCGCTCTCATTTCACTAAATGTTAGTTTGCATGAGATACTTGGGGCTTTAAAGAGGCTCTCTGTGTCTACCCATCTCATTTCCTTCCATCTGAAAACAGAGTTCTGGAGAACATCATCAAGATCCCCGTTCTGACAGAAGACGCTCATTTCTGAGTGAATACACAAAAAATAAAGACATTCTTCATATTTTATTATGCTCACACAAGTGGCACTTCAAGTTGAAGAATACATTCCAAATACCTTATTGTTCAGATCGTGTACATTTTTAACTTCCCGGAGGAAAGCATACCTTAATTAGCCAGCTGTAATCCAAATTATAGTTTCTCACTTGTTAAAGCTGTTAAAATACCTTAAATCAGCTGCATATGTCTGAAGTAATAATGAAAATAACTGCATTAGCAAAAATGATCTGAATGCGAGAGGGCTATAAATAGATAGGAGGTGGATTGGACAGTCGGCGGATTCTGAGTTGGAATAAAAACATCTTCCTTAAGCCAAAAACATGGCAACCAATATTTTCTGTTACAAAAATATTTGAGATTAATTTAGTTTTCAGGAAAGCTGTCTGAAACCGAAATGAATTGCAGACGTTCGCTGTTTATTTCCAAGCCATTGTTAATACCTGAAGAGTAAAGCGAGGCCCCTTGTGAGCACCACCACCAAACCTTTGGTTGCACTCACAAATCCTTTTGGCCAGGGGATGGGGGTGGCTGCACCTCCTGCTCTCTCGGAGTAACCTCCACCTTGGTGAGGCTTGTCATCTGAGCAAATTGCATGACAGGTCTGTGAAGTGGATTACTACTGTCCACTAGAGGCTGTAATGAGACCAACAATGTCATTTCTTGACAAATCGAAGCCTTCAGACCGTAATGATCAATAATTGTGAAATAGCTTTTCACACTCAATACACTGTCAATCACAGGATTTCCCGGAATGTGAATGTTTTAAAAAAAATAGTAATCCAACTTCTGATGCCTCTTTTTCCTCCCATATTTTCGTAGCTGCTATTAATTGTATAAAACATTCAGTGTAGATGACACATTGTAACTCGCGGATTGAAAGACAATTTCTCCCAGACAGCGCGCATCTTGCATGTCAAAATGATGAATCTCTTCTGGTCAAGTCTGTGTTCAGCTGGGAGTCGTATCAGTTTCAGCACATCACCAGCAGTAAATAAAACTGCTCGAGTCAATGTGGGTTCTTGTGTCCCACTCACCACCGTGGTGTCAGAGCCCCCGTCCGCACTGTGCTCGGCCAGCTGAGCAGCATCTGCCACGGATCTCTGCTCTTGTTCTCTCCCCAGGGGCAGCAAGGTCTGCACTGGAAGAGTTTTGTTTCAGAAGTTTGCTATTACTTTTGTATATGCACCCCTTGCTCTATGCCCTCCTCAGAGGGGGCAAGGTGAGGGGGTTCAGGGTTGCTCTTAGCTGCTGTGAGAGTGCACTGCAGGTGTTTGGGGTGGTAGCCCTTGAGCAGGACCTGATGCTTCAGTGCTGAGTTGCTTCTCTTTATTCCTGTTGTCTGAGCTATCCTGGTGGTAGGTAAAACCACGTCTACTTTCCACAGCAAATTACCTTCTCTTCTGGCTTAGTTATGCACTTCTGGGTCAATAGGCTGCACGACCTCAGTAGGTACTGAGGGGTCTCCGTCCTGGCCATTCAGCCAAGGTCATGTTCAGGTGCTATTTCCCACCCCTTCTGCCTTCACCAGCACCTCCATATTCTGTGTTCTTTATGGAGGGAATCTGTTGAGCCCTAGTGTAGGCCCTCAGCTGCAGGGAGGAGCTGCAGACTCAAGGATGTCTTGTGACATGGTAGTATATGCTGTGTGTCAGGCAATGTCTGTGGAGGCAGAGTCGCCTCATCTCTTGTCTGTTAATGCAACCGACATATATCAAGTCAAAACAGAGGTGAGGAATGGCTTATGAACCTAATGTGGCTGGTGGCACTTGTGGCACTTCCCAAAGCCATGAGGAAGCTGCCTGCTGGTTTGGGAGAGCAATATTGCTTTGACTTAGGATGGACTTATATTTGAGGGGTCTCTTTTCAACTCTGAAGCATAGAGAAAGATGTAGAAGCCTAGAGCCTGGAGCACGGTAAAAGATGTGGGTCCTGTGGCAAACACCATAGCCACAGAGTGGAGGAATACACAAGCCTCTTATATGAGCCTGCTGCTGAAGGGAAAGCTGCCCAGAGCTTGCTTCAGCATGAATGTGGCTTCTCTTTCTCCACGCGTGCCACACCTCTTGGCAAGGTGAACGCTGGAGAAGGAAAGATTCCTTTCTCCTGAGGTAGCACTCCCTACAACTGGAGTAAAAAAGGTGGCAGATGGGAGAATGTCGCGTGCTCAGAATTGAACCCTGATGGTGAGGTTGCAGCTTCTCCAGGGCTTTCCCTTGATTTTCAGTAATCTCCAGCCTCTGTTTCCCTTGGTTCTTTTTATTAAATCAATGAACCTTGCATTAGCTGGGTGAAGATAATTTTGCTGTCTGCTTTGTTGCTGTAGATTCACTGTCTCATACTGCTGAGTGGCACATTTGTCCAGGTACCTTGGCCTGTTGCTGCTTCTGTCCCTAGACTGCTCCTAGAATGGAAAATGATGCTGGATTTCATAGTGAATCTGCACTAAAGTTGCAGAAGGTGCTGTGGTAGAAGGTCCTGATGTTTCATAAAGCCAGTCTATATTACAGTATCTACTCTAAATCAAGAGCTCTGAGGCTTACAATGTTATTATTACATTCTCTAGCAATTACGGTGAACTAGTACAGTCATTTATAGAAGGGACTACTTTGCTGATCTGCATAATGACAGACTGAGTCCTCGGGTACTTTGCATGTAGACTCTAATGCTAGACTTCATGCTAATATATAACGGACACGTAGGAGATATACCTGTGCTAGAAACCCAGTATCTTGGAGCTTATTTTTGTGGCAAATCAGTACAAACTGCAATAAACAGCCTGGCCTGGATGGGGAGTGTGCAGGGAGTGTGCATCTGAGGCCTGTGACCCCGCAGCATCCAGCTCCGTGGGTACATAGCGGCCTTTGGTATTTATGCAACATTTTTTGGAATGTCCTTGGGGTGGAGAGAGGCTTTCCCTCTGCTCTACCTCCCTTCCTGATGCCAAAGCAGAGAGGGAACGGCTCCTTAGGGACCACGGTCAGGTTGCATGCGAGCATAGCACCCCGCTGTCCTTTGGCCGCATTCCTCCCATTCAGTGCTTCCACAACTTGTTTTATTTCTCTAAGTTGTACCTGCCTCGGTAATTTGATGCTTTGTCTTTTCTTCTAAGACCTGAAGCTCAGACTGAGCCAAACCAGGAGGAGGATATTTTCTCCGGTCTCCCATCCGTGCTTGTTCTTTGCCCATCACTGCAGTTTATGGCACTGCAGAGACCTGTGTTGAGAGAGGTAAGAGCATAATGAGCTGATGCTGGAGCAGCAGCAGGGGAATCGTGAGTCCCCTTGGCTGGGGGTGGGTCTGGGAGAGGCTCGCAGTGGTCTGGGTGCAGCCCAGAGAGATGCGCGGGATCTTTGATGAAATGCGTGCTCAGGAATCCAGAGGGAGTTAGTACCCAAACATGCGTGGTTCAGCCTTGCCTGTCTTGTAGTTCAGTGACGGTATGAGTCAGAGCCTCTCTGGTCTGAATGAAGTGGAGGGTACTTTCTACTAAGCAACTCAAGCATATGCCAAGGATCCGGATAAATAAAACTAATTCAGAAAAAGGGAGTGGGATGCAGGCTCTTTGCTCTAAATCACTTCGCAGATCTCCACAGCAAAATGCAATATGGCATCTTAAATAAAATCACCCTCCTCTGACTCTCGCAGAGGCTGCTTCAGAGCATTCCCTGGCTTCCAGCACAGTTTTATTTCCTCCCTTAGAGATACAGACCAGCCTTGACTGAGCAACCAGATTTTCATGCATCCTTTAAACCAGCATTCCCTGCCATTTCTGAAGGACAGCACGCTTTGCTGGCTGTCTCTTCCGTCCCCCTTAAACAATATAGGTTTAGGGTTGGTGTGTTTTTTTTTTTTTCCCTCCCCAGCTCATTCCTTTCCGCCTGCAAAGTGCTTTGAGATCCCCGCGACGCAGCCTGCCACGGGAGCGGGGACTTGCGTGGAACGGCGGCGAGCGCAGGGCTCCATCCAGCCTGGCCTCTGGAGTGCCAGCGGGGGAAGGAGGAGGTAAGCGGCGAGGCGAGACCCCCCCATCACCCCCCTCGACCCCGACCCTTCCCCGCCCGCCCCCCCGGGCAGCGGTCACCCCGCAAAGGGTTAAGGCCGGCGGTGCTGCGCGTATGCAATAATCTGTGTGGCTCTCTTGGCCGCCTGCCAGAGTGTTGCCTTGCCTCCTCCTCCTCCTCCT